>VXBP01000718.1:454358-568138 GCA_013400115.1 Rhinopomastus cyanomelas | reverse complement strand
ATGCGGGCGGGCGGCGGAGCGGCACGGGGGGCGATGGCGCTGGCCCTGCTCCGCCGCTGCCTTCTGCTGGGCCCGCTGGGGCTGCGCCCGGCTGGCGGACAGGACGGTGAGTGCGAGCTGGGGGCTGCCGGGACACGGTACCGGGACACGACACTGGCAGCCCCTGCTGCCACCGGGTCCCCTGGGGCTCCCCTTCCCTCGCCGGGACGGGCCGTGCGCTCCGGGACTGGGAGCGGATGGGGTCTTCTCTCTCCCGGTACAAACCTGAGACTGGCTTCTCGCTATGTCCGAACTGGGATCGGACCGAAATGGACTCCCTGGGACTGGTCCGGGATAGGTCCCCGCTGTCCCTAGACCGGGCCGAGATCCCTGCTGCTCTTAGAGCGGGACGGGGTCGCCACGATGCCCCTGTCTCGGTACCGATGAGGGACGAGCTTCCCGTAATCGTCTGCTCCGGTACTGGACGGGACACGCTCCCCGCTGCCTCCTCCCCCCATCACCCCGGTCCCGCACCGCCCGTCGGACCGCAGCCTCCTCCCCTGTCCCTCTGCCCCACGCTGCTTTCGGGGTTCCTTGGTGAGCTCGGGACTCGCAGGTCCCGCACCGGAATCCCCTAGTCCCGGGAGCCCGGCTTTACTCCGGTTTGAGAGGAGCTGTGACCGGAGCTGAAGGTAACAGCGCGGGTAACAGAGCAGCGGCTCCATCGCAGAGCTCCATCGCAGGCAGAGTCACTCCGCGAGTGGGGGATTTGCACCCACTGGGGTCCGGGATTTCCCTGAGGGAACCGTTCAGCCCAACCTCATCCCGAGGACCCCAGGCACCACTTGTACCCAGGACAGGAGAGCAAGAACATCGTTCCCAGTGAGGGGAATCCAGGTCATGGGCCATAACAGCCTCAGCAGGAGCCGAACCCTGTATGGGATTTGGGACAACATCCTACAGAGGGATTCCAGCGGCTCCCAAACCAGGAAAGACACACCGGCTGGCTCCACCGGGGCCAGTGGTGGGATGAAGGCCGGAATGTGTTCGGCTTTTCCCGGAGCATTGCCCTGTTGTGTCTTTCCCGCATCCTGTGAGAAAGCAAACAAATCCCTGGCTGGGATGGTCCAGCCGTGGCGTCACCCAACGGAAATCCAGTTTTCACATTTTTATGGCTATTGATTTTTTTTTTTCAGGAGGGTTGGCAAATCCTCCCCCCCCCCCCCAACCCCCCATGGCTCTGCCTTTGCTACTCCCAGCCATTCCCAGCCCCTCGGTACCATCTTTGGAGCCAAATCCGAGCTTATCTCTTCCCTTATCTCCGGCATGTGCCAGCCATGCTCACACTTCAGATGCTTTTCCCTAGACTTTCCTTTCCTGGGATGGGATTTTTCCATCTTGGAGCTGAGGTGGGTCCATCCAACCTCCCCCAACACCAAGCTGTCCTGGTCAGAGACTGTTTTCCATAGAGATCCTAATGGTTTCCACCTTCCTTGCTGGAAACTCCCCCCAAGCACCCCAAACTTCACTCTCTGCTCTGAGAGCTGTTTCCCAGCAGCCTGGGGTCGCCAGAGCTGTCACCCCCATCCAACCCCCTCTCAAGTGTCCCCAGACCCTGGAGATCCTAATCCTACCTGGCTTCCTTGAAATTGGGAATTTCCCCCAGTCCCACATCCCTGTGTGTGGGGGTGTTCATAGGGTAAACCCCCTCAGCTTGGCCACCAGCCCTTC
Organism: Rhinopomastus cyanomelas; assembly: GCA_013400115.1. Classification (NCBI taxonomy): domain Eukaryota; kingdom Metazoa; phylum Chordata; class Aves; order Bucerotiformes; family Rhinopomastidae; genus Rhinopomastus; species Rhinopomastus cyanomelas. Next base: position 566,428 of record VXBP01000718.1, on the reverse strand, counting down.
TCACAGGCCCTGAGGAAGAGGGAAGGGCAGGGGTTGTTGGCATTTTCTGCTACCACCACCCCTTTTTTTCTTATTCCTGAAGGATTTTCCCCTGCCAGGGCTTTGTGCGGTCTCCCGGTGACAGGGAGGGAAGCCAAGGCAGGGCACAGCCGTGCCCATTGCTTGTCTTTCTGCTGCTGCTGCGCCAGGGTGATGCTTGGCAGGAGCAGCAGCCCTTTTGGGGGGGTGCGGTGGAATAGGGGGTGTGAATAATGGACCCCCACAACCCCCAGCCCAGAATCCCACACTGAAGTCTCAGCTGATCCCTGACTTTCAAGTTTCCAGGATGTTCCCTTGTGCCCGGGGGCGGCGAGCTGGGAGAAAAGCCCCTTTTGTGGAGGGTGCTGGCATGAGGCAGTGGGGCTGCCGGCTGCACAAGGTCACACTCAAGGTCAAGGCTGAAGCTGGGGGTTTCTGGGGGCTGCTTGGTGCTGTAGAATCCTGTGGGGAGGGGGCATTTCCTACTGGAATCCTTTGTGGGCGTTACAACCCCCTCAAATTTGGGGTTCTCCTGGCTGGGCAGATGGAGCCGGATGTGCAGCTCTGCACTGGGGGTTATGGGGGAGACTGAGGCAGCTCAATCACTGAATCCCCGCTGCGACTGTCCCCAGTGTGGGAATCAGCCAGAAAAGACCCCAAAACAGATCATCCAGATGAGAAAAACATCAAGAAGGGGCAGTGTTTATGGGGTGTTTGTGGGGCCAAGCCAAGTGGGGAAACTGAGGCAGGGAGTGGCCCAGCTGAGCCCTCTCCACCCCAGCTCTGGTCTCTGCACAGGGGATGGCTGTGGCCACACACTGCTGACACCCCACAGTGGTACCCTCAGTTCCAAGAACTACCCTGGCACGTACCCCAACCACACTGCCTGCCGCTGGCACCTGCAGACGCCCCCTGGCACTTCCCTGCTCCTGGCTTTCGGGGATGTGGACCTAGAGCCCTCGGAACACTGCGCGCACAGCTCCCTGCTGCTCTCTGACCCCCAGGCTGGCACTGCCTACGGTAAGAGGGGGAGTCTAGGGGGCAAAGAGAAGCAGCACCCACCGAGGGGCTGCAGATGGGGGGTGCAGGGGGATGTGTGAAGTCCTGGATAGGGAGAATAGCAGGGAAATCTGGGGGTTTGGCTGATTTCAGACAGGAAGGGGATGTCTGAGGAGTAGGACACCCAAGGAGGGGGGCTATTTGAGGAAGTGGGTATCTGAGGAGGGGGCTGTTAAGGAGGAAAACCCTCCTGTTGCCCAGGCTGGGAGGCTGTGGTTACCCAGTTGGGACCAGATGCAGCCGCTGATGCATTAATTCTGTTGCTGCTCAAACGCTTCCAGGATTTTCCCAGAGAGATTTAATGGTCTTGGAGGGATTTGACAGCACTGAGAGGGCAACGGGTGCTGGGGAGAAGATGTCTTGGGGAGGAGAGCGGGAAGCGTCAGCAATGGGGTGTCCATGGGGTGTGATGGGGATGGAGAGGCAGCCTCAATGCCCCAGGAGGGGCAGGATACACCATGGGAAATGTGGGATGGGAAGGAGACAGCTTGGATCCACGGCGGCTGCTCCCAGGATTGGTCACTGCTCTGCAGGGCTTTCACCCTTTCCCACCTGGTACCTACAGAGGTGACAGCACCAGAGGTCCCCAGTCCCCATCCTCTCTGCTGTGGCCTCAGGGGCACATTTGTCCCAAATATCCCAGGATCCCAAAGCCAGGAGACCACCTGACCGAGACTGAGGGGTCTCAGAGCTGTGTGGGAAGGGGGACACCGCCAGATGATGCTCCTGTGGGGCTGGCGGAGGTGGCTGGGCACTCCCAGCTCTGTTGGGGTCCTTCACTGGGACAGTGCGTGCTGGGGATGACGCATAGCCGGTGTCCTGCTCCCTCACCCATGGCCGGTGCTGGCCCTTGAGAAGTCCCAGATGTTTTTCGGGAAGCGGCTGGAGCAGCCGGAGGTTGTGGGCTCCATCCCACTGACTCAGCCCCAGTGTCTGGCACTGGCCCCAATCCTGCCTGGAGTGCCTGTGGCGGTGGCAGCCTCAACAGCCAGGGGTTCCCCAAAGCCACTGGCTGGGTGGGCACTGGTACCAGAGCTGGCAGCACTGGCTTCTGGTGGGAAATGAGTGCAGAGTGCCCGTTCCATCATCTCTGTAACCCTGGGATGTCCCTGCACACACGTGTCTCATGTGCCCTTGGTTCCCTGTGACCCCGGCAGGGTGAGGGTGTGGGTCACTGGAGAAACTGAGGCACAGTGGGATCTCACCCTGGGGACACTGGGACACCCAGCACCACCCTGGCATTTGCTCAAAGCGTCTCTGAGCACCCTGTGGTCCTGGTGATGGGGTGTGGTGGTGGGGACTGATGGAGGTTTGGGGATTGGGGCCACCTCTTGTCCCCAGTTGGGTCCAGAGATGTCCCCAAGGAACCTGCCTGTGGGCTAAGCTGGTTTTAATCAGGGAGATGGACACTGCAAATTAATTTGGATTAAAGAGGGGGATTTAGGAAGCAGCTTCGGCGTTGCCTGTGGAAGGGCTGATGGGGATGCAGTCCCTGTTTCAGGGTCCCACGGGGCCACACCGTGCGTGCCAAGTCTGGCAGCAGGGAACACAGTGGCAGGTGCCTGGTAAGGGCTGGTGGCCTTGGGGAAAGTGTTTCAGGATTGGGGAGGGGGGGTCTCTGCCCAGCCAGGAGCCCCTCTGTCCCTGCTCAGGGAGGTAGGGACATCTCAGGGTGCCCTCCAGGAAACTGGTCCAGCTCCAAACCCTGTACTGGGGGCTGCATCATCCTCTGCCCTGATGGCTGTGGGGTGACTGTATGGGGTGGTGGGAGGAAGTGGAGGATGGTGAGGACAGGGTGAGCTGTGGGGGGCTGTGCTCCAGGTTTCCCCCATAGTGTGGATGTAGCTACTCTGGGGCTGGGATCACCCTGACATGGGACTACACAGGGCTTGGGACCACCCTGACATGGCCCCCCCAGGGTTGGGAATACATTGGAGATGGGCCACTGTGAGCCTGAGACTATCCTGAGGTGGAGGCCACCCTGGACATGGAAGCACCCTGGGGTTGAGACTATCTTGGGGATAGCCCACTCTGGAGTGGCCCTGGCGAGGCTGGATGTAACATCCAGTGGTCCCATTGCTGCTGGCAGGTCCCTACTGCAGGAATGCTGCCCCCGCCACCCCGCTTCTGTTGACCAACTCCAGCACTGTGACCGTCCTGTTCAACAGCACCAGCCACCGCTCGGGACGAGGCCTCCTCCTGTCCTACGCCACCTCACAGCACCCAGGTATGGGGAGCGTCCCCTGAGGATGCTGAGACCCTCCCAGGGCCATGGTCAGGGTCAAAGTGAGCTCCTGGCTGAGGTGCCCAGGGTGGGCATCATATTCTCCCTGGCCTGAGGTGCAACATGGGAGACTCCCAAGACCCCTCCCAGAACCATGGACACCTGGTTCAGCTGGGAATCCTGATATGGGGCAGAGCCACAGGCACAGGGTTGATGGTGGCAGGGACTAAGGGGCCATCTCTGGGGTGGGAGCTGTGGGGTCGAGATGTGAGGTGGGTGATGAATCCCTCACCCTGGGGTGTCTCTGCCTTGCAGACTTGGTCTCTTGCCTGGTTCGAGGCACCCACTACACCCAGGAGTTTGTCAGGTGAGTGGTCAGGACGTGTGAGTGGTCCTTGCTTTGGTGTTCCCCACCCTGACTTCACTGCTGGTCACCATGAGTCCCCAGTTTCATCCCCATCCCTCTCCAGGATGGCTGAGCTGTGCTCACGCCAGGGCTCTTGGGGTGCAGCTGCAGCAGAATGGGGAGCAAAGGGGCATATGGAGGAGATTGGGATGGAAGTGAGCGTTGACACCCCCTCTTGCCTGTGTTTCAGTGTGTACTGCCCTGCGGGCTGCAAGGACATTGATGGGGACATCTGGGGCAACCCAAGCCAGGGCTACCGGGATGTAAGTGCAGAGGGTCACCCCAGGGGTCAGCAGGAATTGCCTGTCCTCACCCAGGGGACCGTGGGGAGTGGGTTTGGCCATGGGGTGTCCCACAGGCTGCCCTCACCCCAGCCCGCTCCCCTCAGACGTCGGTGCTGTGCAAGGCGGCCGTGCACGCCGGGGTGATCGCGGACGAGCTGGGCGGGCAGGTCACGCTGTCCCGCAAGAAGGGCATCACGCTCTACGAGTCGGCCTTCGCCAACGGGCTTCACTCCAAGAGGTGGGTGAGGATGGACTGGGAACCCACCCTGCACCCTGGCTGTGGGACCCATCAGCCCTGGGACATCAGGGACCTGCCACCCCTCATTTTGGAGACCCCCAGGTTTTATCCCCCATCTGATGCTCCATCTGTTTTCCTCCCCACAGAGGATCCCTCTCTGAGAAGCGGCTGATGTTCCACAAAGGTATTTTTTCCCCTGAATCCCCCTGAAACTAAGCCATGAATTTGGTTGCCAATCCCAGTACCACCCCACAGTTGGGGGTCCCGGGCTCCCAGCCTGCCCTCTCCCCATTGCCAGCCTGTGGTGACACACTGGAAGTGGCCGCCTTCAATGCCTCGTCGTGGTGGCACGAGGTGGATGCACTTGGCCAGGACCGAGCCTGGGCGGCTGAACGGGCAGCATTGGGCACCGCCGGCCACTCCTGGGCAGCCAAACCGGGCTCTGAGGCTGCCTGGCTGGAGCTGGACCTGGGCACCCGCAGGAATGTCACAGGTAACTACTGGCCATCAGAGAGGGACAACAGTTGCCCTCAGTCCTGTGCCACCCTGACCATTGCCCTCCCCACAATGCCACAGCTGCCAGCCTCACTGACCCCCCCAAAAGACTGCCCAGAGCTTCCCATAACTCCCAGAAGACATTAGAGCTCCTTGTGCCACAGCTTTACTGGTGCAAACTGGGATACAGACAGCACCAAGCCCCCCAGCTGTCCCCTGTCCCCCTTTGTCCCCACTGTCCCTGCCCGGCTCCCCCACCCGCAGCCGTTTCTGGGATGAACAAGTTAATATTATGCTCCTGCATCTGGTGCCAGCCAGCGGCTTTTGTTCGGCCGGAGCCTGCCCAGAGCGGGGGCTTTGTCCGGCGGCGGCTGGCGACCGCAGCGAGGAAAATGGGGACATTGTCCGGCCGGAGGCTGGAGGAGGGAGGAATGCGGGACTGGCAGCCGGGGCCGGAGGTTATCAGTTCCTGGGAGCAGAGAAGGGGGTCCCTGACACTTGAATCTGCCACCCCAACCTCCCCTCCTCAGAGGAGGGATCCCCTAGGGGTTCTGCAGAGGGGTGACACCTCCTGTGCTCCTGTCCCATCCCAGCAGGGATGTGGATATCCCAGAGAGGGTGCAGTTATTCCATTTGGTAAAACTCTAGGGGGATGCTGGAGGCCTCCCTGAGCCCTTGTCCAGCCCTGCACACCCGAAGTTACACCCGGACACTGCCATCCCCACCCTGCTCTTGCTCCACACCAACAGGCATCATCACAAAGGGCTCCTCAGAGCACTTCGACTACTACGTGACTTCCTACCGAGTCTCCTCCAGCCGTGACGGGAAGAACTGGAAACCCTACAGAGGCAGTGGGGGCCAGGAAGACAAGGTGGGCATTGGCAGTGGAAGAGGACACAACAGACCCCCTGCCCACAGCCGTTTGGCCATCAGAATCCTTTTCACCAGGTCTTTGAAGGAAACACTGACAGCCACAGCGAGGTCGCCAATGCCTTCATCCCCCCCATTGTCGCCCGTTACGTCCGTGTCACAGCCCAGAGCTGGCACCAGCGTGTAGCCTTGAAGGTGGCCCTGGTGGGCTGCCAGCCAGCACGGGTCCGTGCGCCCCGGCCCTATGGTGAGCTCTCACCCTACACCCTCCCCACCCCTGTCAGCCCATGCACCCAGTGGTGGTTCCACACCCAGGGTCCCTGCTCTGCCATACAGTGCCCAGTGTCCCCAAGGAGGTCCCTGTCCCCACCAGCCACCCCGCCAGCTACACAGTCATCCCTGGTGTTGCCCTGGACCCGGAGAAGGCAGGTAGGTGCCAGCACTGTCATGTGGGTGACAGACCCACTCAGGCTTTCACATCCCACTTTCTGGGATGATCTTGATTTTCTCCCAGCACACATGAGTTTGGATGGGACACCCAGTGGGGCTGATGCTGTCCTCCCTCCCCAGGCTCCACGCTGCTGGTGATGCTGCTCATTGGTGGCTTTGTACTCCTCTGCTCCAGTCTCCTACTGCTGGTTTTCCTCTGCCGCAGGAGGAGGTGGGTCCTACCCTGCATCCCACTTCACCCTGGGGTTGTGGCATCGCCTCCCCAAAGCCTGACAGCTCCATTCAGCTGCTCACTGGGTACCAAGGGGCACAGCCCCCTGTGCTGTTGAGGATGGAGGTGGGCACAGGGTGGCTGGGACCCCTCAGCCCCATTTCTCTCTTCCCTTGGCAGGAAGCCAGCAGCAGACCTGAACTGTGGGATCACCAAAGGTAAAGGGACCCCAGCCTCTCCCAGGGGGGAGTCCTGCTGCTGAACCCTGTGCCATCCCACTCCTGGGGCCACAGGTCTGTCCCCAAGGGATGGTATGTGACAACCATATCTACTCTCTGCTCAGGGTACCCCAAACTGGAGTCGAGCCAGGTGTGCTCCCTGCAGAGCTTGCCGCTCCCCAGCTCTGCGCTGACCTCCTTCCCCCCAGCACCAGCGTCACTTCCATCCCTCAGCCGGACCCATTCGCCAGGTAATTGGGACAGGGGGCATGAACAGGACCCTCAGACCAGAGCTGCCCCCAGCACTGCACCCTGAGAACACCCTGGGATGCCCTTTCCTCCCCAGCACCACTCTGGTCCAACCACTAGTCCTGTGCAAAAGGAAGAAGCTGGCAGGGATTATTGATTTATTTATTATTATTATTCTTCCACCCTGAACTTGGATGGGGGCACTGGCCAGTGGCCAGAGGGCCACCAGGAGCCCCAAGCTGTGCTGGGGCAGAAGAACAGAGAATCCTATCACAGAATCATGGAATGGTTTGGGCTGGAAAAGATCTGAGAGATCCAGTTCCGACCAGCTGCCATGGACAGGACTTCTTCAATCAGAGCAGGTTGTTCAAAGTGGCCTTTAACACTTCTAGGGATGGAGCAGCCACAACCTCCCTGGGCAACCTGTTCCAGTGCATCAGCACCCCCATAGAGTGAAGAGCTTCCTCTCTATATCTAATCTAAATCTTCCCTCTTCCCATTTAAAAGCTCTTACTCCTTGTCCTGTCACTACCAGCCCCACAAAGCACCCCCAACACACCTCTCCCTAGTGTGGATGTTAGGGCACACATCACCCCCGCTTCTCCCAGCCTTGGTGATCTTGATGTGCCCCATTTTTCCACCCCGTGATTGCTCCCACCCCACTTCCATGAGTCCCAGCACCCTGACCTCACCACGGAGCCAATCCCCCAGCTCAGCCCCTTCCCATATCCCCCGCTGCAGAATACGCGGAGCCAGACCTGGTGCAGGTGAGCCCTGGCAGCCCGCCGGGCCCGTCCACCTTCAAGCCGCTGCCGGATGAAGGCTACACATTACCGCTGGTCGTGAGCCACTACGACGTGCCGGGCCAGCATCACGAATACGCTGAGCCGCTGCCGCCTGAGCCCGAGTACGCGACGCCCTTCGGCGACCCCGAACCCACCGGGGCCATCCACCATCACCCCACTCACCCCCGGAGCCCCTGCGGCATCGCGGTGCTGCCCATCGGGGGGACCTCAGTGCTGCTCTACGACGCCCCCGGCCGGCGCGGGGAGCGGACTGCGGGGGACGTGACCTCCACAGAGGGGTCCCGGGGCTGCGCGGGGCCGACGCACGTCTACCACGAAGCCTTGTGAGGCGGGAGGAAGTGCGGGGACACCGACGCGGGGCTGGTTGAATTTTTTTAAGAGCGCTCTATTTAAATACAGATACCGCTAGTTTTCGTGCGAGGGCTGGTCGGACATCACCGCTCTGCTGTTGAACCCTGCTGTCGCGGGGCGCCGGAACAGGCGGTTACCAGCGGCCCTCGGTGCAAAAAATTGTGCTTCCGAAATCTCTTGATGTCGATTCCGCGGGGGCGACCGCGAGGTCCCCCCGTGCCACGCACGGCAGAAGCCCTTTTTAAGCGGAGGCCTTCCTGCGGCCTGAGCCGGCAAGCATCGGAGCGCTCTTTAGCTCACGGCGAGCTAACTGGATTTCACCCCGAGATTCCTGTTTCTACTCTTCTTACCCACCATAATCCTTCATTTTTCTCTATTTCTGAGGGAATTTACCTCAAAAATCCCACCGCTTCTCATCTGAGAGGAACATGCAAATCACGCGGGGCTTGATGGGACGCCTTACTGAGGAGGCGGGGGCGGTGCCCAGGCGCGCGTGCGCAGCCTCGTGCTCGCTGCCGATTGGCTGTCGCGGCGGTGACCCCGGAAGGGCTCGGGGGCGTGAAGCGGCGGAGGGAGGGCGGAGGCGGCGGCTTGGCTTGAGACGGGTCATGGGGAGGTAGGAAGGGGCCTGGGGGTGCTGTCGGGGGGTCCCGGCTGCTTCACACCGGCCTCTGCAGCCTGAAGTGCGGAGGGAACGCGGCGGTGGGCGCGGTGGACCGGGCCCTGTCGCTCCCCGGGATGGGCTGGGCCGGGCCTGGCGCCGGTTTATCAGCGCCCGTCCGGCAGGAGAGCCTGAGGGGGAGGAGCTCTGAGGGCTGAGAGGGGAGTACCGGTACCTGGGGAGAGATCCGGGGGCACTAGTGGGGAGTTCCCAGGCTTCAGGCGGCGAAGGTTTCGGAGTCTCAGGGGGTCAGAGGACCTGAGAGGGCTCCCGGAGCCTGAGGAAAGGTCTCGAGCTCTCAGGGGATGATCCCGGGTACCTGTCAAGGGGCCCCGGCCCACGCCTGGTGATGTCGATGACTTTCGCCCTTTCCGACCGCTTCGGCTCTTCCCGACTGACCCTGGCAGAAGCGTGTGACATCAGGAAGGTTTCGGGTTTTGTTCATGACCGTTCCCGGGTGCAGTCGAGGGGCCGGTGAGCCCGTTAAGCTGGAAAGATGCTGAAGAAACTATGAGCAGTGTCTGTGGAGCCACAGCCTTCTTGGGTGCTGAGGGTCAATACTTGAAGGTCAGGGAGAAACTGGAAGCAATGTATGTAGGGTCTGGAGGTGTGAGAGATCCTTCAGCATTCAACACTGCCAAGGGGGAAGAGGATTTTCTCTTTAATTTCTGTTGAGCTGGTGCAGCCACTGGAGAAGTGCTGGTAACAGGCACTTTACCTCACATCCTATTTCTAAGAACTACAGCGAAACCCATCAACTTCTGAGTTTTCTTCACTAACAATAAAGAGTCAGTTGGACTGTGCAGTCCTTTGCAAACCTATTGAAATACTTGGTGGGTATCATTGTGTCCTGATGGAAGTGGGAACCTCTGCAGCCCTCCGGGGGACTGTGCTGATGGTTTGGTTTGCTTCAACATGGGCTTTAATTCTGGCTGTAGCCCTGTGCTGCATCAGCAGCACTTAATGAGTGACAGCAGTGCTAATTGTGGCCACCAGACCTGTTCCTGCTGTGGAGAGAAGCTGCTATTGCAGAGCTCTGGGCTCATCATTACGTTGCTGCCAACAGCACCTACTGAGCTCCTCTGTCTTCTGACAGAAAAATTGGATTTTAGCCAAATTTCTCCTCCTGCTTCAGGATCTCGGAAGAGGATCCTCATCTGCAGCAGTGTCTGGCTGTGGTTGTGTGGTACCTTCTGATAGATAAAACCCCTGTGCACCATCGTAAGGTGAAACTTTCCTCTCACCCTCTTGCTGTGGAAGGGATGACACAAAACCTGTCTGGTGTTCCCGTAGGAATGAGAGTTATATGGAAGAGGAGGAAGTGAGAGAGTAGGTTAACGCTGCCTGCTGCCATACTGGGAAGCCTTTGGAGAATGGCCTCTCCGTTCGCTGGCCCCACAGCGGTGGCTGATGTAATTAAAGATCTAGACACTCAGATAGCTGTAAGTAACGCGCTGGGGCTGGCATGTGGGATGTGTCCTGGGAATCTGCACATCATCCCCTTTAGTTTTGTGTTTGGGGATCTTAACGGCACTCAAAGGCTGCTGTAAGATCTGGAAATAAAGGAACAAAATTACTTTATACTCATAAAGTGCTTCCTTGGCCGAGGAGTTTGGTGCTGTCTGCCCTGCATGGTGGGTGTGTCAACAGCCTGAGTTAAAGGAAGACAGTGAACTCCCAGTCTTGGGATGAGTTTCTTGCCCCAAAACACCAGCTGAGGGCTTTGAGAGTGTGAGCGTAATGGTTTCCCATCATTAACTCAGTTAAAATGGAGCTAAACTCTTGCAGAGGGCACTGTGGAAGTGTGTCTTGGGGCTAAATCCCCCAAAAAGGGCTCTGTGTTGGGAGGGTGCAGCAGTGCATGAGGGGGGCCTTGTAGTGAAGCACTAAAGCAGCCGCCCTGTGTGACATCTGGTTTGTGATTTGGTGTGAATTAACTCAACTAACAGAGTTTGTTCTGAGGAGTGGAAATGGCTCTTTGTAGCTCAGGCAGCGGCGCTCTGCTCATCCCTTGGTAGAGCAGCAAGAACAGAGCGAGGATTCTTCAAGCCCGGGGGGGGTTTGGAGCCTCCCAGCCATGACAGGGAGAAGCTGCCAGTCCCCTCTGTGTGTGACCTCAGTGCCAAGTAACCTGGATAACTCTAGGCACTGAAGGTTGAACCTGGAAGATCTGAGTAACCAGTCCAACCACCACAACCCACCTGTGGTTCACTATTAACAGCCCGGTAAACCAACGTCGTTTGCTGTGGCTGTGAGCTGCCTGGTGTGGGAAGAACAAACCAAGGGTGTGGGTGTGCACGTGAGTTTCTCTGGGTACCCAGACCTGTGCTCTTGGAAGCAAAACCAAGCTCTACGTTGTGAAGGCTGTATTGAGGCTGCAGGCTGGGCTGGAAGTGTAGTGAGACCTTCACCCTGCAGCTGGCACCCAGGAAGCCTGAACCCCCATCTTCTTCTCAGCAGTGTGGAGATAAAGACTTGAACACTGCTCCAGCGTTCGTGTTGAGAGCAAGTTGTGTCCTGTAGTTAAACCTTCTTTGTGTGGACTTGTCCTCGGAGCTGTTTGTGATCCAGTGAAATGAGTTTGGGAAGGCCCTGACTGGAGGGCAAGGAGTGGACACACACGTGCGATCAGCCCCAGGATGGGGCAGGAGGGTGGGTCAGTCCTCTGCTTCTTCTTGTCAGTCCCCTTCTTGTGAGAACTTCTCCTTCCCCACACCAGGGAAGGTTTCCTCTTCTTCTAACCACTTCTCCTCCCTTCTTGCTGCAGCCAGAGAGAGCTGATCCTCTTTAAGTCTGTGGGCCACATCAGGACCCTGTGGTTACTCTGGACAAACATCATCGCCTTAACCAGTTCCCTTCTCTGTTTGCTGACTGTGGCTTTCATTTCCTTTCTCAGTTGATTGGTTTGGGTCCCCACACCCCCAAGAAGAAACAGGACCTAGATAAGCTTTATGATCTAAAAGCTAAAGCCCAACAGATTATGAACCAGTTTGGCCCTTCTACCTTGATCAACCTCTCCAACTTCTCCTCGATAAAGCCGGAGCCAGCCAGCACCCCTCCACAGAGCTCCATGGCCAACAGCACTGCCGTGGCCAAGATGCCGGGGACACCCAGCGGAGGAGGACGGCTCAGCCCTGAGAGCAACCAGGTAATGTCATCCCAGATGTTAGCAATAGAGGGGAGATGCTCAGACCTGCTTCATTTGTCTTCTTTAAAATACTGGGAAAAACTCCCAATGGTGGGAGAGTTGGGGGTTCAGTTGGAGAAGAGAAGGTTCAAGAAGACCTTAGTGAGGCCGTTCAGGGCTTAAAGGGGCCAATAAGAGAGATGAAGATGGACTTTGCATCAAGGACTGCTCTGACAGGACCAGGGGTGATGGTTAAACTGAAAGAGGGGGATTCAGAGGAGACAGATAAAAGAAATTGTTGATGCTGAGGGTGGGGAGACCCTGGCCCAGGCTGCCGAGAGAAGCCCCTCTCAGGTCAGGTTGGACCTGCTCTGGTTGGGCGTGTCCCTGCTCGCTGCAGGGGGTGGGACTGAAGGAACTTAGAAGGTCTCTTTTAAACCCAAACCATTCCATGATCCTGTGACTTCCTCACATGTGTCAGCAGCAGTAGTAAAATTCCTGCTCCTTGCCCCCTGTGGGCTGAGAGGGTGCTGCCTGCTGCCCTGGAATAACCCAGCACTCACAGATCTTTGTTTTCCATTTGAAACACCAAAGCAGATAAGAGCTGGAGCCCTGGAAATGCTTCAGCACTAAATTAGTCACTGACTTAAGCTCTAGGACTTGTGGTTCTGCCTTTGTCCCCTCCTGCTGGCAGCCTGGCTGAAGCCAGGGGTGACTTGGTGTCTCTTTAGCTCAGGAAACATCTTTATCCCAACTGCCACATTCCCCTCTGTTCAGAGCAACCACTGGGGCTCAAAAACAGCTCCTTAACACCCGATACTCCTTATCTGTGCCCTTCCTGAGCTGGTACCTGTGGCAGGGAGGACTGTCTTGTGGCTATGCTGCATGGGCAGCTGCCAGAGCTCAGGCAGGGCAGTAAATCCTCCTTCTCCCACCTGCTCAGGTTTTAACCAAGAAGAAACTGCAGGACCTTGTGCGTGAAGTGGATCCAAACGAGCAGCTGGACGAAGATGTTGAGGAAGTAGGTACCAAACCAAGGCGGGGGCTGCAGAAGCAGCTGATGGGGGATTTTTCATGGGTCAGTGGCCCTTTGTCTGGGCCAGGGAGAGTTGGTTCATTTTAGACTTCTGGATTCTCCTGTTTGCTGCACCCTTCAGCCATCTGAGTCCCTTCCTGCATCCCAAGGGTCAAAAAGGGTTTTAAAACACTGTAGCTGCCTTCTAATCCCTGAAGGGAACCTCTAGGAAGGCTGCAGAGGGACTTTTTTCAAGGGGATCCAATGATAGGACAAGGGGAAATGGTTTGAAACTGAAGGAAAGGAGGCTCAGACTAGATCTGAGGAAGAACTTCTTCAGTGCAACGGTGGAGAGACTCTGGAATCAACTGCCTGGAGAGGCTGTGGCTGCCCCCTCCCTGGAGGTGCTCAAAGTCAGGCTGGACGAGACCTTGAGCAACCAAGTCTGGTTGAGAGGTGTCACTGCCCCTGGCAGGGGGTTGGAGGAGATGAGCTCTGAGGTCCCTTCCAGCCAGGGCTAGTCTGGGATTCTATGGGGCAGCTTTGTGGGGTTTCATACTTTGTGCATAATTTGAACTGCTCAGCATGGCCAAGCTCGGCCCTTGTCCTTGTTCTGCCCCAGATGCTGCTGCAGATCGCCGATGATTTCATAGAGAGCGTGGTGACAGCCGCCTGCCAGCTCGCCCGGCATCGCAAGTCAAACACCCTGGAAGTCAAAGACGTCCAGTTGCATCTTGGTGAGGGATTCACTTTTCTATCCGCGCCCCTCACCTGAGAGCTGGACCCTTGAGGCCTAGCCACGGCATCAGGGTGGAGACCTGGGAGTAGCTACAGCTCCGCTGCTGCATAATAATCCCTTAATCAAGGGACGAGCAGGGTGTCTGTCTCTGCTGCTCTGCTTTTGAGGAGCTTTTATAGCCGCTGTGTGAGCAGATCAGCAGCTGCCCACTGGTGTGTTGGTGGTGATGAGGCTGTTCTGGCGGTGGGCAGGTGGGGTGCAGCCTGCTGACCCTCACGCTTTCTCTCTTTCAGAGCGTCAGTGGAACATGTGGATCCCGGGATTTGGTTCTGAGGAAATCAGACCCTACAAAAAAGCCTGCACTACAGAAGCTCACAAACAGGTAGGGAGCCCTCAGGGTCACAGAGAATCGCGTGGTAAAAGCCTGATGAAGAGGGTGGTGGTCTCGGACTCCTGGTACAACGTGGATTTGTAGCCTCGCCCAAGTGGTTTGGACTCGAAAGAACTCCAGAGTCTCTTCATCTGTCTGTGCAGAGAGGATTAGGGCTGCTCTGGTGGTGCTGACTGGTTTTCTAGAGAAGCAGCAGCACTCGCTGCGTGAAGCTGGGAACTGCTGACAGCGACTCTTCAGCTGCCCCTTGGCAGATCAGAAGGGCAACAGAGCTGGGGAAGGGGCTGAAGCACCAGGGCTCTGAGGAGCAGCTGAGGAAACTGAGGGGTCTTAACAGAGAAAAGGAGGCTCGGGGGAGACTCCCTGATAGGAGGTTGGAGTGAGGTGGGGGTTGGACTCTTCTCCCCAAAAACAAGCAACAGAGCAAGAGGAAATGACCCCAAGTTGCACCAGGAGAGGTTTGGGTTGGCCCTGAGGAACAGGGTTTTCAGACATTGGAGCAGACTGCTCAGGGCAGTGGGGGAGTCCTGGTATTTGGAGAGTTCTCAGAGCCATGGAGATATGGAGTGGGGGGCAGGGGTCAGTGGGGAGCTGGCAGTGCTGGTGGTAGCAGTTGGATTTGATGGTCTTAAGGGTCTTTTCCAACCCAGATGATTTGGTGATTCTGCTTCATCTTTGTGCAGAAGGGGCTGAAGCTGTCTGCCAGCTCCTCTGCTTCACTAGCAGATCCCTACCCTGGCCTATGAGGAGGGTTAAACGGTGCCACAGCCCCTCACACCCATCCAGGTGAACTGCAGGGCTCCAGCAGGCTGCAGCACTACTCCTTGGGGCTGTTTTTCATTTGCCCAACTGTTGTGAGCAGTGGTCAGCGCCAGCAGTGTCTGTCAGGAGCCTCAACCAGTCACCTCCTTAAGGATTTATACTGGTGCAAAGAGCCAGGAGGCCTGGGGAGGTGTCGCAGAAACCACACCACCGTCCCGTGGGCTGGGCTCTAGGTTGGTGCTGAGCAGCTCAGAGACCTTTTCCCCTTGGATCATTGCTTTTGGAGTCTGGGCAGAGCCAGGGAGGAGCTGCCTTGTGAGAGCTGTCGCACCTCAAGACCGATGTTCCATCTCCCCCCTTGCAGCTCCTGCTTTTCCTCCAGCTCAGGCTCGTGACCGCATTACGATTCAAAGGGACCCATAAGACCTGTGAGGAAACCAGTCGGGCAGTGTCCTGGGGGAACCCAAGACACCTCGTTGCTGTTCTGTGCTAACCTTGGCTGAGCCCTTCAGCTTCCCACCTTGTGTCTCTGTCTTTCATTGCAGAGGATGGCACTGATTCGCAAAACTACCAAGAAATAACCGCAGGGAAGAGCCGGGAGAAGTCGCCAGTTGTGTTTTGGGACATCCGCCTCTCCGCCGAAGCCTCCACGACGCCGTCATCATGGGATATTTTTTTTAATGCTTTACAGAGAAGCATCTATTTTTTATTATCGGTGCAGCAATATCTTGACTTTCTGAGGAGATCTGCCAAAAACATTCGACGCCCCCCCCGTTCCTCGCGACGTTCTCTCCAGACAGAGACTTTTGATTTTGTGACTTGAAAGTGGTTGCTCGTGATTTATCCAGGGGACAAGAAGCGTGTGATCTTGTGTGGGACAGTATTAGAAGCATCTGTAGAGGTTTGGTTTTTGTTTCCTACCTGCTCCAGTACTTTGTAATGTCAGTGTTTATATAAATACTTGCGTTTGTTTTACATGAATAAAGAAATTATTAATCTAACCCCCCCTCCACCATGGCACAGCCTTGTGCTCTTCATACTGCTTGTGACACCCCAGCAGGCTGGGCTGCCATCCAGCAGGACCTGGACAGGCTGGAGAGCTGGGCAGGGAGACATTGAATGAGCTATAACCAGGGCAGTGTAGAGTCTGGCATCTGGGCAAGAACAACTCCAGGGACCAGTATAGGCTGGGGACTGACCTGTTGGAGAGCAGTGTAGGAAAAAGGGACCTGGGGGTCCTGGTGGCCAGCAGGATGGCCAGGAGCTAGCAATGGGCCCTTGTGGCCAAGAAGGCCACTGGCATCCTGGAAGGGATTAGTAGATGGAGGTAGGTTCTCTTCCCATTCTCCTCTGTCCTGATGAGACCACACATCTGAAATATTGTGTCTAATTCTGGGCCCCTCAATTCCAGAAGGACATAGAGCTACTGGAGAGAGTCCAGCACAGAGACACAGAGATGATGAGGAAAGGCTGAGGGAGCTGGGTCTCTTGAGCTTGGAAAAAAGGAGACTGAGGGGTGACTCCATGAATGTTGATAAATATGGAAAGGGTGGGTGTCAGGAGGGTGGAGCCAGGGTCTGCTCAGGGCATCTGGAACAAGGACAAGGGGCAGTGGGTGTGAGCTGGAACAGAGGAGGTTCCACATCAATGTGAGAAGGCTGTCAGCTCTGCAAACTCTCTCTCACCAGGGCAGCCTCCTTGTGCCCAGGGGCAGGGCCCATCCTCCCCTTGGCTGCCCTATGCCCGTGGGGAAAACTGCCTGGGCTGAAGTAATTCAGAAACCAGTGTGGGCTCTCTCCTCCTCTTCTGAGGAGTGCGATAGACACCAGTCTGATGGGTGCTGGAGCAGAGCAAAGCTGCTCCATGCTTGGTTACTGCCGGCGGGGATGTGGAGCTGTTCCCCGGCTGCTCCAGCCCTGTTCAAACCAGCCTATCTTGTCCTGAGTGTGAAGAAACCAGCTGAGCAAACAGGGCAGGCAGTGAGGGGGGTGGTCTCAGATCAACACTGAACTGATGTGGGACTTGGGGGCCAGGAGGAGCTGCTGTTCCTCCCTAGGGGTCAGGGACAACCCTGTAGGAAGAGGTTTGGAGAGAGAACAGGAGAAAGGGGGTAATACCCACCTCTGCAGACCACTGCATCCTCTTGCATGGGTACTTCACCCTTCCCAAGGGCAGCCCCAGCCGCTTCCCCGTCCCCAGGAAATCACAGGCAGGCAGAACGAGCAGGGGGTGTTTAATGTGCCCTCGCACACAGCCCTGGCTGCTCCAGCACCAGCATGTCCCAGTGTCCCCAGCTCTAACACGAGCGCTGTGCCTAGCATGAGCATCCCTTCCTCTTCTCTTCTTTCTCTGGCACCTGAACCTTGACTGGCGCGGGCAGCGGGACGCTGCTCTTCACCCCATCCCAGGCTTCGGTGGGCGCCAGCCGCCCCGTCTGCAGCGCCTGGTAGATGGCCAGCGTCAGCATCTGGAAAGCCTGGACCACGTTACTGGCGTCCTTGGCCGACGTCTCGATGTACTGCACCCCCAGCGATGCTGCCAGCTTCTCTGCCTCCTTCCTGCCCACCTGCCGCTGCCCTGCCAGGTCACTCTTGTGCCCCACCAGCAAGAAGACGATGCGGAAGGGCTGGACGGTGTCCGTCACCTCCCGGTGCCACTGCCGGATGCTCTCGAAGGAGGAGCGGTTGGTGAGGTCGAAGAGCAGCATCCCCCCGGCTGAGTTGCGGTAGTAGGAGCGAGTGACGGACCTGGGGCACAGAGGAATGGGGTGAGCAGCCCCTGGGGCTCCCTTGTGCCACCTCAGGCAGCGTGTCCTCAGCCAGAGAATTGTAGAGTGTCAGGAGTTGGAAGGGACCTCTAGAGATCATCCAGTCCAACCCCATTGCCAGAGCAGGATCCACAGCGACACTGGTCCCACAGGAACATCCAGAGGGGGTTTGAAAGTCTCCAGAGCAGGAGACTCCACAACCTCTGTAGGCAGCCTGGGCCACTGCTCTGGGACCTTCACAGGGAAGAAGTTCTCCTCCTGTTCAGGTGGAACTTCCCATGTTCCAGCTTATCCCCACTATTCCTTGCCCTGTTACTGGGCACCACCAAGAGACTGGCCCCTTCCTACTGATCTCTGCCTCTCAGCTATTTACAGAGAGCAATGAGATCCTTCTCAGCCTTCTCCAGACTGAACAGCCTCAGCCTTTCCTCACAGCAGAGGTGTTTGAGTCCCTTCATCATCCTCATAGCTCTCTGTTGGACTCCCTCCAGTAGACCACTGTCTCTCTTGAACTGGGGAGCCCAGAACTGGACACAGTAGTCCAAGTCTGTCCTCCTCCCTGCACTGGGCAGGTTGCTCTCAAACCACCATGAGAGCGAGAGAATCATCCCTTTTGTTCTGTCAGGAAACAGTCTGGGCAGCTCTGGCCCTGACAGCCACCAAAGCTCATCTGTGCCCTGCAGCCACAGCCCCGTGCTCTCCCACTCCCTGCAGCCACAGCCCCGTGCTCTCCCACTCCCTGCAGCCACAGCCCGGAGCTCTCCCACTCCCTGCAGCCCCAGCCCGTGCTCTGAGCTCCCCAGTAGCCAGCCCAGCCAGTGTCAGCTGCGACATCTGAAGGCAGCTGAGGCAGNTCCCTGCAGCCACAGCCCCGTGCTCTCCCACTCCCTGCAGCCACAGCCCGGAGCTCTCCCACTCCCTGCAGCCCCATCAGGTGCTCTGAGCTCCCCAGTAGCCAGCCCAGCCAGTGTCAGCTGCGACATCTGAAGGCAGCTGAGGCAGCTGCTTCGCCCAGCTCCTGTCCTGATCCCCCAACCCTCTGCAGCTGGTGGGTCACAGGGTTGCCCAGGGGAGTATCTCATGCCCCCTTTGCAGCTGGAGCCAAAGGACAACCCCAAAGGCTCCTTTCCATGGAGACACTTGGCTTTAGCCCATCTGGGCCCCTGCATCACAGCTTCCTGAGCATCACAGCTCCTCACCCATGGAGCTGAGGGGCACATGGCTGTACCCAGGCCCTCCCTGGGGTTCAGATCACAACACCCCCATCAGCACCTCACATCCTGGGCGACACCTGGCTCCACCACCCCTCCCCACCTCACAAGCCAGGGCTGGGACCCACCTGAACCGCTCCTGCCCGGCTGTGTCCCAGAACTGCAGCTTCACCCGCAGCCCCGGCTCCAGCTCCACAAACTGGACGTAGAAGTCCACCCCCACGGTCTGGTTGACGGTGTCCAGGAAGACGCCCTCGGTGTAGCGCCGCAGCAGCGAGGACTTGCCCACCGTCGAGTCCCCCAGCATGATGACTCGGAACTGGTACTGCCACCGAGTCTCCATTGGCTCCTCCGATGGCGGCTGGGACCCACCACCCCCACACTGGGAGCGTGTCTGGGCAGGCAGAGCCGGGCGCCTCGGCTCCTCCACCCAGGAGGCGTTCCCAGCCCGCTGTGGGTGCTGGGTGGCCCCTTGGGAGCCTTTGCTCCCTTTGTCTGGGCTCCACGGAGCACTCAGAGGGGTCCCTACTCCTGTTTTCCCAAGGAGTGGCCTGAGGACAGGAGTTTCAGCAGGTGCCGTGGACAGGTGGGACACTGATCCCCCCTAAAATCAGAGCATCCCCTTTGTCACCCCCCCAGCTTGGGGGGGTTCATCACAGCCTTTATTTAGTGTGAAAAGCTGTGGGTTTATGAAAAACTCTCCTCTAGGGAAAATGATCTTTCTCAGAACCCCCAAATTTAGCCTTGAAACCAACCTGAGCCCCCGCCCATCTATGGGAGAGGAACATACCCATGGTGGGGTGGGGAGTCCTGTGTCCCGCTCCATTCCCATCAGCACTGGCAGCGCTCTGGGGGCTCCCCCTGCTCCGGCAGCTGGCGGCGGCTCTGGCTAGGGATGAGCCTGATGCCTCCACAGCCCCGGTGAGGGTTGGGGCCCCCCTGGCTCCCCAGTGCCTGCTGGATGCCCCTTGCCAGCGTCTGGAAAGCAAGCTCCACGTTGAGGTTGCTGCGAGCTGAGGTCTCCACGAAGTCCATGCCCAAGCTGCTGGCCAGCTGCCCGGCCTCCTCTGCAGTCACCACCCTCTCGGCCACCAGGTCGCTCTTGTGGCCCACCAGGACGAAGGTGGGGGCACGGTCGCCGATGGCCTCACGGTGCCACTCAGGGACGTGCTCAAAGGACGCCCGGTTCGTGAGGTCGAACACCAGCAGCACCCCCGCCGCGCTCCGGTAGAAGGATCTGGTGATGGATCTGGGCATAGGAGGAAGAGGGTTTGGGGAGCACCCTGGCACCTCCCTGCACCTGCGATGGGGCTTTGGAGATTGTTGGGTCTGGGCTGGGACCTCAGGAGTGGGAAGAGGAGACCAGCCCAGACCATTTGCACCCTCCTCTCTGTTGAATGTCCTCCCCCAACTGCGGGACTCCAGAGGAAAACCAACTCCAGCTTCTTCAAAGTCTCCCAGGGGTGGGGGCAGCACAGAAACCCTCTTTAAGCTCTTCAGCCCTTCACATCCCATTTCAGCCTCATTCACACCCTCAGCAGCTCCTGGCTCCAGCCTGATGCAGTCAGGAAATCAGCTCCAGCCCATCCGCATCCAGGAGCAGCACCCAGGACTGGCACCCAACCCTGCTTCCTTGGACACTCCCCCCAAAATCAGCCCAAGCTTTCACTGCCCCCTAAAGCGCCACCATCCCAGCACCCCGTCACTGGGATTAGTCCCTGCACCCCAAGCAGGAGCTCAACACCCACCCCAGGGTGGTGGGGACAAATCAGCTGGGTACTGGGGTCCCCCATGGGTGCCCCCTTTTCCCCCCTCACCTGAAGCGCTCCTGGCCAGCTGTGTCCCACAGCTGCAGCTTGGCCCTGCCGGCGGGCGGCAGCTGGACAGTGCGGCTGTAGAACTCGACACCAACAGTGGGGCAGGGGGTGGCCGACCCCACACTCCCCCCGCCCGGACCCTCGGCGAAGCAGCGCAGCAGCGATGACTTTCCCACCGCTGCATCCCCCAGCACGATGATGCGGAACTGGTAGTGTCCATTTGGGTCAGAGTCCTGGGGGGGATCTGTCGCCTGCCCTGAGCTGGTGGCTGCGTCCATCGAGGCCAGATCCACTGGTTCCATTCTGTCTGGATCCTGACCTCACCGGGGTGTGTTGCACTGGGGTGGTCTCCACCCCTGTCCCCACTCCACAGCCCCTTCGGTGGGGTCAGCTTCAGCCTCACAGTCGCCGGGGCAGACAAACAAACTGTTCTGGACGAGGCTCTGTCCTCGCCCTCCTGTTCTGCAGACGTGGTGTTTGGTGCTGTCACATGTCAGCTCCTTCCGCTGACTGGGTTTGATGACAAAGGCAGGGACAGCCTGACGGCCTCAGGAAGACAAAACCCTGGGAGAACTAGAGGGATGAGCTCTGCCGGGGCTCAAATCCCTGCAGGAAGAAATTAAGAGGGTCAGAGGCACCCACCCTGTGTCCCCCGGACAAAGGTGCTCTTGGCAAACAGCTTCGGCCACCGCCTGTGGGGACTTTGCCATAGGCCACCCTCCCCCTCTTGGCTGCTGTGCAAAGACTGGGAACCACCAACGTATTCCAGCAGCTTTGGGGCTGTGTCCACCCCGTTTGCTCTCCCATTGTGAGAAAAAGGGTGACTCAGGTCACCAGCAGATGCTGGTAACTTTGTGAGTTGCTGCTTTTCCCTGGGAATGAGCCATTCCCACCGGGTCATTTTAGTTGGAAGACACCCTGAAGACTTAATTCCTGGCACCTGATGCTCCTGCCTTCCCAGGGGCCTTCCACCGAGGGCTGAGGGGGAAGCTCCAACAGCAGGTCCTGAAGGAAGGGAGTCACCCCTCTCACCCCAGCTCTGGAGTGCAAAGGGCTTCACAGCAGCTCCCTCGGGTGGTAACTTAACGCTAGAGGATCACTAGAGGATCATGGCACGGGTTGGGTGGGAAGGGACCTTTAAAACTCATCCAGTCCCAATGCCTGCAGTGAGCAGGGCCATCTCCAGCCAGAGCAGGGTGCTCAGAGCCCCAAGGTCCAATCTGACTTGGGATGGTTCCAAGGACGGGGCTTCTCCCACCTCTCTGCAACACCCCAGACCAACAGACCTCAAACACAGGCACATAAGACACAGCACAAATTACACAACTGTATTTATTCAGGGCGTTTTATGTCCAGACCCTTCCCTGGATCCATCTGCTGAGAGAACTGCAGAAGGGACCTCTCTCCTGTGCAGTGTTTGAACAGTAGGCTGGAGGCCAATGCTGCGCAGACCTGAAGAGGAGGTAAAGAAGAACCCCATCCATATAACAAGCAGTTGGACTACAAACTCCCCCGACATTCCCTCTCCCCGCAGCAGAGATGGTTTAGGCTGGGGGGGTAATTTTGGCACCGTCACTCCTGGCCTCAGCCCCATATCCGCAGGATTCATCCAGCAGTCTCCAAAGAACAGAGTCATCACTGACCAGACTGACCTCACCAGTGCTCTACCCTACAGGTAACCCCCACCCAATTAGAACAGTCACTAATGCAGCTGAGGACTCCCACCCACAGCTCACACTGGCCATGGCCAGCACAGGCAGCTTCAGATGTCCTTTGTCCTCTAGCTCCCACTCCAAATCTTCGACATCCAAAAATCACCCAGAGAGGCCACTCACCAGCTCCACATCAGCATCCCCATTCCTTAGGGTAAACCCAACCTCTTCACCGGGGGTCTGGGCATCTTCCACTACACCAGTAGCTCCTAAAAACACAAGAGCTGCAGGTAAGGCTGTGACACTAATGGTGGGGAGAAAACCCCAGTCTGCAAACCCTCCCGGCACCTCCCATCTGTGCCCAACGCTTCTCCCAGCTGGGGGTTTCACTCCCACCCCTTCCCATTCCTGGAGAAGCAAAACCACCACAAATGTCTTCCCACTGGCCCCTCAGAGCTGGACAGGACCAGCCAGGAGCCCTAGACCAGGGTGAATTTTATTCTTCCTCCTTTTCTGACCATGAGATCGGTGTTCAGATCTGATGGGAAAGGGATTGGGAGGAGAATCTGTGGAGATGCAGAGGGTGCTGGGTGCTCACCTTGGGGCCATCCGGCAGAGCCACCAGCGCTGAGTGAGCTCCTGGGGACCCTGGAAGACATTGCAAACCGCCCCACAAAGTGAGCAGCCCACCCAGGAAACACCAGCACCAAGAGACACCCCAGAACCTGAGAAATCACCCCAGTTCCTGAAAATCTGTCGGAGGGGTGAGTGACAGCAAGAGGCAGGAGAGGCCCAGCAGTCAAAGACCTTCCCATTGCTCTCGCATGTTGTTGGAGAGCTGCAGCTACTGCAGAGAGTCACAGCTCTTGGATAAACATGCGCCCAGCCATTGCGGCACAGGTCACCGCTGCAGAGGGGGCCGAGTGATCTGCTGGTTGTGGATCAGATTTCATCCCTGTTCCACCACCAGCCAGGCCCAGTGACACCGTGGAGTCCCCTTGTCCTCCCCACAGGAAAGATGCTGTGGTTCTTTCCTGTGGGGTTGGAGAAGACCCTTATGACCCCCTGCTTCAGCCACTGGAAGCTGTGGAGGCAACCAAACCCCCAGCGCCTGGATCACACATCTCACCTGCCTCACGCTGCCGGGCTGGGCTCGCCACCACGCTCCGGGGTCACCTTCCACGCCAGGACCCTGGTGGGGAAGGAAACAAAACTCCTTGAGCTTTAGGCAAAAAGCGACCAAAAGCCCACGACATGTCCCCTCACTTCTTTCCGCGCAGCCCCGGCCCCCTGTATTTTCCCGAGATGTTGCCGGACAGTCACAGAAGCTGCACTGAGCGGCGACCGTCGAGGAAAAAATTCGCTCTCGGCTCCTTTTTGACTGCATCTGCCACAGAACCGAGACAGAGGCAGCTTCGATAGGGCCGCGAAAGGCCGCGGCCGCCTCCCGAGGAGGGTGGTTTCCCGCTCACTCACCGTCGGGCCCAGCCCTCACGGGAGGAACGCGAAGAACAAGGCCTCACCGCGCCCATTGCAGCGGCCTGAAGCGCCGAGGCCGGGCCCGTAGCCCGCGGGACATCGATGCAGCGGAACCGCCCTGGAGGCGGCTGATGGTGCTGGATGGGCCCGGATGGCGAAGAAGGGAGCCGGCAGGGGTACCACAGTCACTACAGCCGCCATCGCGCTGAGAGAGGCCGGAAGGCGCCCGCGCGCGCCTTTTATTGAACAGCGGCGCGGATGCTGATTGGCTGCTAGGCCCGGGAACTCCGCAGAGCACTCTGGGAGTTGTAGTTGGCAGGGCCTTGCGGCCTGTTCCCGCCATGTGGGGTCCGGAACCGGTTGTGATGGGAAAATCCTTTGACTCATCCGGCCCAACTCTGAATCCAACTGTCCCAGTCCACCCCAAACCCTGGCCTTGATTTCCCTGACTGTGAAACGCGGCCAGGGATGGCAACTCAACCCTCTGCCTGCCTATTCCAAGGGCTGGGGACCATTTTCAGGGAGAAGTTTTCCCTCGGGCTCAACCTAAACTTCCTCTGGGGCAGCTTGAGGCCATTTCCTCTTGTCCTGTCGCTAGTTCTTTAGGAGAAATGACCAACCCCCGCCTCTCTGTGCCCTCCTGACAGGCAGTTGCAGACAGCAATAAGGTGTCCCCTCAGCTTCCTTTTCTCCAGACTAACCAGCCCCAGCTCTCTCAGCTGCTCCTCACAAGGTTTGTTCTCCAGACTCTTCATCAACCTTGTTGCCCTCGTCTGAACCAGCTCCAGCACCTCAATACCTTCCTTCTATTGAGGTGCCTCAAAATGAACCTCATCAGACCTCCTCTCAAGCTTTGCCATCCCACTCCACTTCTCACAGGTTAAATCTGCCCTGTCCTTTGAGAACCAAACAGGAGATCGAAAAATCCCACTCCCAAGCAGCCAGACCACAATTCACAACATACTTATGCTTTGCGGTGCTGCACTCTCCACCCACCAAAATAAGTCTCCAGGCTACACACACACAGAGAACTTCCCTCACAGCCTTCCCATAAGGTCAGGGATTGCCCTCTGAAATGGGGAAGGCAGCAATCGCATTTTTCCTACTTCCTCCCTCTTGGAAATTGTGGGTGGAACACCCCAAGAAAAGGGAAAGTGTCTTGGAAATGAAAGTCAATCTGCAAAATAATACCTCTGTCGGACCCCTGGCTCCTGATGCATCAGCAGCAGGAAGGCTTTAGGAGGAGAGGGACTGCCAGAACGTCTGCAGGGACTGATGCT
The DNA here is from genome assembly GCA_013400115.1 of Rhinopomastus cyanomelas. NCBI lineage: Eukaryota > Metazoa > Chordata > Aves > Bucerotiformes > Rhinopomastidae > Rhinopomastus > Rhinopomastus cyanomelas. Next base: position 541,648 of record VXBP01000718.1, on the reverse strand, counting down.
GAAGCCACTGTGAGGAACCAGCTTGAAATTTCTGAGGCTGCTTCCTGCCCAAAAAGGATGAGGGAGAACAACAGTTAACTTTTAATCTGCTCTGAGCCAGATTTACAGATCAGAAAGTTCACAGTGTTCAGGAAACAGTTGGGCTTGATGGTCTTCTCCAACCTAAACACAGAACATTAGGGGTTGAAAGTGACCTCAAAAGATCATAGAGTTCAATCCCCCTGCCAGAGCAGGATTGCCTAGACCAAGTCGCACAGGATTCTGTGAGTGGCCCTTTCCAGCTGGCAACCTCACCATGAACACACCAAATTACCAACTAAACAGGTCTGGCACCCATTTAAAGCAAAAGCAAGGCTGGAAGTGAGCTCCAAATATTGTGTGATGAAGCTCTTCTAAAAACGGCCCCTGTCAAAGCTGTTTGGGACAGGTTATGGGCAGCTGGTCCCATCCTCCACCTCCTCTAAGCATCTTGCACCTGCTCTGCCAAGTCACAAGGTGTTTCCTGAGCAGCCCAAATGCTCCTTGGCACAGTGACTTCTGCAAAGAGAACCTAGAAATCTCCCTGACAAATCCTAAGCAGGAGAAAATCTAGGAGCTCATTATAGTGAAAAAAACCTCCCAAACCAGAGAAAGCCCTCCCCAAAATTCCCAACCTCTAAACACCAAGTGTTTGGGAATCTTCCAGATGCTAAACAGGGAGAATTCCCACAGCAATATTGAAACCTCAGCGGTGCTCGGCAGACTTCAACCCATCACGAGAAGATGGGTGAAGATCCACAGAACAGCATAGAACACCCCACTGGTGCTCAACCACAGGGTCTGCGCAGCCTGCTGAAACCACCCCGAGTGGCTGGGAACCTCAGATCAGGCTCTCCTGCTGTGGAGAAACAGGGAACCAGCACTGGAATAGGAGCCAACACTGGAAGAGGCTGCAATTCCCATCACCAGACAGTTGGGAGCAGCCAACCCACAGAGAAGCACTGGGCGAAACACTACCAGTAAGGTAAAGTAGCTGTGAATTACTGGTCCGGTCGTGTGGCTGTGCTGGGACTCTGTCTGCTAACGGGACAGGTCTTAATATCTGTCAACTCACCTGCACTACTTTGACCCTGGGCATTTTACAGCAGAAGCAGTGTGATATTGGCAGAGAAATACAGAGTGTGCAGCACGTAGCACCCCCAAACTCTTCTCACAAAGCTGACTGCGCTTGGTGAAACCCATTTTAACTGGCAATTACAGAATCACAGAACATTAGGGATTGGAAGGGACCTCAAAACATCATCCAGTCCAATCCCCTTGCCACAGCAGGATCCCCTAGATCCAGTCACACAGGAACATGGCCAGGCTGGCTTTAAATATCTCCAGAGAAGGAAACTCCACAACCCACCCCAGACAGCTCCTTCCACTGCTCTGTCACCCTCACTGGGAAGAAGTTCCTTCCCAGACTGATGTAGAACCTCCTCTGCTCCAGCTCACACCCGTTGCCCTTTGTCCTGTCACAGGGTGTCCCTGAGCAGAGCCTGGCTCCATCCTCCTGACACCCACCTTTTCCATAGTTACCAACATTCATGGGGTCACTCCGCAGTCTCCTTTTTTCCAAGCTCAGGAGACCCAGCTCCTTTCCTCATCAGGGAGAAGGAACCAGAGAATCATGGAGTGAAGTAATAACCTGAAAAAAGGGGGATGTTTTTCAGAAGAAATCTTCAAAATAGGCAAAAAGGTGAAGTGAGCTTAGAGGGACATTTTCTGAACTAGCTCTATCGGTTTCTAAGTGTAACTACTGTGCTTAAAATTCATACCCTCTCCTGCCACTGAATTTGTTTCATGTCTAAGCAAATCCCAGGTTAAATCCTGAAACTGGTGTATCCAGTACGCTTTACAAGATGCTCTGGGAGATAACAAGGCTGGAAGGTAAAAACTCCTCTCAGATCCTGTTTAGCACAAGCTAGGGATTAGCAGCCAGCAATGAGAAACACAAAGATCAAACAGCTCTTTTCCTCATAAGGGATTCATGGAAGTACCTGAGGGTGCTGGGTACTTCTTGGTGTGCAGGACAGGAATCTGTCTCCTGACAGCGGTCCAAGCAACAGAAATCTCCTCTAGTCAGACACTCAAACACATGGAAAACACCATCCCTGGGACCCTTCAGACCTCTCAGCCCTGGTACAGATCCCTTTTTGCTAAAGAAATGGTTTCAGACTCCTCCACAGAATCATACAACATTAGGGATTGGAAGGGACCTCAAAACATCATCCAGTCCAATCCCCCTGCCACAGCAGGATCCCCTAGATCCAGTCACACAGGAACATGGCCAGGTGGGTTTTAAACATCTCCAGAGAAAGAGACTCCACAAGCCCCCTGGGCAGACCATTCCAGGGCTCTGTCACCCTCACTGGGAAGAAGTTCCTTCCCAGACTGATGTGGAACCTCCTCTGCTCCAGATCACACCCGCTGCCCCTTGTCCTGTCACTGGGTGCCCCTGAGCAGAGCCTGGCTCCATCCTCCTGACACCCACCCTTTCCATATTGATCAACATTCATGGGGTCACCCCTCAGTCTTTTTTCCAAGCTCAATAGCCCCAGCTCCCTCAGCCTTTCCTCATCAGGGAGATGCTCCACTGCCTTCACCATCTTTGTGGCTCTGAGCCGGACTCTCTCCAGCAGCTCTGCGTCCTTCTGGAACTGAGGTGCCCAGAACTGGTCTCTTGCTGGAAGCCAAGTGGAATTTCTCCCAGGCCACCCTTGAACTGACCATCAAGCTTTTAATTAACCACAGATCAATGGCAACAGGCTGCCTTGCAGCTTACGCTTTGGAAAGCACCACTTCCCACGTGTTGGCAGCTCTGCACCTGGCTCAACGCCCTCCAGCCTCTGCGGCTGCAGCAGTAATGGGAGAGTCCCTGCAATTCTGGGGATCAGCACGTCTTCATCAGCGCTGGAAGAAGGCTGCAGTCGATTCTGTAATCGCCAGCAAGCGCTGCACGCTGCAAGGCAGAACGCTTCGTCATCCCGGTCGCAGGTTTTGGTGCAATTTTTGAGAATTACATAATCCTGGTGAGGCCTGATATCATCTGCCTGGGATTTCTTGCCTTTGGCACAGAAAGATAAAAGCAGAGTTTACCTTGCTCTGCGGAGTCCTTGGCTTTCATCTTGTGTTTCATGACATGGTAATTAGTCAGGGCTTTTCCTGTAGCCATCCATGAGAAACAAAATCCCACACACTCTGTTTAACTTGGACTCCAAAGCACAAACCCTACAAAATCCAGGTGACCGGCTCTTTCGTTGCTCCACACCAAAGTCTCCTCCTTTGTGCTTCAGCTGCTGCAATAATGGCCGGGAGCTGGAAATGAACAGGGAGATGAGTAAGTGAGACACAAGAAAAAATGGTGATGAGAGATTAACCACTCAACCAAACAGCACCGGTGATTGTCCCAAACCACCCCAAAAGGCTGGATCAACCACAGAGGGGCCACAGCCCAAAGCCTCATGCCCACCTCACTTCTAAAAGCACAGAGCAGAGCTATTTCCAGCTCTGTGGCACAGGTACCAGGCTCTAGTAGGGAATCTCTGCTGGTCTCTGCACTCCCAGGTTCCTTTACAAGGGTCTCTGTATCTGTCTACACATCCAGACCCGGGTTCATTCTCCTGAACAACAGGGGATTGTGATGGACTGGACTAATTGTCACCAACCTTCCACCCCAAATACAGCAAAAGCAGAGAGGAAAGAATTTTGCCACAGGTTTACTGTCTGTGCAGAGTGCTGCTCTGCAATAACCCGCTCTGCTGTCCTCCTGACACAGGCTTCTCCATACACTCTAGGAAATGCTGCACAGGACAGCAGTGCTGGCCAGGATGAAGTCAGTGTGGCTTCAGGTCATCTCCTGCAGCAAATCAGGAGGGGCTGCATTGCACAAGCTAAAATATGGGAGGATAGGGAAAGACAGGTCTGGAAGAGGAGAATGAAGGGACAACAGAGTAGTGCTGCTGCAGCTCAGTCACAGAATGATCCAGAAAGTGTTTAACAGCTGAATATAGACCTCTTCTTTACGTCACCAAGCTATGGACAGGCACTTGTTAAGCAAAGGGATCTGACCAGCTCTGACCTGAACAGCTAGGTCAGGAAGAAGCACTCTGCTCTCCTCTATTTCTCTGAGACACGACTGCCACTTGCAGGGAGCATCCATTTCCATAAATTCAGAGTAACTGAACATCATGACACCGCTAACAGCCAACAGCACTGTCAGACACACAGCAGGAGGGGAAAAATCACAGCAGAGGAGAATGCAGGGGCCTGGCCATGCTCTGGCTCCACTCGTTCAGAAACCTGCCAGCTGCAGGAGATGCCTGCACTCCCCTCACATTCACTGCATTTACCGTTGCGGTTGATAAAGAGAGCACGGACTGAGATCGTAATTACAGACACAAACAAAGGTGTAGCAGAAGTAGGCTTTATCAAAGTATTTAAATTCTGTGGCAAATCTCTGCATCAACACGGGCAAGGGAGGCAACGAAATGCTTCGCAGTAGCAGTTTCAGTTGCCAACCTCCTTCTTGGAGAGACATTTACTACAGGCAATTCATCCGCTCCTATTTCTCAAAAGAGTTTAAGGCACAAAAGCCTGACAAGGGCTTCGAACAGGTACATAAGTGCTATCATTTTCACCTTCACCTCTAACACAACGTCGTATCAGCTTAAATATATTGCTTGTCCATCCAGCTTATACAACATCCAGTAGAAAACTGCTTCCCAGTTAGCAACTATCTGTTGCAAAACAGATTGCTCAGACCCGTTTTATTTTGACCGCAAGATCTTCAGTTTCACCGTACTCGCTTGCACAGGACAGTGGAAGACACTACACAATCTTAACACCGTAATGAGAACATCGAGGGGTGTCCACAAGGAAATCAAGAGGCATGATGACACAGGAATGACAGTTCAACAAGTGTTTGAAACTGCCTGAGTGATGGGCAATTACTTCCTCAGGCACTAGGGGAGAAGCAGACCAAATGTGCCAGAGGCCACCAGGTAGAAGGGGCTTTAAAATGCTCCTTTCTGGCTGTACACTCCAAAATGCTCTTCAGGAAGGCTGATGAAGAACATGGAGTGATTGCTTTGTTGGCTCAGGATCACAGCTTAAGTTGAACAGTTTTCCTCTACATGGTTCTCTCCTGGGCTCAAGTTACCAGCCACTGGACATTGCAGGGGGATCCAGCAGTGGGGTTTTCTTTTCTTAAATAACACATTGATGAAGGTTGGATCAAAGGACTGATGACAAACAGGCAGCAAAACAGAAAGATGGGCAGGAACCAAAATGCAAAGGGTAATTTTTTACTTAAAAGACCAACTTTTTTATTGTATGTTGGAGTAGAGTCTTTCCCCTGTGCCAGCTCCTTGCAAGGTTATAAATTACACTTCCCGGTAAGTAGTGAGAGTTCGTTTCAAGACTTAAGGAATAAAACTGGTTGCTGTTCTAACTTTCACCATGAATAAAAGTTACCATGATGCTCCTATGATACTCATTCCTGTACAGGGAAGGGACAGTCCTCCTGTACTTCGAGTACCAGCCCTGGGTGGAGACAGGGCCACCCCTCCCCACTGCCAGCTCCTGGGGCGGCGTAAAGAGTCCTGAGTGCACTGGCGGGCTTGTGGCACGGACACAGCGCCTCAGCACCGAGGCTATAACACTGCTGGGATCTCTGACGAGAGAGTGTCCAAAGGCTGCCAATGACAGTCCATCAAGGCATTGTAGAGCTCTTCACTCTGCTCCATAAACTGTTTATTTGCTTCGTGGACGTCTAACTGAGGTGTTGGATCTGAGGGGAGAAAGACAGATGGGCACACGTCAAATGTGACAGGAAAAGTCCCCTATGCCCATGTTAGTTTGATTAAAACAAATGTGGGGGAGTCACAAAGCAATCCCAGCGCTTGCCCAGGCATGAACCTGGCTAGATTAGCCCAAAGAAATCTTTATGCAATGGGATAAGGAATAACCACATCCAAATCTGTCCTGTTCTGGTGGCCACTGCCCCCACAGCAGAGAGGGGACAGACCAGCACCTCGCAGCCCAGCACTGCCAGAGAAGGTGAGCTGGCACTAAAGCAGCAGAGAATCATAGAACAGCCAGGGTTGGAAGGGACCTTAAAGATCATCCAGTTCCAACCCCCCCTGCACAAGCAGCAACACCTTCACTAGAGCAGATTATTCAGGGCCCCAGTCAACCTGGCCTTCAATACTTTCAGGGATGGGGCAGCTACAACTTCCTTGGGCTACCTGTTCCAGCATCTCACCAACCTCACAGTAAAGAATTTGTTCCTCATGTCTAATTTAAATCTCTCCTCTTCAAGTCTGGAACCCTTTCCCTTTGTCCTCTTGCTACTCTGCAGCCACTCATCCCCCAGCCTGGAGCTGCTGGGGTTAGTTTCAGTCCTGACAAGGAACAGCAGCTATCAAATAAGGACACAGTTGTGCTCGGTGACAGTGATCCCTAAGTTTTCTCAGACCTCACACTTACTCAAAGATAAAGGTACATTACACACTGAAATGAAGGGCCAGATAGAGAAAAACCCTCTCCAATCAAAGCAAAAGAGAACTTCACTAGAGAATTTCACTAGAGGCACGTACCTTCCAGTGCATCCTCACCAACTTCTTCATATGTCTGCAAGGAAAAACAACCAAACCTTAGGACAGCAGATATTTATCTTCTCTTTTATAAACGTCACTGTTGATCACCCCTGTCCCGGACTGATTTCTAGATCTGACTGATTACAACAGAATTCTTCACACATGAATCCTGTGCTCCACTCCTGAGGACTCCACAGGGCAGATCCCACACTAAGCTTCTGTCAGATGCAGAAGTTCTTGTAATTCCTGTGGTGAAGCCAGGTGGTTGTCCTGATCTGTCCTATCCTCTACAGCAAGGCTTAAGGAGGGATCCCAGAAGATGTGGAATGCTTTCAGGTTGGAAAGGACCTTCCAAGTTCATCCAGTCCCATCCCCTGCAGGGAGCAGGGACATCCCCAACCACAGCAGGTTGCTCAGAACCTGACCTGGGATGGTTTAGTGGTGAACTTCGTAGAGTAGGGTTAATGGTTGGATTTGATGATCTCAAGGGTCTTTTCCAACCTAAGCGATTCTATGGTTTCAGGGATGAGGCTTCTCCCACCTCTCTGGGCAACCTGGGCCACTGTCTCACCACTCTCAGCATCAAAAATGTGTTCCTTTCTTCCAGCCTTAGCACTGCCTGTCCGATTACCTGTGCCATGACAACTGGACTGAGACCTTTGCTCTCCTCCAGCCCTTTTTACTCCCCCAGTCCCAGCAATATCCCCCCCACAGCACACCCCAGGGGTTGCTGAATGGCTTTGCTTTCTCACTGAACAGCTAAGACCCCACAGCCCAACGATGACCAGTGCCCACCACTGGTGTTTCTGTGCTGAGAGGTGACTGAGGAGCGAGTGCGTCTCACGGTCCTACCTGCATTGTGCTCTGCGTGTATCCGTACTGGGGATAGCTGTAGCTGTAACTGCCTGTGTTCTGGTCGTAGCCCCACTGGGCATAGTAGTTGTGATACTGGTAATACTGGTTATAATTATAGTTGTACATCTGATTGTACTCCATTGATTTCACACGATTACTTAAAAAGAAATACAGCAGGAGGAGTTAAGTTGTAAAATAATGCAGAACCATGAATAAAAAGCAGTGAAACAGCTCAAGATACAACATGGCACACAGGCAAGGCTCAGTCTAACATGCAAATCTCAGTCTTTAAAGCAGATTCACTCTTCATTACAGCAGAATTTAGCATTTGTATAAATTTGCAGAAAAAAAAGTGATTTCAATTTAACACCCTTTCCTGTTTTCACATTCACTTTCATTAATAAATATTGCAGTCACTTTGTTAATTCAGGATCACTTCCTGGCTTGGGGAGGGGAAGAGTTCAGGACTATGAACCTCTGTTTAGAACAATCCTGAACCATGATTCACATTTGTAGGCCCCTTTATAACCTTCTAATAAATAGAATGGGGTCTCTGCAGCTGCCTGAGGCAAGGTGGAGAGTGTTGCTTTTCAAGAGTTAAAAGACTTAGGGTCTTGCAAAAGAACTGGGGTTTGGAAAAGAACTGAGGTTCCCTGAAGGACCGGGGTACCCAAGAGGACTGGGGTTACCAAAAGAACTGGGATTTACAGGAGTACTGGGGTTCCCAAGAGGACTGAGGTTCCCAAAAGAACTGGGGTTCCCCAGAGGACTGGGGTTACCAAAAGAGCTAGGGTTCCCCAGAGGAACTAGGGTTCCCAAAAGGACTGGGGTTCCCAAAAGAACTGAGGTTCTCAAGAGGACTGGGGTTCCCAAAAGGACTGGGGTTCCCAAAAGGACTGGGGTTGCTTTGGTAAGCACAGACCTTCCACACCAACGCACAGAACCCTGAGCAATGATTTGTTGTCTCCATTTCCACTGAACTGAGTGATCTTGAATAACTGATGCAGAGCTGGAAGGGCTCATGAAGTAAAAAGGACCGTACGTAATTAAAGCCCCCCAAACTTAAACAGTCAGTGAGCTGACTAAAATTCCCATGATGAAGGAACGGGGAATCCCACCTGATTATGAAAATTTGAAAGAACGAGATGACAAATGCTGTCTGGAAATGAAACTACGTCACAAGTAAAGCTACATCTAATGATGACACCGGTGAGAAGCGGGAAGAGGGAAACATCACTCTTCTCACCACAAAACACCCCCTTTCTTGTTCTTCTTTTCTCTTCCTTACCCCCCCCTCAAGACTTCAGAGGTCATTGAAAAGCTAAATATTATTCAAACAGGGAGCAATGACTATTATTGGCATTACCCTAGTGCTACGAGCCCCAAGCCAGAGCAGGATCTCATTGTATCAGGTTCTGAACAAACACAGAAAAAAAAGTTAATCCCTGCCCCGGAAAGGTTTGATATTTAGTAGACATCATCACAGAATTAGCAAGGTCATTGAGCTTGGCTGCTCAGCAATCAATAAGCAGATGTAGATTATTTCTGTTAAATGCAAAGGAACAAATACAACCCAAATCATCAGACGCAGAGCATGTTTAACCACACAAACAATTAAAACAGCTTTGGCTGATCTAACGTTAGAGTTTGCGTTGAATTCCTCTGCGTTTTCGTGCTACTTTACAGTAATCCTACACTTTGTGATGGAAACATCCAGGAGAAGTCCTTCAAACCATGAAAAGACATTTGAAACCATTCCACATGCTCTCAGCTAAACGCCTGGCTGCTGTTATACTCACGCTTTGGGTATAGCCACACTCAAGCGCACGGGTTTAGAGCCCAACCCCACCGCTCCTTGACACTCTGTCAGTGCTCGCTTCTGTTCCAGCTCATCTGTGAACTTCACGAACCCGTAACCTCTGCAAAGATAGAACCATAGAACCAGAGAGTGTGTTAAGTTGGAAGGGACCATCAAAGGGCATCAAGTCCCTTACACCAAGCAGGGCCATCTCTAACCACATCAGGTTGCCCAGAGCCCCATCCAGCCTGACCTTCAATGGCTCCAGAGATGGGGCCTCCACCCTCAGATTCAAGGATCCCCCACCCTCAGATTGAACAACTTTCTCCTCCTGTCCAGCCTCACTCTGCCCTTTTCCAGCTTCAAACCATGACCCCTGGTCCTATCGTTCCATGCCCTTGGAACAGTCTTCCTCAGCCTTCTAACAGCCCCTTTCAGTGGTTGAAAGGTCCCTATCAGGTCCCCCCAGAGCCTTCTTCAGGAGATATTGAATAACTCAGATAAAAAGAGGTTAAAAAACCTCAGATTTTTAAATTGTTGAAATATTTTGAAATCTCTGCTTTTAGCAGAGATTAAAGGATTTTGCCTTCCCGGCTGCTTCAGCAAAATGCGTGAAACAGAACGTCTACACTTCAGCAGCTCTGTCAAGGGCCTCACAAAATCTTGTGCCAGCACATTGTGGGGAACTGGAAGTGAGCTGAAACCAGTAGCAAAGCCTTAAATCTATACTGGGAGGGCACAGGACTGACAAGAGCACAGTTCTGTCTACACCTGCTGTGCTGTGAAGGAAAACATTGCTTTTCTGGAGGACTGACTGAGATACAGGGTTTTTTTTTCAAATATTCTCCAGGCTTCCTGTGACCCCTAACACCGGCCTGGCCTCAGCAGCAGAGCTGAAAATGGGTTGCTCCAATAGCACAACTTGAAGAGGGAGAGTCCAGAGCTGCAACACTTTGATTCCACAGCAATCCTTCACGAGATGGGAAACACTAATTCCCCTCCAACCCCAAAGGTCCTTTGCGTGGGACTCTGATGCCGTGGTGAGTCAGAAGCACTGCAACAGCAGCCGTGAGGGCAGCGCCAGGATCCTAAGATGGGACGGGCTGCCTCACGCAGCAAAAAGATCAAAGACGGGTGTGGGAGGGAAAGAAGAATCCATCGGGGTGAAGGAAGGAGATTGGGAGGGAAAGGGCTGGTCTATCTGGAGAAAAGAACGAGCCGTACGCAAGGGTGTAAATTCCCAGCGTATTATCTCTTCTGTGGCAACTCTTAACCACCGGGTACCTGCTGCTCTGAAAGGGGCATCACCCAGTTCTCAGAGAAGGCCCACATACTGGCAGCGATTGCAGAGGAGTTCTTGCCCCATGCAGTGCAGTTCTCGTGCACAGTGAGATGTAGGGCAAACTCCAATGAATGCTTTTATAGATCTACACACGTGTGTACGTGCCCTCCTCACAGAGAGGAGACCAAATCAAAGCTCAGGTTTACTGGAGAGTTAAGAAAACACAAAATTCAACATGGGTACAGGTTCTGTTTGACTTGGGCTCTGCAATAGGACTGGAAATCAAACCAGCACATGGTTCACATGAACCTTTCAGTCAGTTTTAGGTGTTTCCTGCATGCAAATGAGTTTCTAAGATGCTACAAAGACTTTCAGATGGGACCAGGAGTGTGTGAGTGAAACTGGGAATTCTGGCAGGTCTGAAATAGAGATGGACAGGTAAAGAGATGGAGGCAGAGGACAGGAATAGATGTTGGGAGAAGAGAGATGTTAGGCTCTGTCCAGCTTTGAGTCTTGGCTCCTTCCACACCTCCCAAGTGACGACAGATCCCTTTTCCCTGAGGTCTGCACTCCTGAACAGTTCCTAAAGTCCAACTGATGGCCCAACCTGCATCACCCAACACCTACTCTGCAGGCAGGTGCAGCAGAACAAGAACTGCTGAGTTTATGCCTCTGAGAAGGAGGAGGCACCCAGGGCCCACATCAGCAGTGCTGGTCTCCAGTGAGGTGTGAGTGAGCAGCTCTGCAAAATGCTGATGTTGCACATGAAGGAGACCTTCACCACCAGGGAGGCAGCACAGCTCTGGAACAGGCTGCGCAGACAGGCTGGATTATCTCCATCCTGGGAGGTTTTCCAGGCTGTGCAATTCATGACTGACCTAACCTAGCACTGGCAGCAGTCCCTGTTCAGTGGAAAGTTGAATCAGAGACTTCCAGAGGTTCCTTCAAACCAGCATTTGATTGAGAAACCTCATGTGAGAAAGACAGGGGACCTACAGCCATATTCTACATCTTATCACAACATTCTCACAGATACTCTATCCAAACATAGTGTTTGTAGGTCTATTCCTCCCGCAGGAAACTAGTTTCATGTTCTGCTCTTTAGAAGATGTTTCACTGATGTTAAGAAACCAGACTTTAGTTTTGATAAGACATTCCCAGTGAAGATGAACAAGGTTGCTACTAAGTACCTGCCGATGAATCATAGCGTTGTTTGCCCTACCCTGTTGGAAAGAAAACCCCATAAAGCTGTCACAGGAAAAGGCACTTGATAGCCGAAGGGCTACAAAAGCACAAATCCAGCTGAGGGGGAATGGTAGGGGCAGGTGGACTCAGACCGTGAGTGCCAGCATAAGGGCTACTACTGCAGTTGTGATGGAGAGGGGAGGAGGTGGATGGGCAAACTGGCTCTTTGATGAGCAGATTAATGCCATGTGCAACAGGCTGTAGGAGGCCAAAATGCCCCAAGACATTAGGGCCCTTTTGGGCTTGCATGGAGCTTAGGATTTTACATTCTACTAGTGTTAGGAAGGCCAATACAATTGTATAGGACATGATTATGGTGAGGTGGGTTACAGGGGGCAGTGTCATGGTTGTTTCGGCAACTAGGCAGAGGACTTGAATCTCCCTCTCCAACAGGGAGATAGTGTTTTGACATTTGTTTCTGGACCTCAGTTCCAGAAGGACACAGAGCTGCTTAAGAAAGTCCAGCACAGAGCCGCAAAAATGATGAAGGCTGTGGAGCATCTCCCTAATCAGAAAAGGCTGAAGGAGCTGAGTCTCTTGAGTTTGGAAAAAAGGAGACTGAGGGGTGACCTCATGAATTTTGACAGCTAGGGAAATGTTGGGTATCAGGAGGATGGAGCCAGGCTCTGCTCAGGGGCATCCAATGGTAGGACAAGGGGTAATGGGTGTCAGCTGGAACACAGAAGGTTCCACATCAATCTGAGAAGGACCTTCTTCCCAGTGAGAGTGACAGAGCACTAGAATGGTCTGCCCAGGGAGGTTGTGGAGTCTCCTCCTCTGGAGCCATTTAAAACCTGTCCGGACATTTCCTGTGTGACTGGATGTAAGGGATCCTGCTCTGGTAGGGGGACTGGATTCGATGATCTTTTGAGGTCTTTTCCAATCCCTAATGTTCTATGATCACATAGATAGAAACAAATTAATAAAAGATTACTTACTTGGATACTCCTGCTTGGTCCAAAACAACTTTGCCACCTCTACAGGACGGATAAACTTTAACAAAAAATTCATACAACATGCCATCATCCACATCGGGGGTCAGGTCTCCCACAAAAAGTGAATATTCCGGGCTAAAAGAATCAAAAGAAAACTTCTTAAGCACCATCATCCACAAAAAGAGCCACAATGAGTGACAGCTCTTGACTTCAGAGAAAAGGGACATTAAAAGGCCATTTAATGGATAATTTAAAGTGTGGCTCAGGTGACTACAATCCTTATCGGTGCTGCTTTTGCCACTTAATTCAAGCAGCCCAACCAACCTGCTCCAACACTGCTTAAAGACAATTTAATTGCTTCACTCTCACAGGATACCTCTGGCTTTCCAACAGGAATCCATTAAGGTCCCATTTAGAGATTAGCTGTTTCCAACACATCCCCCTGAATTTCTAACACCCAAATGAGACCTTTCTGATGCTGCCAAGGCTCAATACCTTACAGAGACACTGCTGACAAATCCGGCGGGCTGCACACAAGTGGAAAAGGATCAAACTGAGAGGCAGTGTTAAGCTCCCCTCCCCTCTGCAACACTGAACTCGTGGCTTTACATGCTGGGAATCCTCTTGGCGAGGTAACTGATAGACATTAAGCAGGGAAAGGTAGTATTTAAACACAGAGCGTTTACCTGTTGTCGGGCTGCTTTCCATACGTTGCATAATTCAATTTAAATCGCTTTGCCTGCAACAAGGCAAAAATGAACCCGTACATTCAGATGTTCTCAGGTGAACCCGAACGTTAAGGAGCAAAATACAACAAGCTGCTGTCACACAAGAGGTTTGGCCTGTCTTTGTTTCCACTATTAGTTAAGCTGGTCAGAGACGGTGAACCTGACACAGCTGCAGAGTTCTGCATCTTTAAGGAAAACAGAGCGCAGACTATACTTGTGATTCACACGACTACTGGTGGATCAGAATCTGCCACACTGGAGAATGGAATCAAACCCCAAGCCTGGAAGCATGGCTAAGCTCCCCAGAATTAAGGGTTTTTTTGGGAAGAATTATTTGCCATGGGACACTGGAGGTGTCCCTAAACTTTGCATCTGATTTTCTGCTTCCCAGGAGCCCAGATTCATGCCCAGTGGCTCCTCTGCAACTTCTCATCCCCATCCTACCAACCTGTGCCCAATTCACATTTAGGTCTAGAGAAGTATCTGAGGAGCAGCTGGTCTTCTGTCCCCAGATCCTGAGAGTCTCAGTCCCTGGGGCATTCTGAGATGATGCCTGGCACACAATGACCCAAGTGGGCTCACTGCAGAGCACAGTGGTAATTGCTATTTCCTTCTGAAACATGTCCCACAGAGGTGGAAGTGTAGGGTTCCTTCATCACAACACTGGTGTCCCAACTCACCCAGGCAGTGTGAGACCTGATCTGGATGCCCTCGTCAGCTGGAGCAGCTTCTAAACCATTTGTCTATCTCAGAATCACAAATAGTTTGGGTTGGAAAAGACCTGTAAGATCACCAAGTCCAACCATTCTCCCATCACTGCCAGGTCCCCACTGACCCCTGTCCCTCACCCCACACCTCCATGGCTTTGCATCCCCTCCAGACCTGGGGCTCGAGCACTGTGTTGGGCAGCCTGCGCCAGGCCTGGGCAACCCTTTCAGGGAAGAAAATGTTCCTCTGGGCCAACCTAAACATCATCACGCTGAAATGGAGGTGATTCTAGAGCTGCTTTATGAACCAGTCATACCAGCTACCACAGCCAACTTCTGTGGGTACAAGGGACAGCTGGGTCAGCCGACCTGTTTTAATCCACATTCGAGTCAACAGCCTAAAATTAGCCTCCTGGCCTAAGCCTCCTCTTGGTCCTAACCATTCATTTCCACATACTTGAGACATTTGTTGTGTATCGCAGTCATACAACGGTCAGGCTCCTTCTCCACTGTAAAAGGGTTTAATAGCTTTGCTTTGCTGCAGGCCAAGAACAACCAACTCAAGGTTCCAAAGTCACATTTCTCTCACAAATCAAAGTGACTCAAGATTCAGAGATTTACTCCAATCTAATTGCTCCTTGTTCTTCTCTAGTTTCTCATTAGTCTGACTTTGGTTATAGCAGGAAGGCTTAGAAACACACAAAACACCCCATGACACTCCTATACTTGGACTTTATCTGGATATTTATGTAGAAATTAGTGGATTTTCCACTAATTCAACAGTTTCCTGAGCAAGACATTAACAGTTTTATGTTCATTACAAGAAACAAAGAAATCCCAGTTTGCTAACTACTGGACTTGCCTGTACTGGTTCAAATCACCGATTCTACACTATTTATGCCTTTACACTCTTTATTCCTTCTCAGTTTGGGTTCTAGGACCAGTTGCTTTGCTGTACTTACCGGTGTCGCACCAGGAAGCGGTTTCCCATTGATTTTGTGTAAACATTTCTCTGCGGTAGCTAGATCTGCAAATTCTACAAAGCAATAGCCTGCTGGAATTCTGAACACACGACACAGGAGAGGAGAGAAAAAGATTGCAGGTTTAAAACACGTTGGTGAAGGAACATTCCATTTCTAGAGAACTGGTAGGGAATTTGCTTTAGTTGCAATAATTCAAACAATTCCTTTCTTCTTATAGAAACCATCAGCTACACAACGAGAAGGCAGCACAGTCATCCCAGATCTCAGGTGAAGCGACAGCCCCTACTTACCAGTGAGTCACATCAACATAAGCACTTGGAAAATGGTTCTGCTCGCTATTAGTTGACTTCCTCCTTTCACTGACTGTATAAATTTAGTGCAACCATTGACACAGACACCGAAGCCCAGGAGGTGCAACTCCCAGAGGGACTGTGTGACACACGGATGACACTGATGTCTTAAAACACGTGGCTCTGAACAAGTGCTGAGGCACTGCAGGGTGAGGGCTAACCCTTGGGATGTTGTTGGGGAGCTCGAAGAGCCAGCAGCTCCCTCTCCATTGCTCCCATCAACAGACCGGACTGTCGACAGCAACGGCAAAAAGCTCAAGGGGGAAAACACTCTGCCATGGGTGGGAGCACTGCGAGGCCATGCAGAGGGCAAACGGGTGAGTCCAAACGCACCGGTAGGACAAACTGAGAACAAGCATAAACAGTTACCCTGTCAACCTGTTTCGAATGATTTTTACGCTCAGAACAAGCTCTCCCATGGTGGCAAAGGCTCTGGAAACAAAGTTTTCATCCATATATGGCTCCAGCTATAAAAGCAAGAGAAAAAAATAAGTTAGACCCCAGGGGCAACTACGAAAAGGAGAAAAATGTGTCAATGTGACCCTAAGCAGTTAAAACATTATTGAGAAGGATTTTACCCTTACACTTCAAAAAGAAGACTCATTTAAGAGGGTCGATGCCACTCAAAACCAGCAGGCATGCATGAACCAGGCTCAACAGTCTGCAAAGTGGAACCCAAGAGACAGCATGAATTTCAGAGAACAGGGAGCTTTCACAGAAGGACAAAAGCCACTCAGAAACATACAGCAACAAACTGAGCGATCACTACACGGAGCAGGGGATAAGGAGATGGCAGGTTCCTGCTCTGGACGCAAAGGGAGGCTGGGTTGGTGCCACTGGCACAGCCCAGGGTGCCACGACGGACATGCGTCAGGTAACTGAGCCCCGGTGAACTGGGGTGGGGGGTTAACCCTGCATAACCGTGGGGCTGCACTCGGAGGGGAACCCTCTAACCGCGTCCCGCAGGAGGTCTGTGTCCTGTGCCACAGGTGGGTGGGTGAGCCAGTTGTGTCCACGTCGTGGGTGAGGAGGTGGCAATGCATGTGTTAGGGTGTGTGTGAAGTGTGGGGTAGGGAGTTGTGTGGAGGGCAGAGGGGGCTGTGTGCAAGGCAGGGGGACTGTGTGGTGTAAGGGAGAAGTGTGAAGCACTGAAACTCAGACCAACTGAGGGGAAAAAGACACCTCCCTGTGAAGTGTGAAGTGGAGGAGGGAATGAACTGAACCGAAGTGCAGAACACACAGTGCTGTGTGTGACTGTTGGCAGGCAGGGGAATCCTATAGAGCTCCCTATGTATGAGCAGATACACCTGGGTGAGCGAGACAGATGGGCTCGTGGTTGCCGCCAGCCCTCGAGCATGTTTGTCTGTCTGTCAGGTACCAGGTGGCTCCAGCACTCAGGTTGTGTGACAGGAGGTGCAGATTTGTGGCAGTGGGTGTCCATATTGCACCGACACATGCACAAAGGTGGCAGAAGCTCAGTGGAGGTGTGAGTGTGAAGCAGGAAGGGCTCTGTTGCCCGTGACAGAAGTGGGAGGCAGCACCACTAGGCACAGACACACGGTGCAGAGGGTGATGCTGTAGTGTGTGTGTGTGTGTGTGTGCGTGCGTGCAGGGGAAAGCTGGGCACATCGAGGCAACAGGTGACTTCTGCTCAGGGCTCTATCTGAGAGCTGTGGCCAGCCTGTCAGAGAGGTGACTAAGAAGAGAGTGGCCTTACAGCGGAGAGGAGGCAACAAACCCTTTGTACTTTGTATGGGCAAGAGACAGCAGACTGAGGAGTCTGCCTGAAACAACGGCCAGCAGTGGGAACTCCCCAAAGTGTCGCTGTATGTGTGCAAGGCAACGGTAAACTTGTGTGTGAGTGTGTAAGAGAGAAGCATCCAGCAGAATCCTTGAGGCTGGGCTGTGTGTATAGACACACAGACCGAGGAGGACTACAGAGCAAGTGTGTGTGTGTGCAGGCAGGACTGTTTAACATGCTGCTGTAAGGCTGTGAGAGCAAAGCTGCCAGGTGCACATGCAGGCAGGAGTGAGGAAAATCCCAGGGGGTGCAAGCACTGATGAGTGTGAGCAAGTGTGCAGGGAGTGCAAAACCTTACAAGTGCCTGAATGCACCCACCAGCGAGCCTGTGAGTGGAGGGATGCTCTTGGGTCAGTGCATGTGAGCATGTAGGTGCCTACAAATGCGAGCACAAGCAGCACAAGCATGTGTTAGAGTGTTTAAGTGCCTACACACACAGGAGCACGTAAGCCAGCACACAAACCCCAGCAGCATGCAAGTGTACAGCCATTTGAGTGTGTCACACTCAAACAGAGTACAAGAGTGTGAGGACATGCCAGTGCCCAACAGCACGAGCACAGGCAGCACAAGCAGAGTGTGTGACTCTGACTGTGGGCAGGCAGCAAGGGTCACTCTGGGGGGTATGTTTGTGTGTGTAGCTGTGTCCAGGGGTGTGTAACTGCTCACTAATGTGCCTGTTGGGCTGGGGATAGTGTCTCTGAACATATGCTTGTGTGTCAGCCTGTGTGCTAGCCTGTGTGAGTGTGTGTGTGTCAGCCTGCCTGAGCCTGCCACCACGCACAGGAGGGGGTGTGTGAGTGTCAGTCAGTTCAGGAGTTTATGTGGGTGTCAGAGTGGGTGATGGTCATTGTGTGATGGAGTGAAGGTGCCAGATGAAGTGAGGGTGTTGGGATGAAAGTGTCAGTCAGTCAGTCTGAGCGTGTCCATCAGCCAGTTGGTGTGAGCGTGTCAGATGGTCTGTGTGAGAGCGTCAGTGTGAGGGTGTCAGTCAGTCAGTCGGTCAGTGTGAGTGTGTTGGTCAGTGCAGAGTTGTCCGTTAGTCTGTCAGTCCCTCCGTCAGTCAATAACTCAGTTCATCAGTCCCTCAAACGGTCTCTCAGTCAGTCAGTCCATCACTCAGTCATTCAGTCCCTCAGTCCGTCACCCAGTCCCTCTCTCAGCCCCATCAGCCAGCCCCTCAGTCCCGCAGTCAGTCCCTCACTCGGCGCAGCCCACCCCGCGGTACCGGCCTCCCCGCCAACAATCCCGCCCCGCTGCCGCCGCCTCACAAAGCCCCGCGCGGGTCCCGGCCGGACACTCACGTCCCCCATCCATAGGCTGGCGGCCATACTGCTCCCGCAGGCCCCGGGGCGGCTGCTGCGGGGCCGCGACTGTCACCTCCCGGCTCGGCTCGGCTCNTGGGGAGTGGGGGAGGCTTGAGGAGGGTTTTGGGCCTTTGAGGAGCGCGGAGGTGGAGAGTGTTGGCTGAGGGGTCCAGAGCTGTAAACAAGGAGGAGAAGGAGGAGGAGGAAGGGGCTGAGGTGCGATGGGGAGGGGATGGAGGAGTGGAAGGAGGATTGGATGGATGGAGGGGTGGCTGGCTGATGGATGGGGCAAGCTGGACCAGGAAGGCAGGTCACGCCTGGATGAGGCCATGGTTAGGGGCTTGAGTTGGTTTCAGTGGTCCAAGTTGACAGCCCAGGCCCCCTCACACCATGGAATTGACTCTTAAAGGGGAAAAAAGGCTTTTAAAAGGAGGAAGGCATGAGCAGGTTCATACAGAAGCCCACTAAGTGTTGTGGAAATGCTCTGTGTGCCCCGAGCACTTTGCTGTAGCAGAGGGAGAATGTTCTTGCTGTTGTGCTGTAAAAGCACTTTGCTCATCTCTCCGAGATCTCACAAGAGCTGGAGGTGCTGAAACAAGCTGTGTGGGAGTTCCTCAGCTCTCTGCTGTGAGTGGGCGACTCAGACCAGTTGCTGACGGTGCTGGCGCAGGGTTTGTGGAGCTGGTGATGGCAGCAGAGGGCCAAAAGGTCACTGTGCTCTGCTGAGGGGGTTTGTGAGATGCAGCAATCCCTGCTCCCCTCAATCCATCAGGGCAGAGGCTGTGCTCCAGATTCCAGAGCCCCCAAGTCTGCAGTTAGACAACTGCCTCTTTGCTCAGCGGGAATCATCAAATCATCCAGGTTGGAAAAGTCTTTTAAGATCCAACCATCTGCCCTACAACCCCCAATCACGAACCCTTCTCCTCAAACACCTTGGCTGCCTGTTTGTTGAACCCTTCCAGGGACGGTGCCTCCACCCCCTTCCTGGGCAGCCTGTTCCAAGGCCTCCCCACTCTTTTGTTCAGTCCTTGGGGTCATCACCCCAACCTGTGGGGCTGGATGAGTACGGTGTGACCCTCCTTCTTCTGTTTGCTCCTTTGACAGCTCCTGGAGCCAATGAGACCACCGGTCATGATGGAACAGAGAGGGATGGCCCTGGAGCTCTGAAGGCTGTGTGTTTGTGAGCTGGTTGGTACTTCAGCATTTACTCAACACTCAGTCATGGCAGCTTTGCTTGGTGAGTCCTGTGCTGGCTAATGGAAAACCAGATGTGGAGCAGAGCTGCTAGAGCTCCGGCTGTGGTTGCACAGTCCCAGCCCGTGGTGACAGGGCCTGTAGTGACAGGACAAGGGGCAATGGCTTCAAATGAAAGAAGGGGAGATTGCAATGGGCTGTTAGGAAGAAGTTCTTTAGCAGGAGGGGGGTTGAACACTGGAACAGGTTGCCCAGGGAAAGAGTTGAGGCCCCATCCCTGGAGATCTTCAAGGGGACATTGGACAAGCCTCTAGGCAAGCTGATCTAGCTGATGATGTCCCAGCTTATTCCATGGGGGTTGGACTTCATGACTTTTGGAGGTCCCTTCCAACCCGGCGATTCTGTGATTCTATGATGGGGGCACTGAACTTTCCAAACTGGGAGAGCGGAGGAGCAGCTGCTCTGCTTTTGGAAGCCCGTGAGAGGGCAGCACAGGCCACCGGGTGCTGCTGGGGCTAGCGGGTCATGGAGCGATGAGAGCAGCACCAGGCGATGGAGCCAGTCTGGGGCTGCTTCTGAGGCTGTGGGCGAGTGTTCTCTTACGTCTTGCCCCGGAACATCCTCATTCCAGTGACTAATGTGTGAAACCGAGCAGGGGGAGAGGGAAAAGTTATTCTCTCTGCTTTTCCCTGCGGGTGAAAAGAGTAGTGAATGTTGAACATCCCCCCTCTTCATGCCAGGCAGGGTCTGTTTCTCTATCATCAACTCTTCAGCAATCATGGACATGCAAGAATCGTGAGATTAAAAACATATTTACAACTTGATTGATTTGTTTTTGGATTTTCATGTCCCTAGGGCACCCTCAGGTCATATTTCCAAGCTCTTTCCTACAACATTGCAAAATCTGGCATAAAATGCCAGCAAGACCCGAAACTTCAAGTTTATTCAGATGTTTGGTTATCAAGCAGCACATTTTGTGCCTGGGTGTCACTGGTCTCTTGCAGATTCACCATCTCTGAAGTCCCTGCTGAGACTTGCAGGTGTTAGCTGTTAGGATGAGGTTTTATTCATAGAACTATTAAATCATGGAATGGTTTGGATTGGAAGGGACTTCAGAGCTCACCCAGTGTCAACCCCTTGCCATGGGCAGTGACACCCCTCACCAGACCAGGTTGCCCAGAGCTCCATCCAATGTGGATTTGAGTAGGGGATGCCAGGGATGGAGCAGCCACAACCTCTCTGGGAAACCTGTTCCAGGGCCTCAGCATCCTCAGTATAAAGAATTTCCTCCCAAGGTCTAATCTAAATCTCCCCTCTTTTAGCCTGAACCCATCCTGCTTGTGCTATTACTAGAGTCACTCATAAACAGTCCCTCTCCAACTTTCTTGTAGCCCCCTTCACGTACTGGAAGCTGCTATAATGTCTCCTCAGAGCCTTCTCTCCTCCAGGCTGAGCAGCCCTAACTCCCTCAGCCAGAAGGGGTTTTGTTCACTTTTGTTCTGGCAACATGGCAACTCCTCCACTGGTCAGCACTGAGCTCTGCAGAGCTCACAAAGCCTTCACTCATTCTCTGCTGCTACCTTACACCCCCTCAGAGCCAGCAGTTTGTCCTTTGGCATTTGGTGAAGTGAGGTCCAGTAGCTTTAATAGCTCCTTTCCATTTTTCCTTCCAGCTGAGTAACACAGAACTTGCTTTTCCTGGGATAATCCATAGAGATGGATGTCGGGCAAGGAAACCGCAAAGGGGTGCCAGGATCGTGCACTCGTGCCGGACCCGGCGAAGGTAAGAATGTTCTGTCCAGTGTTGTATCTGAAGTGGCTGCTCTTTATGCACCTACCCTGTGACAGAGCAGAAACTCTGCCAGGGGGAGGTTATTACCTGAAAACTGTTTCTTCCCCCTGCAAATCTGGGACCTGGCAGAGGCAGCTGCTCCTAACAGGAAGCTGCAGGGGTTCCTCTGTCCTGTGTGTGGATGTCTGGAGTCCACGGCCCAGACATCTGTGTGTCTTGTCCTCTCTGCTGGGACAGCCTGGTCTGAGAAGCTGCTGAGTAAATTCCAGATGGCACCCACTGGAGGGGTGATCCTGGAGCTCCCCACAGGACTGGGCAGCACTGGCAGCTCCTTCTGAGCCAGACACCAGGAGCAGAGCTCATTTTGGGGGGTTTCAGATCTCTTCCAACTCTCAGCAACTTTCACTGGAGTGAAGTGGAGTGAAGGGTCACTCGATCTCCTGGGAGGAGGCACTGAGTGGTCTCAGCTTTTAAAATTAATGGTTTTGAGCATGAGAATCTGGCCTGGGAGATTTTAATTTGCTTTGGCTATTTTTAGGTTGACTCTGACTCAGAGAGCCAGTTTTTTTTGCTCTGCCTTTGGTGCTTTGTGTTACTGTGTTCAACCCTTCCCCGGTGCTGGTCTTGAGGGTGCCAAGTCTCCATCTTAGACAACTGTAGCCAATGGACTGAGATCAGTGATAACTTTGGCCAGGGATAATAGAAATAATAAATACAATGAAATTAATAAAGAAAAAGGTACATAAAGGAGACCCTTGAGCTTGGAATGACTTCTGAGATTCTGACAGCAACTGTAGTAATGCAGGAGGAAATATGTGGTGGAATCTGTTTCCCATTATTGCACGAGATGGAAGTCTTAAAATTCGATCAAAACCAATTTTGTATTTAATGGGATAAAGAGGTGAGAAGATCTGGGAGTTTTGTTTCCAATGTAATAGTTTGAATTCTTTTAGACCTGCTATTTATTTATTGATAGGAGCTGCCGTTCCTGTCTTGATGGCACAGCAAGTACAAATAGTATCTGAGTTCTAGCTACCAGTGAAATTTTTGAAGTGGATGGTAGGAAAAGCTCATTACCAATACAGATGAGCCTGCTACTCTTCTTATCTAGCCCCAGTTTCATAGAATCCCAAACTGGTTTGGGTTGGAGAGGACCTCAGAGCTCACCCAGTGCCAACCCACTGCCATGGGCAGCGCCACCTCTCACTAGACCAGGTTGCCCACAGCCCCATCCCACCTGGTCTTGGACACTTCCAGGGATGGAGCAGCCACAGCCTCTTGGGACAACCTTTTCCAGGGCCTCAGCACCCTTAGTATAAAGAATTGCCTCCTCAGATCTGATCTAAGTCTCCCCTCTTCCAGCTTAAAGCCATTTCCCTTCATTCTGTCACTACAAACTGTTGTAAAAAGCCCTTCCCAAGCTTCCTTGTTTTTGGATATGATATTTATATTTGTTGTATATCAGCACAGGGCAGTGGCAGAGACCTCACATTCTTTTTTGCCTTGTCCTTAAGAAAAAGCCAAGACACTTAAGTGATAGTCCCATGTTTATATTTCTGTGGTGCTGTGGGTTTGTAAGATCTTGTTATGGCCTCCAGTTGCATCAGGGGAGGTTTAGACTGGATCTTAGGAAGAAGTTCTTTACTGAAAGAGTGGTTGGGCACTGGAACAGGCTGCCCAGCGTTTATAAACTGAGTAGCTAGAGCACTTGAGCTGTAGTGTAGGAGGTAGGGAGCTGTTGGGATGAGGGCTGGACTTGATGATCCTGGAAGTCCTTTCTGGCCAGGATGATTCTGTGATTCTATGATCTAACAGGACAAGGACGTTCCATTCGTGTCCCTTTAAGGGAATCTCTTTCAAGCTTGAGCAGCTTCTGAGCCAAATGGCTGTGAGCAACAACATACAGAGCTCAGTGAGGAGAACACTGATGCTCATGACTGAACAAGCAGGGCTGGAAGAACTTATTCCTAGCTCTGTTGCTTTTCCCCTGTGTGAGCACATGTGCTTCTCATACTGGTTTTGCATTCCTATTCCCACCCCACTGATCCCCATATCCACTTCATGACTTCGCTGAGGGGTGTCCTTACTCCCTCCTCTGAGGGAATTTCTTTGGAGGCCTTATCTGTACTCAGAGGGATCAAACAATCATAAACTGCTGGGATTCAGCAAGGACCATCTTGGATTGTGGATGTCACTTACCAGGAACAGGATCAAAAAAGAAGCCTGGTTCTTATCTTCTTCCTCGGTCCCACAGGGAATTCACCCTCAGAGAGTTTATGAAGATGGCGATGGGTCAAATAAGAGCGTTCCGGATGTTCACAGTAATAACTTACTGGCTGGTCAGGCTCGTTTGTTTACATCCTCCATCAGGATCCCCTGGGACAGACTTAATCCTGACTGTGGACATTTGATTGAGAGCAGCTCTCAGGGTATGTGCCAGGACAGTTGTAGTCCACACACAGGCGGTTGTGGGGTCTTGTGCCAATGATGTTTGGAGGTGAAATAAATAAATGGGCTTTTCCACCCCATCACAGCACAGTGTGTGACTCCAAAAGCAGGTCAGCTAAGGACTCGCTGCGGACACTCCTGATGTTGCTGAAAAGAGAAGCCCCAGTCTGTTTCAATTGTCACTGTCCCACTCCAAAGCAACAGAAAACCCTGCAAGTCTTGCAAGTGTGTTGTTCCAGTACCACCAGTTAATCTTCCTTGAGTGTGTTTCTCTTGCGCAATCTTGCTTTAAGTTCAAATTTGGATCTGAGGAGACATCACGTCCTCTTGATGAAGCAATGGGAAGAGGGTGGGAGAGCAGAAGCAGGAGGTGATTTGGACCCAGTTATGTGCCAACGGGTTCTGTGCGGTGAAGTCTGCTACCTGCAGCCTGAAACTGGAAAACACAGCAGCAGCAGCAACTGGAAGTTGTGGAATTGCCTTTTGTGCTGCCCCACAGGTCAATGATCAGAAAGGGGCAGTGGGGACGGGCTGGAGCAGAGGAGGTTGCACAAATATGAAAAACTTTTTCCCTGTGAGGGTGACAGACTCCTAGCACAGGCTGCCCAGAGAAGTTGTGGAGTCTCCTGCTCTGGAGACTTTCAAACCCCACCTGGATGTTCCTGGGTGACCTGTCCTAGAGGAGCCTGCTCTGGCAGGGGGTTGGACTAGATGATCTCTAGAGATCCCTTCCAACCCCACTCAGTCTATGATGCTGTGAAAATAACTCACATCTAGCTGTGACCTGTGAGCGACCCATGGGTTCACTTCTGGAGCAGTTCCTACTCGTTTCCTCACTCAGATGCTGCTGGAGGACCAAGAAAGAGGCTTCTCGGGGACCTATTAGTGCTCATTGGACTTCTCTGGCTTCTCTGGGAGCTTGTGCAGTTGAATTAGTGTTTACTGTTGGGACATTCCTTCCTAGGAATCTGGAGAAGGTTCATCAGCTTCTGCTGGCCAACTGTTCCAACAGCAAGGAAAAGCAGCAGCATGGGTTTGTAAATAAGAGGGGGGGAAACAGCTCTGTGGTGTCACAGCAGAGAAGGACGTGGAGACTTTAGTGGCCCACAGGCTGAATGTGATCCAACAGTTGGTGCTTTGTAAAAAAAGGTGCCTTTAGTCTGGCTTGTGTTAGCAGGAAAGTCATGTGAGGTGCGGTGGTAATCAATCATGCCATGCTGGTAGGCACTGGTGCTTTTGGCACTGGAGGAGAGAAGCACAACCTGGAGACCAAAGGAGAGGAAAAAGAAGTCTAAAACTTGTGACCTAAGGAGGAAGCGAAAGGAACTGGATTGATTTAATCCAGAACTCAAAGGAGAAGGGTAGGCTTTGTGGAGGACGTTCTCCCAGTGAGTGGCAGGTAAGAGGGCTGAGGCTCTTGTCCTCTGGCTCTGCTGTGGGCAGATGAGGAGGCAGAGCCCATTTCAGGGAGGTTTCAGCAGCTATCAGCCTTTGTATGGGAATGCTGGTGTGGTGTTCATGAGTGCAGCAGAGAAGCCCTGCGTGTGGTGCCCATATGTTTGATAATGTTGGGGTGAGGACTGGGTCATGACTTTGGGGGTGGGAACAACTGCTCTTTCTCTGGAACAAGATCCAGTGACCTTGAGAAGCAGCAGATTCGAATTGCTGGGAGAGGAATATTCTCACTGAGGGAGCTGGCTGGCAGAAGTGTTGGTGCTATGTGCAGATCTCCCAGGCGTTTCCCAGGGTGGCACTGGAACCAGCTCTGCAGAACAAATCAGAATAAACCCAAACTGGATCATCTCTGTCATTGAGGCCGTCACAGTTGCAATTACTAGGCAGATGGTCTCAAGGGAGTTTTCTAGGGATATAAATCTTCTATTTACAAGAAATAAACCAGTCTTAATGAACAAGGCAGGGGAGATGAGGTGATTTTCACACCTCTTCCAGGATGGTATTCCTGTGTTTTCACATCCGATGGGCTGGCTGGAAACCATAAGGCTGATCCGGGTGTAGTAAATGCTCCAAATGCCTGAAATTCTCTGGATTTGATGCAGCACTACCCATCCTGGGGGGCAGGAGGAGAACCTTCTATTCCAAAGAGGTCAAGTGGTTATTTCAGTGCGCTGAGAGCCTTTAGCCATCTGTGGTGAGCTGTAGCCACTGTAGCTTTTCTTGGTTGCCAACTGAACCATTTACTAAGAACTTCTTTCTCAAAGTTTGCTAGTAGTTGAAAATGGCAGAATCATTCACACATTTCACAGAATCACAGAACATTAGGAATTGGAAGGGACCTCAAAAGTTGTTTGGTCTGGAGAAGAGAAGGCTCTGGGGTGACCTTAGTGTGGTCTTTTGGTACTTAAGGGGGCCAATAAGAGAGATCATAGAATCATAGGATCATTAGGGATTGGAAGTGACCTCGAAAGATCATCCAGTCCAATCCCCCTGCCACAGCAGGATCACCTAGACCAGGTCACACAGGAACACATCCAGGTGGGTTTTAAACGTCTCCAGAGAAGGAGACTCCACAACCCCCCTGGGCAGCCCCTTCCAGTGCTCTGTCACACTCACTGGGAAGAAGTTCCTTCTGATATTGATGTGGAACTCATAGAACAGTTTTGACTGGAAGAGACCTTCAAGATCATCCAGTCCAACCTTCTCCTAGCTCAATCAACACCACTAAACCCAACTGTGCCTAAGTAAATGAGTGTTGTCTACACCACCCTAAACTGGCATCACTAAGGCAGTGTTGCAAAGCCAGGGGTTGATGTTGATGCTTTGGGCAGCTACCAAGGGATTCAACAAATCTTTTACAAAAAGTGGAGGGAGTTGTCAGAAATAAGTGCTCCAGGATTGATTCTTGAAGTTCTGAACCGTGAGAAGCGCTTGGGGGTTTGTGAAAGGTGTCACATTTAGTCATAAAAAACCCTCTGAACTGTAAAGTACAGCAGTGCATTTGTAGGAAGAGTAATGAAGATTTATAGGGTAACGATAGTCGCAGTTCTCTGCGCCGAGGAACTCTGCACTGAGCAGAGTGATTGAATGTTTGGCTTTGAAAAAGAGAGAAACAACCCAAACCCCAAACCCCAACCAAAAACCAGATGAATAATGAAAACCAAATCCTTTCTCTGGTGAAAAGCCAAACCTGTGTTTTGAAAATGAAATGTTGTTTTGGGTTAAGCACTGAAAAAATGGGCTTGATCTTTGCAACAGCTTGGATTTATTATTGGAACCAGTTGGCTGTGCCATAGAGGAGAGGAATTTTCTGGTAATTAGAGCAAGAACCTGGGAGTCAGAAGCTGGAGGGTCTCTCTTGGGCGCAGGCGCTAGCACACTAGGAGAGCATCCTGCCTCGCTGGGACCTTGGCTTTCCCACCTATGGAATGGAGCGAGGGAAAGAATTCCACCTCACCGACTGCAGGCACTGCTGCAAGAACATTTCCACAGCGCCTTCAGGGCTCTACGGCTTGAGGATGGATTTCTCCAGCGCGGGTTTCAGATGCTTCTGAGAAATCCTGCCATAAACATTTACAGCCCTGATTGTCCCAGATTCCCCAGCCCACATGTGGGCATCTAACTGAGCAGGGTCTGATTTCCAGAGGTTTGTTAGGGGGTGAAATGAATGTGACAGGGAGCGTTTTCCTATTGAAAAACAGAGATCATGGGACTCCTTGCCCTCTTGGGATCCTGCCATTGACATTCCTGCTCTGCTCCCCAGCAGCAGGATGTGATCCCACGGGCTTCCCTGCTCCAAGTGCTCTGAGAAGCAGCTGCAAAGAAGAGGATGGGTGGTGGCCAGCTCAGTTAGGAAGTGCAGGCGGTGGTCCTTCGAGGTGCAGAAATGTGCCTTAACCTGATGGATGCAGCTTCCTTAGGAGCTAGCTGCAGCTGCACATCCTCACTGGAGCTACCACCAGTGCCCCTGTGGCCCCCTATCTGATCTGGCTTGGCTCTCCCAGCAGTTCATTTTCTAAATCGCCATCTGTCAGCGCTGAAGCTGCTCAGCCGCCCCTTCCTTCGGTTCCTTCGGCCGCTGCCGTGGTCGGTGAGCGAGAGGAATGCCGCTGGCCTCGGGCGCAGCGGAGGAAACACACCGACAGGGCAGGAAATTCCCGGGAACCACAAGGAGCTGGCCCTGCCTCCCGCCTTCCTGTGGGCCTGACCCAACGTTCAGCCTGGGTGTTTGAAGATTATTAATAGCAATAGTTGCATTAACAGGTTCCATGTTTTGCTGCTTCTGTCAACGAAGTCATTTCTTCAGCGGAGATGTGCGAGTTGTTTAGATTCAGGGCAGTCGGAGACAGGCCCAAGAACATGGTGGAACTGTGGTGCCATCATCCCACCCAAGTAACAGGCAGCCAGGCGAGGATTTTGCTTTATGGAAGGTTCTCGGTCAGGAGTGGAGAGGATCTCAGATGTCTGGTGGCTCCAAACCGGGCCAGGCTGAGCCCAGTGAAAGGTTTTGCTTCACAAGTATTTCTCAGCACCAGCAGTGGCAGCTCAATTCCAGGACTCAGTCCCTTCCTGTGGTTCTGGTGCCTGCGCTGCTCCCCTCTCTTGTCCTGCTCCAGCTTTTGCCTGTGAGTGTGATGGTCCGGCCAGGGAACTATCTCAATTCAAAAAGAACAAAATCCTCCCTTTTTGCCATTTTTCCCTCTGCTGGGCAGCTTTTCTTTCAGCCCAGTTCCCTAATCCATATTTCAGCTGCAGAAATAACTGGTAGAGACAATGAGAGGGTGACATGGGAACTGCTTTGGCCACTACTTCTAGCAAAACGAGTGTTTGTGTAACTGGAGGCTAAGCCCAGACCAAGAGAAGCCCTTTTTTGCCCTAATTGGAGTCACGAGGACCACAAAGTGAGTCTTGGCTGCATGGGCCGGGAAGACATACGTGTGTGGTTGGAGGTTTGTGTCCAAGGAGACAGTTTGTGTCTTCAGTGTTTGGCCACTGGGTAGAAAACTCTGCTATTCATTGGGTATGAAAGCTCTGCCTTGGTCAAGGAGCTCACAGCCAGGCTCTGGGCTTGCAGGGAAAACAAGGTCATATGGAGACAGGAAAGTGCTCAGTTCTCTGCACTGCAGGAGGAGTCTGAGCTTTTAAAGTCCTGCACGTTCAGAAATGAGGGCACTGCCCTTCCTCTGTGTGTAACACAACTGTGTGTGCTGAGGTAGGAGAGGAACTGGTCATCCTGGACAGAAGAGGGGACTTTGTAGTAAGTTTTCAGTCAGAAGTGGTTAGACTCTCAAGTCTCCAGTGCAACATAGCTCCAAACTGGGAATTTGTACAAGGACATGGAGTACTGTGTCCAGTTCTGGAGCCCACAGCCCATGTCCCACTCCAAAAGAACATGGATCTGCTGGAGCGGGTCCAGAGGAGGCCGTGAAGATGATTAGAGAGGGCTGGACTACCTCCGCTATGAAGAAAGGCTGAGAGAGTTTAGAAGAGGAGAGGAGAGGAGAGGAGAGGAGAGGAGAGGAGATGAGAAGGCTCCAGGGTGATCTAATAGCAGCCTTCCAGTCCCTCAAATGGGCTACAGGAAAGCTGGAGAAGGGCTTTTTAAAAGGGCTTGTAGCAGTAGGACAAGGGGCAGTGGCCTGAAACTGAAGGAGGGGAGACTTAGATTCAATATTAGGAAGAAGTTCTTCACCATGAGGGTGCTGGGGCCCTGGAACAGGTTGCCCAGGGAGACTGTGGCTGCTCCATCCCTGAAAGTGTTCAAGGCCACATTGGATGGGGCTCTGGGCACCCTGGTCTGGTGTGAGGTTTCACTGCCTATAGCAAGGGGTTGGCACTGGGAGAGCTCTGAGGTCACTTCCAACCCAACCCCGTCTATGCAGCTGCTCTGCCATCTTTGGAGAAAGATGTGTGGGAACACCAGCACCGCTGAGTAGATCAGGATGAGGAGACAGTCCTCCTCAATATCTGTGCTGGCATCACAAGGCGTTAAAACTGGGCTTACGGTGGCTGTTTTGCTCTTGAAAAGGGTTTTTCACAGGAAGAAAGAGCGAGAAGACTAAGTTCAACTTTGTTTATCCCAAATTTCTTCTGAAGTGTAATGTCCTTTGTAAACAACATCTTCTTCTTTCTAAAGAGCTGTGTGCACGAAGCCTGTTCTGATTTATTTTCTCAGTTGTTCAGATTTAGCCCAAAGTGGCACAAATTCCTTGTCTTTCCTCGACGTTAGTGCTTTTAAAAATAACCCCAACATGTCATTCCACTTACCGTGGGCTTTGTGTTTGTCACGCAGAACAATAGCGGCGGCAGCGGAGCAGCTCCCGGTGCTCCCATGTCGTTCCCAGTGCGGAGTCGGAGCGGGTGCCCGCAGCCCCAGACAGCACGAACACGCCTGGGGTTGCTCTGTTGGTCTGGACCCACCAAGTCCCTGTATTTGATGCCTGGGCTTTGAGTTGGCCCTACACATCTTCCTCTCTGTTTGTGGGGTGCTGGCAAGGAGGGGATCACATTCTTTTCTCATGATCAGGCTGAATCTTGCTCTTTGTTGATCTCTGGCTGCCTGGGAGAGCTACAGCAGCTCCCTCCAGGGACCAAAGTCAACCCATAACAAGGCTTCCTTTCTCCTGATGTCTCTGCTGACCTTCATTTCACTCTTGACTGCCTTGAGCAACCAAGTCTGGTTGAGAGGCATCACTGCCCATGGCAGGGAGGTTGGAGCTGATGATCTCTAAGGTCCCTTCCAACTTCAGCCATTCTGTGATTCTATGATCAGCTTGACAGACTGTTTCCTTGACCTTGCAGAGTGGCTACTGAAGCCTCCAGGAGTGACTGGGAAGTCTGTTGGTGATGAAGTGGCAGCACCAAAGCCTGCAGCATGTGAGTGTCATCGGAGGCCAGATTCCATATCCAGTCCCAGCTGGTTATCAGTGAAGGTCCCAGCTGATGTGACAAGGCTTAGAATTGCAAAAGTGCTCCTGGAATACATCTAGATGCAGCCGCACTTCTCATACTGAGTGCTGGACAAAACATGGTGCCCTAAGTGTCCTCTACTGCCTAACCCTGCAGGAGTTTGTGCAGCGAGTTGGAGATGTTTGGGCTTCATCTTTGGCACCTCTAGACACCCCTAGATCTCCAAAATAAGCTGTTCCAGGAGCAAATGAATGAAATCTCTGGCTTAGAGGGGTTAGTTGTGAATGTGGATGGAGACACTTTAAACCAGTGAACAGATGGGAAGGAAAGTGGGCTTTTGAGATCCCTGAAGACCAACAAATTAACCCTTTGAGTTTAGTTTGTCAGAGGAAACAGAATCTTGTAGTGCCCCTTGCTTGTTTTCCATGTAACCCGTGTCTTTACTGGTGGCTGAGGGAGCTGAGTCTCTTGAGCTTGGAGAAAAGGATCCTGAGGGGTGACCCCATTAATGTTGATAAATATGGAAAGGGTGGGTGTCAGGAGGATGGAGCCAGGCTCTGCTCAGGAGCACCCAGTGATAGGACAAGGAGCAGTGGGTGTGAGCTGGAACAGAGGAGGTTCCACATCAGTGTAAGAAGGACTCTTCATGGTGAAGGTACCAGAGCCCTGGAAGGGGCTGCCCAGGGTGGTTGTGGAGTCTCCTTCTCTGGAGATGTTTAAAACCCACCTGGCCGTGTTCCTGTGTGACTTGGTCTAGGGGATCCTGCTGTGGTGGGGGGATTGGACTGGATGATCTTTGGAGGTCCCTTCCAATCCCTAATGTTCTGTGATTCTGTGAACTGCAGCAGTGAAGAGCTAAGTGCACCAGAGAGAGCTTTGGAGGAGGGTAAGGACAGGAAGGGCCATGGTCACTTCTCCTGTATGAGCCATCTCTTTAGGCCAGACTTTGCTGTGTGTTCTCTCATCAATTTCTGTGCGATGCCTGATCGAACATCCAGCTCTTGAGCAGTTCCTATACCTGGAGCTTCTCCAGCATCCTGCAGCACCTTTGAATTTGGAGCTTTGCCTTTCTTGGTCCATGTGGAAGCTCGAGAGCTCCCTGAACTCTGAGCCCATCACCTTTGCTCTATCTAAAACCAGCAAGCTGGACCTTTGGGACACAACTGGACAGCAAGAGCTCAGTCTTTCCTGTTTGGCTGGCTGTATGGAAAGGGAACCGTTCTCCACACACCGCAGCAAGCCCTGCGTGGCTGCAGGGGAAATCACGTTCCTCTGACATGTCAAGGGCGGCTGGTTGCTGCCAGAAGCAGGATGCTGGGTCTGTCAAGCCGACAGCCTGACTGGGCACAGCAGCCCCTGTGTTCCCCAGCCCCATGGGTGGGTGGGTGAACACTTTTGTCTGATCTCAGGGTTGCTTTTAGCAGCTGGCTCCAGGGAGAGCCTCCCGCAGAGCCGGGTCTCACAAAGCAGCCTGTGTGGGATGGAAGGTCCCTGCTCTCTGGCTCTGAAGAGCATGTGGGGGTGTGCAGGGGGGGGAGCACTCCTGGCAAGCAAAGAACTTGTCCAAATAAACTAAAGGCTAAAAACAGCCTGTCGCCAACCCCTTAAGAAACCCCGCAGCAGATGTTGCCAGTGACTGTAGGTCCTTGTTGGGAATCCCATGGATAATCACTGACAGCAGGGAAACACATGGCAGCGTGCGGCAGCTCTGAGAGGGCCCTCTTTGTTCACTGGGATCTGTCCTGTCAGTGCCAATAAAAAAGCACTGGCTGGTTCAGGCGGGGAGCGAGCGGAGCTGCCTCCTGCTCTTGGCTCACTGGAGCCCTGCTGTGTGGCCTCCAGCAAGTCTCCACTCTCTGGGTGCTGTGGTTCCTCCTGTCGAGGTCAGCAATAGGAAGCTGCTTCCCTGAGGACTTGTGGCCAAGCTTCCCAGCTCTGCAAGGTGCTTTGTGGTGGGGACAGGTAAATGTTCCTTCTTAGGCTGGTGATTTACACACAGTTTGGAAGATAAGAAGGGGGCTGAGAAGTTCAGCTGAAGGGGCACGTCCTGACAGGACAGAATTTCACCTCCTTACAAGACTGATTTTTTTTGCCACCAGTGAGAATGAGAAATAAAGTAAAGAGAGAGAAAAAGTCCAGCTGGTGATGACAAGAGTGACACTGGAGGAGGTTTGGCCTCTCTTTTATAAAACAATTCTCCCTTTTTCTGATGAACCATGAGTTCAGCTTTTGTCTGTTACTTGGTGGTTCCTATTCCAGGCACAGCGACGGCTTTGGGCTGGGGGAACGGAGGATGGAAGGATCCAGTGCAGTTCCAGTGTGATGGGAAGCAGGGAATGGAGGGTTAAAGACAGAGCCAAGGCAAACCTTGGAGCTTTGGCCATGCTGTGTAAGCATCCTCTTCATGTTCTGTTCTGTCCACTGCTGCTGAGCCTCGTGGCACGCACATAGGAAAGAAACACACGTTCCCTTGGACTCCCTTGGACTGATGGGCTTCCTTACTTTTGCCAAAGTTAAATTGAGAGACAGGAGGTGGGAATAACGGAGAGAGGTGGACCCAAGGGCCTGCTGTTGTTTTCTGCTTCTGGAAATATGGAAACCACCTTCTGACTTCTGGAACCCCTCTGCTGTGGGGCCAGGCTGGGAGAGTTGGGGGGGTTCAGCTGGAGATGAAAGGCTCTGTGGAGACCTTTGTGTGGTCTTTCAGGGCTTAAAGGGGCCGTAAGGAGGAGTGAAACAGACTTTGCAGCAGGGGCTGCTGTGGCAGGACCGGGGTGATGGTTAAACTGAAAGAGGGACACTCAGAGGAGACAGAAGGAAGAAATTGTTGATGCTGACAGTGAGGAGACCCTGGCCCAGACTGCCCAGAGAGGTGGGAGAAGCCCCATCCCTGGAACCATCCCAGGTCACGTTGGACCTTGGGGCTGTGAGCAACCTGCTCTGTTTGGGGATGTCCCTGCTGACTGCAGGGGGTGGAACTAGAGGAGCTTTGAAGGTCTCTTCCCACCAAACCGTCATGTGATTCTATCAGGATATGTGAAAGGCCATTTGGAGTCTCTGCTCAGAGTGGTGCTGATCATCTGGAATAAACACAGGAATAGTAGGATGTCAACGACTTGAAATTCAATTTTTAAAAGACTGGTTTTACACTGAGGGTGATTCAAGAGGTGGTGGAAGCCCCATCCCTGGTGCCATTCAAGGTCAGGATGGATGGGATGCTGGGCATCCTGGCCTGGTTAGAGACGGCCTGCCTGGTGTAAGGGGCTTGGACTGGATGACCTTTGGAGGTCCCTTCCAACCCAACATGTTCTATGACCCTATGAAAGGTGTTCACAGTTGTGATTCTAGGATTCATCACAATAGTTACCTAGCATGAAAAATGCAGCAACGGAAAAAGCCCTGGATCACCATGAAAGATGTAGGGATGTGGGTCAAATCTGTCTTCAGAGCTCCTGCTGGGCAGTTGTTTATCCCTTTTCTCTAGAAAGGAGGGGATTTACTTGCCTCTGAGATTCTTGGATGTGGCTATCACAGGTTTCTGGGAAAGCCTGGCAGCTCCCTAAGTTTGTGACCAGTGCTGGTCACAAACATCCATCACTCATGGACATGGTGCCAGCGCAGCAGGAACTGGGCACCTTGAGGAGTGGAATGTCAACTAGCTGCTGCTTTTCCGTGGGGAGAGAAAATCTGTGCTCTCAGGCTCTGGAAAAGCTTCTTCAGAAACCCTGAGAGAGTGTGAAAGTTGCCAGAGGATGTCCAAAGACACTGACTGTTTTACTCAAAATGATTCCTCCTTTGGGCCGTAAGATTTTAAATAACTTAAATCTTAAAATAAAAAAGACTTTTAAATCTTAAAGGAGGAAAAGGAAATTGAGGGAAGTGACTGGCTCCACAGGAAACCAATCCTTTCCTTCTCTGTCCTGACTCATAAATTGTTATTGATGGGATCTGAATGGCTTCAGTGGGGCAAAAAACTTGAGAGTCTCTCCTTTGCCTTCTTGTAACCCTTTTTGTGAAACAGCACATAGCATCACAGAATCATCAAGGTCAGGAAAGACCTTCAGGATCAACAAGTCCAACCGTCCGCCCTACAACCCCCAACCACTAACCCAGCTCCCCAAACACCCCAGCTGCCCGGTTGTTGAGCCCCTCCGTTGTGGAGTCTCCTTCTCTGGAGATGTTTAAAACCCTCCTGGATATGTTCCTGTGTGACTTGGTCTAGGTGATCCTGCTGTGGCAGGGGGATTGGACTGGATGATCTTTCGAGGTTCCTCCCAATCCCTCCTGTTCTGTGATTCCTTCTCTACCCTGCCCCAAACCAGGATTGCCCTGCAAAGTCTCGAACGGACTCCCCCCCACTGGATTCCCTGCTGTCTCGGTAGTCCCGAGGACTAGTCAGAACCCTGCGCAGTGGGGTGTTTGGGAGGAGAGCTGCTCCTCCAGTACAAACCGTGTTTTGAAACGTCTTGGCTCGGGATTGCCTAGGAAGGTTATAAATACCGTTCCCAGGACAAACACTCTCCATGTCTGCGAGTTAATGAGCCAAACAGCTGCTCTGGGGCTGTCCACCTCTGACACCAGTAAACACTAAGCCATGTGAAAAAGATTTTAACATGCCCAGACACTCTGATAGGAGAGGCTGCGTGTGTGTTGGAAAGGCAGCCTCCCTGCCACAGCCATTTTGTACCTTCACCCTTCCCCAAAATCCTTTCCTAACCCTCTTTGACACCTCTGACTTCCCAGGGAGGACGGCGCAGACCGTAGTCTCTTCGATGCTGGTGCAAATCCAG
Source organism: Rhinopomastus cyanomelas (assembly GCA_013400115.1). Taxonomy (NCBI): domain Eukaryota; kingdom Metazoa; phylum Chordata; class Aves; order Bucerotiformes; family Rhinopomastidae; genus Rhinopomastus; species Rhinopomastus cyanomelas. The sequence continues at coordinate 505,952 of VXBP01000718.1, read as the reverse complement.
CTGCTTTGCACCCTGTTTGCAGAAGGAAAAGAGCATGAAGGGTCACAAACGTCTCTCGTAGGAAAGTGTGTGGGTTTTGTAAGGACCCACCTGCAGTGTGTCACATGCAGACAGCCTTTGTGGATGTCCTCTGGCTGGCTGAGCAGCCCCAAGTCCACAGCACCAGTAAATCCACTTTAACTGGCTGGCTAAACTGGGCAGATGGCTGCTTTGCACTACCAGAGCAGCGAAAGGTGTCCTGGCTCAGGCTGACCCATCGGATCTGAAGAACGAAAGAATTTGTAAACAGGATCTGGGAACCATGTGAAGATTCCGATGTCTTTGTCTGTGAAGCTGGATAAGACAACAGAAATGTCCAGGATTCACTTCAGAAATGACAGAAATGGGACTGAGCTGCGTGCTTGACCTAAATTAGTCAGAAGAAGTGTGCAAGTGATCTTGCAGCTGAAGGGTGAGTGCCAGGAGGATGAAGCCAGGCTCTTCTCGGGGTCATCTAGTGATAGGACAATGGGCAGCGGGTGTGAGCTGGAACAGAGGAGGTTCCACATCAATATCAGAAGGAGCTTCTTCCCAGTGAGGGTGACAGAGCACTGGAACAGGCTGCCCAGGGAGGTTGTGGAGTCTCCTTCTCTGGAGATGTTTAAAGCCTGCCTGGATGTGTTCCTGTGTGACTTGGTCTAGGTGATCCTGCTGTGTCAGGGGGATTGGACTAGATGATCTTTCGAGGTCCCTTCCAGTCCCTAATGATTCTATGATTCTATGATCTCTCTTATTGGCCCCCTTAAGTACCAAAAGACCACACTAAGGTCACCCCAGAGCCTTCTCTTCTCCAGACCAAACATCCCCAACCCTTTCAGCCTTTCTTCCCAGCAGAGGGACTCCAGCCTATGCATTTGCAACCACTTGCACGCAACCATGAGAGCAAAAGCTGTGCCACTGGGGTAGGTCTCAACCTTACACCTGATCCTGGTGTCTAGAGAGGCTCCATGGATCTCGCAAAACTCCTCTGACTGCCTGGACTCCTGGCTCCACTGAGAGCACAGAGTCCTCATCTGAAGCTGTGGGAACCATCCTTTTTGTCTGCTGCCTGACTCATGTTGACTTAAACCCAAATGACTTTCAGCTCAGGCAATGTGAAGGCAAAGTTGTGAACAGGACCTTTTCATTCGTGTTGCCAGCAAACAACAGACATCTTCAAAATTAAAGGACAACAACCCGAAGTAGGTCAGTAAATAGTTTTGTCTCTCTTGTTTTGGGCTTGAAAAATTTGTCCCAGTTGCTTAAAATTGCTGTGACTTAGAGAAACGTGTCCCAAGGCTCCTCTGTTGTTCTGTCTGTCATTAATCAGCGTGAGAGTCTTCCTCTAAGAAATTCAGTTGGGCAGTTTGCTCTGACAACTCGGGGTTGGATGCTGGTCTCGGTTCCTCTGCCTGCAGCTGGCGTAAGTGGAGTGACTCAGGATTTATAGCTGTCTGAAGGGGAGCGGAGGAGATAATCTGAAGCCCACTCAGTCCTTCAGCATCTGGAGAACATCACAGGTTTATTAAAAAACACCCATCCCACCATCCAGTGACAGCTGCTCCTCGGTACCGCGCTCAGAACATCCTTCCTATCAGGGATGCGGGGCGAGCGTGGGAAGAGAAGAAAAGCCGCGGGGGCAAAGGGACTCAGGAGTCAGCCCCTCATCTGCTCGAAGGGACGGGCAGGATGCTGGGTTTTCCCTGCTCCTGGCCCCTTGGGCTGGGTGGAACTCCTCCTGATTTACACCCCTGTGAGGGGGACGGGATCGCTCCCTTTTCCTTCAGCAGAACAAACATTTGTTGCTTGGAAAGGAAAACGGAGGAATCTTCAAATGTGACCCACAGCTGAGCGGAAATTCTCAGTAACACAAGAATCTGGGTTTCTTGAGTTTGTAAACAAACAAGGAGCCCTTGGAGGGAGCCTGGTGATCAATGCCCTGGGGACTGCAGCCACATAACTGGGGATTCATCCTGCCACGGTCCCGGCAGTTCCAGGTAGATGCAATGGGAACCCTAACCCTCATGGAGGAGCAGGATGCTCTAACAGAGGAGAGGATGGAGCTTTGGGGGTGCTGGCAGCAGCTTCTCTACAGACTTGGAGCAGGAAGACCAAAACCTTGACCAAAACAACCCCAGCTGCCAGGAGAAATCGAGGTTCTGTGCTGAACTGAAGGGAGTTGGGGGTCTACAGATGCAGACAAATGTTCAGAATCGTTTCTGAGAGCACCCTAGTGGTCTGATTGCCCAAATCACTGAGAGGTTGGAGATCAGATGCTCTGTTGATATGAACTGGTGGGTGTCCTCCCAGGCCCTGCCTCTAAGCAATCTCTTCTGTCTCCCTCCAGGTTCCTGTAGCTTCATGAAGAACATTTGTAGTCACTGATAAGGGATGGTTTTCCTTCCCTCCCCTCCCTAAACACACCAGCCCTATTTTGAAAAGCCAACTGAGCCAAAGCAGAGCAGCAGAGCTCTCAGGAGCTGTCATGCAGGCGGGGGAGAATCCAGGACAGCTTCCCTCTAGCAAGAGAGAAGAGATCCACACGCACTCGCACGCACGCCGCTCGCTTAGCACAGTCCATTAAACTCAGCATGAACTCCAGGCCCAGCCATAACCCATGATATTTATGGAGCAAATATCTTCCTGTAAAGGATGTGGCAGGATAATCCCCCCGCTGAGGAGCCCCTGCTCTCCCTGCATAGATCATGCAAATGCTTTTACGACTCTCTCACTTCTCCAGGACTGGAATAGCAGGGTCAGATCCTGGTTGCTTCTCCATTCATGCACTGGAAAGGACAGGAGAAATGCTTTTCGTGTTCCAGCTAGGAGAATATCAGCTACAAGCCTGGATCACCAGAGCTGGCATGGCTGCAGCTGTTAGTGGCCAGCCCTCTGAGGTGTTAGGAGCCAGGGATGCTCCACAGACACAAAACAGGGGTAGGATTTGCAGCTGAACTGCTCCTGCCTCCCAGCACTGAAGATGCTCTTTGCTTTCCAACAGCCACCAAGCAGGCTGCTGTGGGGCCAGGACTGTGAGGATTCAATGCCACTTACACCTCTTCACCTAAAAAAAGGGTGAGCAGATGGCACCTGGGGAGAGCTGCTCCTGTAAAGGAGCCCATCAGCCTGTGGGACACAAGCTTGATCCTTCCAATGTAATTTCACTGCAACTACAGCATGAAAAGAGACCTCCTCTTGTACCTGCTCCCTCTTGTCATCGGGGCAGAGAGTCTGGCAGAGGAGAAACATGGGGATTGATGGTCGCTCGATGTTCCTGCTGTGACTCTGCTGACACCCTCCCTAATCCAGGGGTTCACACTGCCCGATGAGCTCACCCCTGGGGCAGAACAACCCCAGATGCTCCAGAATTCAGACCTCCTGTCTTTAAAAGCTAGACTGGTGTCCCAGGAGCCATCGTACAGTTGTTCCTCTCGCTCAGGAAGCAGAAAAGACCTGGTTCTGATCCTGTGTGTAGGACAGGCTTGACCAGTGCAGAGGCTGAGGTGATGGTGCTACTGAGGAGATGGGGAACAGCCTCATCCTCCCCTCATAGCTTCACTCCCCTGTGAACTGATGGGAGGTGTTGCTGAAGGTGCAAACACCTGCACTTGGACCAGAACTCAACCACAGCTAAATCAAAACTACCAACATTGCAAGAAGGTGGGAACTGCCAGACCCCAGGCTCATTCCATGGCCTCACCCAAGAGATCTGAGGGACAGGATTATTTTAAGGTGCCTTTTCCTGAGTCCTGTTGTGTTTTCCAGCTACGAGCTAGCCACCCCTTGCCAAGAACATCCTCCAGCGCTGCTTCCCCTCTGCCAGCCACCTTCCTCCCCGACATTCAGAGGGCACAATGGCTTCAGGAGGCAACTCCAGGGGACAAGACAGAAAAGCCTTTCACACCGTCTCCTTCCCAACCCTGCTGTGCCCCACGTCACTGTGGAGTCACTGGCGCAGATCATGGGCTCTCCCTTTTGTCTGGGAAGTCATTAGGCAGGAAGGCTTGGAAGAGCAGCAATCCCTCTGTAGGAAAGGAAGGGGTGAAGCTGAAGGCTTTGCCATCTCCCTCCTTCTGAATGAGCTGCTGCAGAGCTGTCCAGTTAAAACAACCCTAGGACAAAAATAGGATGAGAGAGCGCTGCTTTAAAAACAAAACAATTAAGTGGTGCCTATCCCTTCCTCTGCCCAGAGGCTCCTGTGGAAGTGGCAGCTCCTGAGCCAGAAATCCCTGCTGTGTTGGGTGTTCCTGGCATTGGGACCCAAGGTGAGTGATGACCTCCCAGCGCTGGCGTTGGAGCAGCGGCTGCACTGAGCTCGTGGCAGCAGATGAGACTGAGCTTGCAGGCACTGACAGGTCTCCCCTAAAGGCTGGTTATGCTGCAGCCTGTGGAACAGCAGAGATGAGATTCCCAGTGTGGGAAAGAGCTGAGCAGACCCTGGCACCAGCTGCACCAGTAGCCAGCCAAACGCAGTGGGAGCCGTGCAGTGAACACCAGTTTGGGCCCTCGGATGGAGAGTGGGTTTGGTCTGAAGCTCAAAGATCTGAGTCATAGAATCATAGAATCATTAGGGATTGGAAGGAGACCTTGAAAGATCATCTAGTCCGATCCCCCTGCCACAGCAGGATCACCCAGACCAAGTCACACAGTCAGTCCAACACCAGCTCACCAAAGCCTGGTGCTGCCACGGCTCCACGTTGGGTTGGACTCCCTGCCTGCTGTTTCCTGGCTTCACTCACAGCAGGGATCCTCAGTGTCCTCCTGCAGGAGCTGGTGAGGAGGCACATGGCCAGTAGGCAACTCTGCTTTTAGTTCGTGTGAAGGATGAAAGAGGGTCGGATACCCCTGTCGTGAGGCTGGTTCTGGGGAGTCCCCTCTGGCTCTGCAGAGCCCAGCCTCCTCAGCTGAGAATCCCTTGAAATGCCCTGCAGAGAGGGAGCTGGGGGTGTTGGCTGACAGTAGCTGAACAGTCTGCCCAGGTGGCCAAGAAGGCCAAAGACATTGGCTACAGTGCTGATATAGGGGATCCTGCCCCTATACTGGGCCCTGGGGAGGCTGCACCTCGAGTCCTGGGGGCAGTCTGGTCACTGCAGGACAGCAAGGACATGGATGGGCTGCAGAGGGGGCAGAGAAGGGCAGCTAGTTAGAGGTCTGGAGAACAGGGCTGATGGGGAGAGGCTGAGGGAGCTGGGGCTGTTCAGCCTGGAGAAGAGGAGGCTGAGCGGAGACCTCACTGCTCTCTATAGCTCCCTGAAGGGAGGGTGCAGTGAGGCAGGGTTGGCCTCTTCTCCCCAGGGACTGGCAATAGGACCAGAAAAGATGGGGTCAGGTTGTGCCAGGGGAGGGTCAGGCTGGATCTGAGGACAAACTTCTTCCCAGCACAAGTGGGGAGCCCTTGGAACAGGCTGCCCAGGGAGGGGGTGGAGGCACCATCCCTGGAGCGGTTCAACAGCTGAGCAGCCGGGGTGTTTGGGGAGCTGGGTTAGTGGTTGGGGGTTTTAGGGCAGATGCTTGGACTTATTGAACATGAAGGTCTTTCCTGACCTTGATGGTTCTGATTCCATGAAATATTCCTGGAGCTTGAAACAGCATCGCTAGCTCCTTCCCATAAACATCCTGGAGCAGGGAACAGCTCCGTGTGAGCAGTGGAATTGATCTGATTCCTTTTTTTTCTCCACATTCTTGGACAGGACAGCAGTTCAGAAGAAGCTGACATGTTTTTCTGAGAAGAATCTGAGAAGCTGGAAGTAATTTTGTTTGTTTGTTTTGTACTAGGAGAGGGATCCCCATTCCCTGCCAGCCCTCCTTGTTTGGGGCAGAATGAACAGGCTTGAAGGACTTTGAGCTGAGTCCTGGATAAAACTCATCCTTGCTGGGTCCTCTACAGGAGGGTGAGTTTTTAGCAGAGGAGGAACTTCACCCATCCAGAGGACTTGCACATGAGGAGTGTGAGTTCACAGAATCAGAGAGTCTTCTGGTTGGAAGAGACCTTGAGATCATCCAGCCCAACCACTGACCAGCACTGCCAGGTCACCATTAACCCCTGTCTCTCGGTATCGCATCTCAAAGGCTTTTCAATCCCTCCAGGTAGGATCTCACCACTGCCCTGGACAGTTGGAGCCAGGCCTGGACAATCCTTGTGTTGAAGAAGTTGTTCCTCAGGGCCAACCTAAACCTTCCCTGGTACAACTTGAGACCTTTTTCTCTTGTCTTGTCACTTGTTCCTTGAGAAAAAGGACTGACTCCCACCTTGCTCCAGTCTCCTGAGCTTCAGGGAGGTGTCAAGAGTGAGGTGGTCTCCCCTGAGCCTCCATTTCTTCAGTTAACCCCCCCACCATTCCCTCAGCTGCTCCTGAGAGCACTGGTGCTCCAGCCCCTTCCCCAGCTCCACTGCTCTCTGCACCCTCTCTAGCCCCTCAGTGTCCTTCTGGCAGTGACTGAAGGGCCCAGAACTGACCTCAGGCTTTGAGGTGCAGACTCACCAGTGCTGAGCTCTGTGGGTTTTAGCAGAAAGGTGATGACACCGGTGGCTCTCTGTAGCTGGTTTGTTATTTCCCTGCTTAGAACAGGGCACAGAGCTTGAACAGTTAATGCTGGAGTCCAGAGCATTGCTGTGGTTTCTGAAGGTGTTGAGTGCCAAGGGATCAAGAGCTGGGCTGGCAGGAAAAGCCCTTTTCCCTTACCTCCTTGAAACACAGCCAGGCTCCACAGTTTTCATCCCACCTACCCCTCTTTCTCTGAGGTCAGGACACCTCGGGCTCAGCACCATCCTCGCTTGAGAATCCCCAAGAACCGCTTGTTAACAAAGCCTCTTGCCCAAACAGAGTGGCCCATCCCTGCCAGGCAGGGCATTAATTTCCAGTCTAATGCACAAGGGAGAACATTGTGAAACGGCTGCGTGGAGAGGCATTAGGGTAAAGATGATCTGGGGCTATTTGCTGGCAAAGGAATGGAACCAGCTACAGCTTTTATTTTACCTGACTCAGGGCTGGATCAGGGATCGGGCTGGAAGAACAACAAGCAAATATTATTCACCTAAAACCTCCTTTCAAACCCATCTCCAAGGGCTGCTCTGCTGCCAGATGACATCAGGCTGCTGGGGGTGAAGCAATTTAAACTATAGAGGTGGAAATGATGGGTTCAGATAACTTCCTTAAAACAGCCACCGCAGCAGCAGACTGAGGTTTTGTAAGTCTGACTTGAAAACATCTGCTGCTGCATCTATGGGCTACGATGGCCCAGACTGTAAGAGCTGTGGTAGTCGGTTGCAGCAGCTGCTTTACCAGCCCTCCTGGTATTTAAAAGGAGGCTAAAAGGCTCTGAACTTCCAGGGGTTTAAGCAGGTTTCTAACAGCAGCGCTGTTGTACCTGCACATGACAGCATTTGTAGGCAGAGCTCATCCTTTCCCACCACCAGCTAATAAAACTGTCCCCTCCAAATACATCAGGAGGTTTCCCAACATCACAGGGGCTTCTGGGGAAGAGAACTGGGAGCTTTGTTAAGGCCAAGGGGCTGGGGGAGCAGTGAAGCACCAGGAGCTGAGCAGCAGCAGCAGCAGAGAGGAGCTGGTGACCGCTGTTGGGGTCCAGGAGGATGGAGTGGGCTCTGCTCAAGTGAAGGACCTCACGCAGGTCACATCCTGCTAGAATACTTCCTCTGCCTCAGCTTTGGTGGGTTTGCACAGTCTGAAGGTGATGAAGGCTGCGGCTGCAGGCTGTTTCTTTATTAATGTCGTGGCTAATGATGCCATTGTTAGAGCGAGGAGCTTGGGACTTGGCTGTGGAGCTTGGGACTTATTAATGGAGCTTCATACTTACCTTTTCTTCATCGTTTCTGTTGTGAAACTTCTCAACAATCTATTAGTAAGGAAACAGATGATGAAATCAGGCCTGAAAGATCAGCCTCATAGATGTGGGTCTGTAACAAAGGCAAAGGATCAAGAACATACAAGTGACAGCCTCGCTCTTAACTCACAGGTTATGTTTCACCAGGGTGGAACCTAGTGCAGCTTCTGCAGAGCTTCAGAAGGAAGATCGTGTTCCTGAAGCAGCAGAGAAGTTTAGAGCTAATTTTGAAGGTGTCTGCATTGTGTTCCAAGGTTATCAACCTCTTCAGCTGAGAGAAGTCCCTGTTCTCCAAAGGTACAAGCCCTTGGGTAAGGCGGGCTCCCAGTTAGAGACCCACGGGCTGGAGAGCTGGCCAAAGACTCATGCTGAGATTCGTTTGTGCTCTACAGGAACAGGCTGCCCAGAGCTCTGCCCTGCTGAACCTGCAGACCCTGCTGACCCACAGGGCTCTCCTGGTCTCTGGAGTCTACTCCTCTTCTCTATCCTCTGCGTTGGGATCGGCTGCAGGAGGAACCGGATGACCTAAGGGTCCTTCCAAGCTAAGTTATTCACTGATCCTGTGTAATGAGCTGGAATTTTTCCAAACCCTGAATGGGAAAGGTGTGGGCAGGCTCCTGCTGGAATCCCAAATCCCTACACAAGTCCTGGGAGGCCACCCACCCCTCCCTCCAGGTCCTACCAGCCTGGCAGTGCTCAGGGACCTGTTGCTGCCTGTTAGGGCTGTGTGAGGTGTGCAGCTGGGATAGACACAGGAGGACCTATTGATTCCAGCAGAGCTGTTTTGGCTGAGGGGCTGGGTCCTGAGTTTCAGAGCACAAAGCCTTTGAGCTTAGGTGATGCCAGAGCCTTTGGGGAGATGGGATGCAGTGAAGATCTCAGCCTTGCCCTGACGTGGCTGCGTAGCCATAGCAAAGCCAGAGCGAGTTCCTGGTCCTTGTTGCTTCCTCAGGGGGTGGCTGAGCCCCAAGGCTTCACGTTAGTCCCTTCTCTTTCACAAGTCATGTTACCTTGAGCCCGTCCCATTGTGGTGTAAGGAGCAAACCCCCTACAGATGCTCTTCAGATACCTCAGAGCTGCACAGAGCAGAAACCTCCTTAACCGAGCTGCCTAAGGCCACCTTAAACCCCCCTCCCCGCCTGCAGTTTCCCTTCAGGATAATTAAACACGAAGGAAAGTTCAGAAGTGGAAAAACCCCAGGAAACATCCATTTCACAGGTGGGTGCAGTCGACTGTTTCCTCCCAGGGCCTGTTCCTCCTGCAGTTCTGTACAAGCCAAGACCTTGGCACCAACCCTCCAGCCCTGGTTGGTGACTCACTGTGGGCTCCACGTTTTGCAGTTGTTGAGGGTTTGAGAAGCAAACTCTCACCCCACCACAGGAGACCTGCTGGTCTGCAGGTTCTTTTCTGATGGCACATTTTGAGGCACAGAGTGGTTGCCCACAGCTTTGCCCCCATTGCCCTCCAGGTCTGATTTTCCCACGTGGACCAGTAACAGGGATGCTGGAGCCAGGGGTCTAGGGGCAGCTGCCTGAACAGGTGTGGCTGGCACACAGGGTGTCCTCAGGCTGGGCTGCACAGCCCATGCTGTGTCCTGGCACGGCCAGCCCAGGGAATGGGCTGTGCTCACAGCCCTGTCCTCACCACTCTCTGAAGGGCTTAGAGCTGCAATGTGCCCAGGGTCACACAGGGCTGGTGTCGGGTCAGGATCAGAGAATCATAGAATCATTAGGAATTGGAAAGGACCTCGAAAGATCATCCAGTCCAATCCCCCTGACACAGCAGGATCACCTAGACCAAGTCACACAGGAACACATCCAGGCAGGCTTTAAACATCTCCAGAGAAGGAGACTCCACAACCCCCCTGGGCAGCCTGTTCCAGGGCTCTGTCACCCTCACTGGGAAGAAGCTCCTTCTGATATTGATGTGGAACCTCCTCTGTTCCAGCTTGTACCCACTGCCCCTCGTCCTATCACTAGATGACACTGAGCAGAGCCTGGCTCCATCCTCCTGACACCCACCCTTCAAATATTTATAGACATTAATTAGGTCACCCCTCAGTCTCCTCTTCTCCAAGCTGAAGAGACTCAGTTCCCTCAGCCTCTCCTCGTAAGGGAGGTGCTCCACCTCCTTCATAATTCGCATTGCTCTACACTGGATTCTCTCCAGCAGCTCCACATCCCTATTGAACTGAGGGGCCCAGAACTGGACACAAGACTCCAGATGTGGTCTCACCACGGCAGAGTAGAGGGGGAGAAGAACCTCTGTTAGGGGAGAAGAACCTCTCTTGAAGAGGGGGAGAAGGACCTCTCTCAAATCCCAGATCCTCCAGCTCTTTTCCAGAGCCTGGTTGATGCTCTGCTTCGGGAAAGGTTCTTAGAGCACACCTGTCCTTAGAAACACTGAGTATCCTACTGTTCCCCTCCTTTGCAACTCCAGTGCACTAAATGAGGTTCAGTGTCTAAATGAGGTTCAGGCAACCAGCACCAGGATGAGAGGACAGGTCCTGAAGCTGCCAGGGGAGGGTTAGGTTGGATGTTAGGAAGCCCTTGCTCACAAAAAGTGTGATCACAGCCCAGGGCAGTGGTGGAGTCCCCATCCCTGGAGGTGTTGAAGTCCAACCTGGCTGCAGCCCTTAGTGCCCTGGTCTGGCTGATGGGGAGATGTTAGGTGCTGGTCTGGGCTGGCTGAGCTCAGAGGGCTTCTCCAGCCTCAATAGTTCTGTGATTCTGCCTTTCTTGGTGGCCCCTCTGGGTGCCCTTGGCCTCACCCTCTTCATTACACTGCACAGCTGGCTTTTTGCCTCTGCCAAGAGGAGACCTGGGAGGTATTTTCATTTTTCCAGAGGAGAACGTGTGCTGCTGGATGCTCAGGGTCTGAGCACTGGCTCGTCCCAAACCCCTGATGCCAAGAGTGAGTCCATGTACTCACTTCCTTTGTGAGGACATCAGCAGACACCCCAGCCACCCCAAGTTCCATCTCCCGCGATAGGCACCGCTTCCACAAGGACTCCCCAAATACAATGGAGTGCTCCAGAGCTGAATAACCACAGAACTGATTCACAAACTCTGCAGGTGGGGATGAAGTCTCTTCCCTGCTTGATGCCACTTCAGCTTGGGCACAGCAGCCTGTCCTCTGGGCTGGAGCATCTGGCCAGCTGGGAGAGGGGAATCCCAACTCCCCTGTGGTCAGGACTCCGTCCCAAGGCTGAGCTGAGGTGAGAAGGGCTGGGTTCTCCTGCCCTTTCCACCCTCAGGGCAGGGCAGCCCTTTCTACCCAGACTGGGTGCGGAGAGGCTGCAGCCTGTGGTCTCTGCTGGGCTCTGGAGCTTCGTTTTCTTGGTGATTCCCAAATGCCTGGTGATGCAGCTGGTGCAGCTGGAGCAGTAGAGACAGGGACCCCCAGAAGGCAGTTTGGGAGCTTCAGTCCATTACTGATCCTAAAGAGTGCCTGGAGAGCTTAGACCTCTAATGTAGCTGCCTTAATTAAGTGCCTGAGGATTAGCTGGTGTGAATCTGACCCCAGATGTCCCTCTGAGCAGATGCTGAATTCACACTGAGCTTGAACTCGGGTCTGGAAGAGATCTCTGCTCTCTGGGATCCCTGTTCAGCCCCAAGGCACTGAGAGCTGCAGCACCCCTTCCACACCTTAGAGCAAACGTCTGGCCTTGCTGGACCTTGGTGGGGTTTGGTTTTTGTTACTAATACACCAGAGACAGAGAGATCTGCAGGGTTCTGGGCCACCAGTGAAGCTGCCTGGAAGTGCCCAGCCGGTCTTAGCAACGGGGTCTCAGCCTCCAGCTACAGAAGACAGCAGGAGCCAGGACTCCTTCCCAGCCCCAGGTCTGGCAGTCGGTGTAGCCCGAGCATGTGAGCAGGATGCTCCAGCAGGCACCAGTAGCTGGGTAATGGGTAATGAAATGGAATTCCTGTGCTGCAGACCAGCTGGCTGGATGAACCTCAGTATCTCTGCTGGGACCAGTCTGTGGTTGATGTGACCTCAGCGAGGCTCACAAAGCTGTGAGAGCGATGAATTAGAGCCAGTGCCTGAGATCTGCCCCAGCAGGGACTTCTGCTAACACTGACCAGTTGCCTGAGGGCCACCAGCTTGTCCTGAGGGCCACCAACATGTCCTGAGAGCTGCCAGCAGGTCCTGAGAGCCACCAGCAGGTTCTGAGAGCCACCAACATGTCCTGAGAGCCACCAGCATGTTCTGAGAGCTGCCAGCAGGTCCTGAGAGCAAAAAGCATATCCTGAGAGCCACCAGCATGTCCTGAGAGCCACCAACATGTCCTGAGAGCCATCAACATATTCTAAGAGCCACCAGTATGTCCTGTAGGCAGCTTTGAGACCAGGCACATCTTTCAAATCACTGAGAACTGGGTGGCCACAAGTGCCCACCACACTGCTTGCCCCAGCAGCTCTTTCTTTCGGCTTCTGTGGGCCGACTGCCATGAGGGGAGATCACCTGGAGCCAGCGAGCGGCGCGTGAGCTCGTCTTCCTTTCGTCCTTCAGCCTGACAGGACCTTGAGCAATGATCTAGATGTCTTGTTTTTTAAAATGACTAGAAGTTGGAGAGAGCTGCTGGCTGGGCGTGGGGAGCAAACCCAGAGGAACGTACGAAGGTGAATTAAACACCCACTATTCTCTGCTCGGGGCAGACTTTAAGTGGGGTTGACATCTTTATCCCGTCGCTCGAGGCGGCTCGGGCAAGAAGAAGAGATGCAAATCGGTGCTAACGTGGGTGTTTCCTCCCTTTGATCACCGTGAGTCACTCAGCCTTCGTGTTCTTCTCTTGCTTCTTGGCAAGTGGCGTGTCCAGCGGGGTGAGCAGTTCAGCTCCTGGCACTACGGGTGGGGTTGGTTGCCCCGATGCCCTAAGAAAATCTGGAACCCTGGCTGTAGGGGGTCTCCAGCTGGCTCTTGTCCTTCATGTCCTGCTGCTCCTCTACATTTTTGCAGCTTAACAGTAAAAAGGTGCCTCTGTGGTGACTTGCTCTGGGCTCTGAGAGGTGAAGTGGGCTCCTCTGTCCCCAGCAACCCTGAGCTGAAGGCTCGGCACTGCTCCTGGTGCTTTGCAGTAGAAGAGACTGGGGTAAGGTGCTGGCTCTGCTCTCTAGAAAAGGAGCTCACGTGGCTCCAGACACCCAGCTGTGGGCAAGGCAGGGGGCACATCTGGGTGTCCATGGCAGAGCCTGAGGGATGAGCAGGACTGTGTCTCTGTACTTACGCTCCTTCTGCTGTTCAGGAGGGGCTCTCAGGCAGCTAGTGATGAGCAGCTGGGTGAGGATTTTTATAATCAGATGAGTCTCCTGCTCGTGGTGCAGGTTGAAAACTTAATCAACCGTCACAGCGCAGGATCAGGCTGCAGATTCCCCACAAAGCTCCTGACAGGTGAGCGAGTGCTGTGGTTGTGGCTGACAGGTTCACTCGAGATCACACAGCAGGTTCTTGTCCAGAGCAGAGTTTAGAAGGTCTCAGCTCAAGGTGCAACTGCTGCTCTTGGGCAAGGAGTGATGGAAGAACTGAGCCATCACAGGATCACAGAGTCATAGCACCAGCTGTTGGGCAACTAAAGCCTCCATATCCTTCTCTGATGTGACACCACAGAGCTGTTTCCTNCCAGAGCAGGAGACTCCACAACTTCTCTGGGCAGCTCAGTGTCCTCTTAAAAAGGCACAAGTACCCCACCTCCAGCATCCTGTGTGGCTTGGAGCTTTCTCTTCTGTTTATATCCTGTCTGAGTGAGAGCGTGAGAGCAGAGGCGGGTTGCACTTGATCCCCGTCTTAGTTACGAGCAGCCAGAGAACACCCTGTGAAATGTGAGCAGCTAATCTTAGGTGACAACATCATTTCAGGTGCCAGCCATCCAAAAGAGGCAGGAAGGTAGCTGCAGCTGGACTGGTGTTAGCTCTGAGCTGCTCTGGGGGATGGGATGCTTGTGCCACTTCCAGTGCCTTCAGTCTCCTGTGGAGACAGGGTTGTGAAACCCTGGAGGAAGAAGGAGGTGCATCTGAGGTGGTTTGCCTTGTGCGAATGCTCTCCACCTCCAGATCCCAAGGGGTTTTCAGGTCCTGATTAATTAAGGGTTGGAATTGCCTGTTTTCAGCAGTGGAGAAGCAGCAGCACAGGGACTGTGGGGCTGAGCTGCTGGCACACAGGACCTGAAAGGACCTGAGTAGAAGGCAGGGTTGATTCCCAGCTCAGGTGCCCTACATTTGGAGGCAGGAATGAAGGAGGACGAGTTTAAGTGACCCACTACACACTCCCTATCACTCCCTATGTTTTTCTTCATCCGCTGTCCTGCTTCCCAGTGTGTTCTGCTGGGATGTGGTGGGGACTCTCTGGGACAGAGCATCAGGGCTACAAAATGGTTCAAGGGCTGAACCCTCTGCTGTGAAGGCCAGACTGGGAGCATTGGGGGGGGGGTCAGCTGGAGAACAGAAGCTCCAGGGAGACCTTAGTGCAGCCTTTCAGGGCTTAGAGGGGTGGATAAGAGAGATGAGGATGGACTTTTCAGCAGGGGCTGCTGTGACAGGACCAGGGGTGATGCTTAAATGAAAGAGGGACACTCAGAGAAGACAGAAGGAAGAAATTGTTGCTGCTGAGGGTGAGGAGAGGCTGGTCCAGGCTGCCCAGAGAGCTGGGAGTAGCCCCATCTCTGGAATCATCTCAGGTCAAGTTGGACCTTGGGGCTGTGAGCAACCTGCTCTGTTTGGGGATGTCCCTGCTGACTGCAGGGGGTGGGACTGGAGGAGCTTTGAAGGTCTCTTCCCACTGAGTTCTATGATTCTCTTGCCCCTTGCTTTCTGTTGGCCCAGGGTGCACAGCTCTTGCTCGACTTCTGCCCTGGAAACGTCCCTGACTCAAAGGCACAGCTCCATGTTTTTAAGGCTGTTGAATGTGCCCGCAGGGGATCCCTGTCCGGTACCCAACCTGCTGTCACACCCCAGGCCAGAGAGGACTAAGAGTGCCCTCTGCTGCACTTCTCCTCCTCCTCCTCCACCACCTCCTCCTCCTCTCAGCTTTCCATGGCAGCGCTCTGCTTGCTGTTTGGGAATAAACAAACCAGCCCTTTAGTAAACAAAACATCTCTTTAATAAACAAACCCTCTCTTCCATACACAAACCAACTCGTTACTCCCTAAAACAACCTTTTCATACACAAACCAACACTTCAATACCCAAAACACCTCTTTCAGAGTGTAAAGAGGGTTGGTTTTTGCAGAGCCTGGTTCTGTATCTCAGCAGCAAAGAGAAGGGATCATGCCCCGAGGTAAAAGCATTTGCTATCCTTCATCATTCTCGACACAAATGAACCACGATGGGAACTGCTGTCCTTTATCAATAACCCTCATCCACAGCTTTTCTTCGCTCAGCAGCCTTTACAGCCATAAAACTTTGGTTTCTGGGGGCTGACAGCCGCAGGGGGGATGCTCAGTCAGTTCTAGCACCTCCCTGTGCCCATCGGTGCCCAACTTCCCATCCCCTGCCCAAAGGAGACACCCCGAGTGCCCCAGAGCTCTGCTTATTCATGTCCTCAGCTTTGTGGAGTGGAGGTAGGTAGGGAAAGGGCTGGAAGTGTGTGTGTGTGTGTGTGTGTGTGTGCAGAAAGCTGTCCCAGGCTTCATACTTTGGGAATTAAAACCAGGAGAAACGAAAGAATCCCAGTGCTGCTCTGCCTGGGGCTGGCTTGACCCACATGGAAAGAACCGAGCTGCAGCCTGCGCCGACAGCCCCGTAACCGCCGGGGCCGCAGGAATCTGCTCGTGTTCCCTGGAATTTGGACATTTGTTTGCACCCCTTTGGGCTCCACTTCCAGTTTGTCACTCAGGAGCGGGGCCCGCCCCCTCCAGGAGGATATTTAACGAGGAGCTGGTGCGCAGCTTTCCCCGACGAGGGGGAGACTCCCAAGGAGACGGAGCGGGTCAGCCGGAATCCTCCACCCTCCCTTTCCTCGGGATGTCTGGCAACGTGGGGACAGTGACCTGGACCCTGTTCCTCCTCCTCCTCACACCTGGCTGGGTAGGTATCGCGCCGCAGCGGCTCCGTTGCAGCTTCTTGCTCGATGCATGCGACCGCCTAAGGCTGAGCCACTGTGCCCAGGTGGCACCTGCCCCCGCAGGCTTCCGAGGGAGCTCTGGCTAGTCGCGGGGCCAGGCAAAGGCACCGAGGCGCTGCGTCGCTCCTGGGGCTGTGCTGCACCCTAACACCCCGCAGTACCGATCGCACGGCTCCTGGCGAGGGATGGTGGATTCTGTTTCGCTCCACTTGTGCGAGCAGCCAGCCCTGGTTTACATCAGGGGAGAAGAGAGCAGAGAGAGCTGAAGTCGCTGAGTTTATGTCACTGCAAGGAGCAGAAGTCTTGTCCTGCAGTTCTTTACCTTCACCATCCTTCCCCTTTGAATCCACTTGTGTGCTCCCCAAAACAGCGATCCCGTGGGGGAGATTAGACAGCAGCTCCCAGAGCGGGGTTTGTGCCTGGTTGTGTGTTAACTCCAGTCCTCAAGAGAGCAGCTGACCCTGCCTGGGACTTCTGAGCACTCGGACAGGGTCAGTGATGGCAGGAGCGTTGCTGCAGTCCTTAGGGCACCTGAACTCTACCTAAACCTGATCTCAGCTTCTCAAAGTCGCTATCAGTTCGTTGGGCTGGGAGATGCCATCAGCTCCCAGTTGATAAAGTCTGGTCTGTCTGCTCCTGGCAGCTCTTTTCCAGGTGTCCTGGGCACCTTCCCCTGCTGTGATCTAAGGGTGGCTCTGGGATTTGGGATAAGTGTCTCATCTCTTGCCCTGAATCCCACACCAGGACCTCTTATTGTTCCTCTAAGATGATGATGTTTTCCCCAAACCTCCCAACTGCCTTGGAAATGGGACTTTAGACTGTTTTCTAGGGTCTAGAGATGTTCAGCAGATTGAGCAGGGAAACATGTAGGGCTGTTACTCCTGGATCTGCCTCCAGCAGAGAGTAGAACCAGGATTTCTCTGACTGAAGTTGAGCTCTGCCAGGCTCAGCCTGAGCAGGTCTCTGTGTCTCCAGGAAATGGAGTTCTTGAGGTTTTCCTCTCTCACAATAGGCTGTGGCAACCAGGGAATGTGCCTTGAGAGCCTGTGATGGAGGGGGAGCAGGTGTTACCTGTGATGGTTTGGGTTGCAGTGTGTGACTAGCTGTGACCAGCTGCTTTATCTACTGCCCCTCTTGGAGTGTGCAGAACCCGTTGGCTGTACCCCTTCTGCCTGGCAGCAGTAGCCCCTGGCTCCCAGAGTACTGTGACAGCTCCTTCAAAACACTCCTTTTCCAGCCCTTTGGATGCAGCCATGAGCCCCAAAATTGGGCTCTTTGGTTGTCCCTCTTAGCTACTTCTCTGGGCTCATGGGGATACTGGCTGAGCAGGAATGAGATGCCCTGCTGCTGCCACAGATCTGCTGCAGTGGTGTGAGCTCGTGTCCTTCCTCAGGGTGTAGGGGGAAGAGGTTCTCTGTAAGTGTGAAGTAGGAAGAACATTCTCACTTTTTCCTTCCCCCCCAGGTAACTGGGTTTGGTGCTGGCAGTTGGAAGGAAGCTTGTTCTGGCTTGTCAGCCCAGCAGATAAGACCTGGGAGTTAGTGGTGGAGAAAGTGTGTGGAGCACAGAGGAAAGAAAATGAGGTGTTCTCTGAGTGGAACCCCTCTGCACCCCAGTGTTGGTCTTTGTGCTGTGTGTGGGGCTGCAGCAAAGCTCCCAATAGGATGTGAGTCCTTGTGGTTCTTTGGGACGTTTAGGGCTGGTTCCTCACTTTATTGGAGCAAGTTTTTGAAGCAGCTCTTGCAAATGAAGCTGTGGGAGGGTGCTCCATGCAAACACAACAGAACCCGTTACTGAACCTCTTGGAAATTGTATTGGAGAAGCTGGTTCAACAGTGACTTCCTATCAGCTCTTCTACTGTCTTCTTACTGCTCCCAACTCCAAAGTTCCCCTCAGCAGCCATTCGGTCCTCACTGCTGAGTTTGCCTGAGCCCAAGCACGTTTCAGCTCATCCTCTGCTCTCTGGGGGCCTTGAGAGCAGCCAGAGTTACAAACAGCCCGAGCTGACCCCACTTGGTATCAAACGAGCAAAGAGGAGCCCGTGGACCAAGGGATGAAGGAAGGGAGCACAGCTGAGCTGGCTGATGGGGAAAACCTCCGAGTAGTGAAAGGTTCCTCAAAATATGGATGAATCAGAGCTTTCTACTGAGTGTTTGGGTGGAGTGGGGTGTGTGGATGGGGCTCTGGGCAGTCTGGTCTGCTGAGTGATGTCCCTGCTTGCTGCATGTTCCTTCCAGCCCTGTGAGTCTATGATTCTATGAGCAGAGGTGCTGCAGCTGCAGGTCTCCAACACACTGGGGTTCCAAATCCAGATGTGCTTGTGCTGCAAAGCAGCTGTGATGTGCAGGGGATGTGAAGCTGAGGGTGAGCAGAAGGTAAAAGCAGGTGGTCCAGCTTCTTTGCACGAGTTCTGAAAGGAAATAAATAGCACTAGGGGCGATTGATGGAGGCGAGAAAGAAAACTCAGTTGGGTTTAATTCCACCCTGTTCTCTGTTATCCCAAAAGAGGCTNTGGGCAGTCTGGTCTGCTGAGTGATGTCCCTGCTTGCTGCATGTTCCTTCCAGCCCTGTGAGTCTATGATTCTATGAGCAGAGGTGCTGCAGCTGCAGGTCTCCAACACACTGGGGTTCCAAATCCAGATGTGCTTGTGCTGCAAAGCAGCTGTGATGTGCAGGGGATGTGNTGCAAAGCAGCTGTGATTTGCAGGGGATGTGAAGCTGAGGGTGAGCAGAAGGTAAAAGCAGGTGGTCCAGCTTCTTTGCACGAGTTCTGAAAGGAAATAAATAGCACTAGGGGCGATTGATGGAGGCGAGAAAGAAAACTCAGTTGGGTTTAATTCCACCCCGTTCTCTGTTATCCCAAAAGAGGCTCTTTTGGGTTGATTTTCAGCTGTTTGGGGAGCATTTCCCTGGTCTGTAGCTGACACTGCACTGGAAAATGCTTGGGGCTGTATTTTCTAGGAGCACAGTTTGCCTCTTAGTATAGGTCCTGTGTGAGGAAAGNGAAGCTGAGGGTGAGCAGAAGGTAAAAGCAGGTGGTGCAGCTTCTTTGCACGAGCTCTGAAAGGAAATAAACAGCACTAGGGGCGATTGATGGAGGTGAGAAAGAAAACTCAGTTGGGTTTAATTCCACCCCGTTCTCTGTTATCCCAAAAGAGGCTCTTTTGGGTTGATTTTCAGCTGTTTGGGGAGCATTTCCCTGGTCTGTAGCTGACACTGCACTGGAAAATGCTTGGGGCTGTATTTTCTAGGAGCACAGTTTGCCTCTTAGTATAGGTCCTGTGTGAGGAAAGCTTTGCTCTGGATCTCACGTACTCCCCTCTCCCCCACTCACCCATGACTGAAGAACAAGCTCCTCTTGGCAGCTGCAGCAGCTGCACACAGGAAAATCAGGAGGAAGGCAGCTCAGTAGCTTCAGTTGCTCTTAATGCGCTTCGGTGGTCGGCAAGAAGCTCCCCGTGACTGGGCAGCTCCCGGAGAGCGGCTCTGAGGCTGCTGCTGGAGAACAGCTGGGCTGGAGGCTGGAGAGGCTCGAGTCCAGCAGACTCTGCTGGGAATTCTCAGGGACAATTAGGCTGATTCCTGCTGAGCTGTGAGCTGGTGCTGAGGCTGATCCCTGTCCTGCACCACGCTGTGAGGACTCCTACAGGAGGACAAAGAAGTTGGCATCTTCTTGGCCGAGCTGAAGTCGGAGCAGCTGTTTTGAGCAACAGTCGGAACAGCTGGAGAAGTTTTGCTACTGTTTGTGGTGACAAACCCAATATCCAAGGAAGCTGTTTCACAAGCAGGGGATGGGTGGGGTAGGACAAGTGCCAGCAGAACTGTAGGAGATGTTTTTGACCTCTGTCCCCAGTGCTCTCACAGCCCCCAGGCTCTTCCCAGTGCTGTGTCCCATTGCCCTGGGTGGCAGTGGCCAGATCCAGCTGTGGAGCTGTGAGGGGTCTGTCCAGTCAGATATTTCCCTCTACTTTCCCCCTCCCCAGCCCACAGCAGTACAGGATCCCTAAGTGTTTTGCTGGCACTTGAGAACCTACCTGGGTCCAGCTTTGGGCTGCTCAGACCAAGTCATGGAGTTGTTGGAGTGGAGACAGAGTAGACCCCAGAGATGTTGCTCTGAGGGTGGAACCTGCTGCTGTGGAGCCAGGCTGGGATAGTTGGGAGGGTTCCTCTGGAGAAGAGAAGCTCCAGGGAGACCTTAGTGCAGCCTTTCAGTGCAGCTTAAAGGGGCCAGTAAGAGGTGGAGATGGACTTCTGAGCACAGGCTGAGCTGTTGGAGTGTCTGAAGCATCCTAGGGTTCTGGAGAAGACAACCCTCCTTCACACATGGCCTGATCTCCTTTCAGCACCTGAAGTGACCTAAAAGCCAAGGATGGGTGTCCAGAGGTGACCAGCCCTTCCCAAGTGCTGCTGAGTGGGGCCACTCAGGGTTCACAAGGGAGCTGCCTCCTGCTGATCACTGCTGTTTCCAGGGAGATGGGGGCTGAGCTGTGTGGGGGACTCCAAGCTCCTGCTTGCCTGGTTTGCTTTGGTCCTCCTTCCCAGAGGCATCTTTCCTGTAATCCTTGAGTTCCAGCTGAATTAGGGATGAGATGAAGATTGGGCTGGCGAGCCCTGGGTTGCTGCACTGATGCCCCCTCGGCAGGGTGAAGCCGGTCTCCCTTCCCCTCAGCGGGATGTCTCTGTGTGAAGCAGGGTGATGGTTTCCTCTCTCCCTGGGCTACTGGACACTCACAGGACACTCACTCTCTCCGTGGCTTGTTTGCCCTCCAGGTTGAACCACAGCCCTGCACCTACCCGTGCCAGTGTCCCTCCCAGCCTCTGCAGTGCCCGGCTGGCACCAGCCACGTGTTGGACGCCTGTGGCTGCTGCAAGGTGTGTGCCAGGCAGCTGGGTGAGCTCTGCTCCCTGCAGAAACCCTGCGACCACCACAAGGGCCTCTACTGTGACTTCTCCAAAATCCACAGAGGCAGCGGGATCTGCTTAGGTGAGAGCTGCGAGTTCTGTCCTCGGGTGGTTCTCTCGTGGTCCTCCTCAGCCTTCAGACCTCCTAGAACCCCCCCAGCATGGTCAGGATTTCCTGTGGTGCTTGGATCTCCAGCCAGCACTGTGGGGTGAGAGCTGTGAGCCAGCAGATCCCCCGAGACCAACACAAGCCCCTTCCTCCAGCAGTGAAGGCACAAGTGGGGCTTTGGGACTGGGAGGGTCCTGGGGGTGCTGGTTGACAGCGGCTGAACAGGAGCTCCCAGTGTGTCCAGGTGACCAAGAAGGCAAATGGTATTGTGGCCTGCATCAGCACCAGTGTGGCCAGCAGGACAAAGGAGAGGATCCTGCCCCTATACTGGGTCCTGGTGAGGCTGTACTGGGGGCAGTTTGGGCGCTGCAGGACAGGAAGGACGTGGAGAGGGGGCAGAGAAGGGCAACTGGGCTGGTGGGGAGAGGCTGAGGGAGCTGGGGCTGTTCAGCCTGGAGAAGAGGAGGCTGAGGGGAGACCTCACTGCTCTCTGCAGCTCCCTGAAGGGAGGTTGCACTGAACTGGGGGTTGGCCTCTTCTCCCTAGGGACTGGTGAGAGGAGCAGAGGACATGGGGTCAGGTTGTGCCAGGGGAGGGTTGGGTTGGATTTGAGGACAAATGTCTTCCCAGAAAGAGTGGGGAGCCCTTGGAACAGGCTGCCAACCCTGGAGGGGCTCAACAACCGGCCAGCCAGGGTGTCTGGGGAGCTGGGTTAGTGGTTGGGGGTTGAAGGGCAGGTGTTTGGACTGGATGGTCTTGAAGGTCTTTTCCAACCTTGTTGATTCCATGATTCAACGACCCTCCTTCATCCCCATGATGTCGTTAGGGCTCAGACATCCTCCGGCCCCGCAGTGTCTGCAGCGTTTTGGGCTCAACTGCTCACACGCAAGAAAGAGCCCAGCAGCTCCTTTGCAGAGCCCTGTGTTTGTCACCCATAAGAAGCTCTGAGCTAGGGAAACCCAAGTGGAGCTGCTCTCTCTCCTGCTGCCCCTTTTCAGCCAGAAAAGAGAAATACTTTGGGGTTCTTTGTGTGTTTAGCAGTTATTTTTAAGCAGTGTGAAAACAGAGCCACCTGGTCTGGTGGCAGATGTCCCTGCCCATGGCAGGGGGTTGGAACGAGATGATCTTGGTGGTCCCTTCATCCTGTGATTCTGCCATAAATTGTTTTGGTGTAGAGGAGGAGTCAACACTCCCTCAGCTGCCTGCTCTTTGTGCAAAAGCAGGGCTCCTCCAGCCCTCCTGGTCTCTGCTGGGAGCTGGTTGTGTTTTTGAACTGAAGCTTTTCAAGCCAGCTGGGAGGCTGATGTGGACGTGTGTGTCACTGGGGGTCCAGCCACTGCTTGGGGCATCTCTGGGAGAGCTCTGTCAGGGAATCTCAGAATGACTGAGGCTGGAAAAGCCTGCTCTCAGTGGCTAGTTTAGCTTCTAACCTTTTCAAAGAATGGTGGAACTACTGAGGATGGAAAAGCTCTCTGGGCTCACCCAGCCCAGCTCAGGACCTAACATCACCCCAGTGGCCACACCAGGGCACTAAGGGCCACAGCCAGGCTGTCCTTCAACACCTCCAGGAATGGGGACTCCACCACTGCCCTGGGCAGCCCATTCCAGGCTCTCATCACCCTTTCCATGAGGAAGGGCTTCCTAACATCCAACCTAACCCTCCTCTGACTACAACCTTCAGGGAGTTGGAGAGAGGGAGAAAGTCCCCCTTGAGTCTCCTTTTCTCCAGGCTAAACACCCCCAGCTCCATCAGCCTTTCCTCACTGTCAACCTCACTTCTCACAGCACCCCAAGACAGGGGTCACACATTGTCTTCTTGACTAAATAATGGATTTAACTCGTGGAAGGTGCTTTCTCCTTCCTTCTGAGAAGTTTTTATAGGTTATTTAACTTTCCTCTCCCAGTTTATTGTGATCTTGAGAAGCCCCATGATATTCCTCATAATTTCTGTGGGCATCAATACCCCTAAGAGCTGAGGGCTGAAGCTCAAGGTAGGTGGGTGTAAGCTGGGAAGCGCCCAATTACGGCTGGAAGTGAGGTGGATGTTTGTAGAGGATCTTCATCCCTGGAACAATTTATTCAGGAATGTGGAGGAGTTCCCATCTCGAAGACTGGAAACCAGTGAGAGAGGGTTTAAAAATAACCATGAATGGCTGTGTCGAGGGGGAAGTGGCTGGTTTCCACTTTGATGGAAGGAGTGAGAGTTTCAGAACTGGGAGCACAGGAGTGTTTTTGTCCCAATGGTGCTGAAAGAGAGTCACAGGTTGAGCTCTGGTTAGAAACCATCAGCCCAGAAGGATTTGTGTCCCCTCCAGGACTAGGTGGGATGGAAACAGCCTCTGGTGCCTTGTTTGGTCCAAACATTTTGCCTGAGACAATGCTCTGCAGGTGAGCAGGACTGAGGGGAGAATAGAACCCTGTGTGCTGCCAAGAATCCTTCAGTCCAGGGGATCCTGCTGTGGCAGGGGGATTGGACTGGATGGTCTTTCAAGGTCCCTTCCAATCCCTGATGATTCTGGGAGCTTCCCAGAGAGGTTTGTAGGGAAGTTTTTTGTGTTTTAAGGCCAGGACTGCCGAGGAGATCAGTCCAGAGGCAGCTTGATGTCCTGTGAGCAGCCTGGAGATGTCAGCAGTTGGGTTCAAGCTGAAAGGAAAGAAATCTCCACGAAAAGCTCAACTCGGAGAAGTTCCAGTGGGTCCTTCTGACTGCTGGGTCACCCCTGTGATAGCAGAGTGTTTCCCCCCTGATCTTTTATGGCACCTCACACAACTGCCCAAGCACAGGGCTTCACCCCATGGGTTCTGGCCAGCAAGGATTCCACTGAGCCACTGTGAGAATGCAGAGGGAACCTCTGATGTCAGGCTGAAACACCTCAGTTACTCCTCATCGAAAACCTTCCTGATGCTGGGCTGTGCCAGAACCACTCCTGGGCGAAGCAGAGGGTCCATGGGATCCCAGACTGGCTCAGGCTAGAAGGGACCTCAGAGCTCATCTCCTCTGACCCCCTGCCAGGGGCAGCAACACCTCTCAACCAGACTTGGTTGCTCAAGGCCCCATCCAACCTGGCCTTGAACACCTCCAGGGAGGGGGCAGCCACAGCATCTCCAGGCACTCGATTCCAGAGTCTCTCCACCCTTGCACTGAAGAAGTTCTTCCTCAGATCTAGTCTGAACCTCTCCTCCATTTCCAAACCATTTCCTTTTGTCCTACTGCTGAGTCCCCTTGGAACCCCCAGTCCCTCTCCAGCCTTCCTTGGAGGTTCCCTTCAGGTACTGAAAGGCAGCTCTAAGGTCCCCCCGGAGTCTCTTCTTCCCTCAGCTGAACAACCCCAGCTCCCTCAGCCTGTCCTCAGAGCAAAGGTGCTCCAGCCCCTGGACCATCCTTGTGGCCTCTGGACTCTCTCCAACAGTTCCATGTCCTTCTGATGTTGGGGACACCACAACTGGGTGCAGGATTTGAGGTGGGATCTCGCCAGAGCAGAGTGAAGGGGGAGAATCCCCCCTCTTGCTCTGCTGGCTGTGTTGTGGCTGGAAAGCTACCACTGGAGACACTTGGGCTAAGGCAGCCGTTGGACCTCGTGAGCGTCGCTTGCGCCGCAGGCTGAAGATCACTCTGACGCCTCAGGCGATGTCACGTTTTCCTTTTTGCCCAGTTAAGGTTTATTGGGAAGGAGGGAGAGACTCGTAGGAGGGCTGGAGATGAGAGCTGTGGAGATCAGACAGGCAGAAACAGAGATAAGTTGTGGCTGGGAGGAAGAAGAGCTGCTTGTGTCACAGAGGAGCCAGAAAGGTCATGAACCCAGAGTGTGAGTTCCCTTTGTAGGTGTCTTTAGCCCTGTGGGCAACTGAATGCTCTGAGCAGAGTGTTGCCTTTGGGTCTTCCAAGAGCAGAGCAAGGAGGAGCCAAGCTGCTGGCTCGTGGAGCCAGCCAGGAAGAGCCCTGCCTGCAGAACAGGCTGGTTACCTGCTGCGAAGACAAAGTCCTACCGAGTCGCCCCTCCAAGTGGAGGAGAGAATTTTCTAGAGAGCTTTGGGTGCTCTGGCACAGCAGGACCTACTTTGATGTCAGGAGTAGCCTTGAGTCCACTGCAGAGTCACAAAGATGATGAAGGAAGAGGAGCATCTCTGTGACAAGGAAAGGCTGAGGGAGCTGGGGCTATTGAGCTTAGAAATATGGAGCCTGAGGGGTGACCCCATGAATGTTGATCAATATGGAAAGGGTGGGTGTCAGGAGGATGGAGCCAGGCTCTGCTCAGGCCACCCAATGTTAGGACAAGGGGCAACGGGTGTCAGCTGGAGCAGAGGAGGTTCCACATCAATGTGAGAAGGAACTTCTTCCTGGTGAGGGTGACAGAGCCCTGGAAGGGGCTGCTCAGGGGCGTTGTGGGGTCTTCTTGTCTGGAGACATTTAAAACCTGCCTGACTGTGCTCCTGTGTGACTGGATCTAGGGGATCCTGCTGTGGCAGGGGGATTGGACTGGATGATCTTGCAAGGTCTCTTCCAATCCCTATTTTCTGTGATGCTGTGATTAAACGTGCCAGTGTCTGCTCCATCCTGCACTGGTCCATCAGTGCAGGGGACTGTCCTCACGTGGGCTCTTATCTCTCATCTGGAGCCCTGTGACTCGCTGAGGCAGAGACCACTGCTGCCAGCCCCCTGCTGTCTCCTCAGCTTCCCCTCTTTTCCTTCCTGCAGCTCACGAGGGTGCAACTTGTGACCTGCTGGGCAAGATCTACCACAACGGGGAGAGCTTCCAGCCCACCTGCAAGCTGCAGTGCATCTGCATGGACGGGGCCATCGGCTGCATCCCCCTCTGCTCCGACGACCTGCGGCTGCCGTCCCCCGAGTGCCCCAACCCGCGGTGGGTGAGGTTCCGCAATAAGTGCTGCGAGGAGTGGGTCTGCGACGAGGGCAGCGAGGAGAACCACTTCGACACAGCCATGGCGGGTCAGTGGCAGCCAGATGTGATGGGGCCATGAGGTCTTTGCTGGAGGACAGGGGTTGCATCCAAACTGCCTTTGGACTGGGGCCCTGAGTCACATCTGGCTTGGGACTGGTGGTGACTGCTCTCTTTGTGCCCTGTGATGTGGGAACCAAGGGGGGAACTCCAGATCCATTAAGGGGGGACCAGAGTGATGCTGGGGGGATGCTCTCACAACTTCTGGTATCGCAGCAGAACTGGCTGGAGCTGGGTTGAGATGGGAAATGGTCCTATGTGCAGTGTGTGCTCCTCCTGCTGAGAGGCTAAAGAGCTTGTGGGATGGATCAGACCTTTGCTGCTGTCCCTGAAGAGTTAGACCAAGCTGTGTCCCAAGCCCTGAATCATAGAATCACAGACTAGTTTGAGATTGCAAGGGACCTTCAAAGCCCATCCAGTCCCACCTCTGCAGTGAGCAAGGACATCCCCAGCCAGAGCAGGTTGCTCCTGCTTCCAAGGTCCAACCTGACTTGGGATGGTTCCAGTGATGGGGCTTCTCCCAGCTCTCTGGGCAGCCTGAGCCAGGCTCTCCTCACCCTCAGCAGCAACAATTTCTTCCTTCTGACTCCTCTGAATCCCCCTCTTTCAGTTTAACCATCACCCCTGGTCCTGTCACTGCAGCCCCTGCTGAAAAGTCCATCCCCATGTCTCTTATCGGTCTCTTTAAGCCCTGAAGGGCTGCACTAAGGTCTCCTTGGAGCTTCTCTTCTCCAGCTGGACCCCAGCTCTACCAGCCTGGCCCCACAGCAGCAGGTTCCACCTCCAGAGCAGCACCGTGGTGCCTCCTGTATCCCTGCTCCAACAGCTCCCGGTCTCTGCTGTGTAACCTGGCCCTCGTGTCTCAGTTTTCAGGGAAGATCCAGCACAGAAGCCGGAGGTGAACAACCTGCAGGAGAACTGCCTGGTGCAGACCACCGAGTGGAGCGCTTGCTCCAAGAGCTGCGGCATGGGCATCTCGGCCCGGGTGACCAACGACAACCCCCAGTGCCGCCTGGAGAAGGAGACCCGGCTCTGCATGGTCCGGCCCTGTGACTTCGCCGTGGAGAAAACCAAGGTACTGGCCTTGGGGAGGGGGAGGACGACACTGCAAAAGCCAGGGACAGCCCTGTCTGGTACTGTCAGCATGAGCCCATCTCACGGGGTTTGCTCTCTGCTTCCACACCTGCCACAGAATCATGGAACCATTAGGGATGGAAGAGACCTCCAAGCTCCAACCATCACCCCAACTCCACCCTGCCCACTAAACCCTGTTCCCTAGGGCCACAGCCACTCATTGTTTGTACCCCTCCAGGGATGGCAAGTCCCCCCCTCCCTGTTCCAACCCCTGACCACTCTGTCAGGGAAGAGATTTCCCCTGATGTCCAACCCAGCCCTCCCGTGGTTCCACTGGAGGCTGTTTCCTCTTGTCCTATCACTGGTCACTGGGAGGAAGAGACTGACCCCCCCCCAACCTCTGGTGTCCCATTGCCCAGCCATGGAGACAGAGCAGAGGCCTGGGTGGACCTTCTGTCTTCTGGTTGTCCTCTCCTTGCTAACCCACCTGCTCTCTCCCTAGAAGGGGAAGAAGTGTGTGCGGACCCCGAAGCCACGTCAGAGCCTCCACTTTGAGTTTTCGGGCTGCACCAGCACCCGCTCCTACCGGCCCAAGTTCTGCGGCAGCTGCACCGACGGCCGCTGCTGCACCCCCTACGTCACCAGCACTGCTGAGGTGGAGTTCCGCTGCCCCGAGGGAGACTTCTTCCGGCGGAAGATGATGTTCATCAAGATGTGCTCCTGCCACTACGACTGCCCCCGAGACAATGACATCTTTCTGACCACCTACCACCGGAGGATGATTGGAGACCACGTCAAGACGGAGAGGCAGTAGCCCTCTCGGCGCTGGATCCGCAGGCCAAGGTGTCAGGAGGGCTCTGCAGCACTTTCGTGGCTGCATCCAGGACACTGCAGCCTCTTCCCCCTCTGTGAGGGGCTGTGCTCTTCAGAACAGCACTGTCCACCAACGCTGGTCCCAGTGGCCTTCTAAGGTGTGTGTGCGGGAGCAGCCCGGTCTGCTCCGGGCTCCTGACCTTCACCTGTGGTGGTGCAGGGGTCAGTGAAGGACCCAGAAACAGGCTGGAGCTGCAAACTTGCTCCATGTTCTGGCTGACCAGAGCAGACAGTGGATGCAAGCTGAGAGGCTCCAGCCTGTCTCAAGCCCAGAGTGCTGCAGGGACAATTCCCTGTGGCCACTGGCCCGCCAGAACCACAGGGCAGACCCAGAGTAGGGCTCTGCTGTGCCTGGGTGCCAAATGCCTCAGTGAGGAGAGCAGTCCTGGCCCTGTGCTGGGCTCCTGCTGGGCTTCTCAATTGATTTTTTGGCTAATCAGATCCAACAAGTTGGCAAAAGCTCATCCCCATCCTTGTGTTCACCCTCCCCTTCATCAAGAGCTTCATTCCCGATCACTTTGCTCTGAGCAGGATGCATCATCTGTGGGGTGTCCTGTCCTGCAGGCAGCTTGTGGCTGGGCTGTTCTCTTTTACCCCGTTAAATTCCTTTGAGCCTTGTGTCCTGGGGGGTGACAGTGAGCAGAAGGAAACAGGGAGTCACTGCAGAGATGGAGCAGCTCAGGGCCTCCTCCCAAAGCTCCTGAGTCTGGGATGAGGTTTGTTCATGGAAGAAAGGGTCTGGTCAGGCCAGCTGATGCTGCCAGGGTCAGTTCCAGACCTGAGGAGCCATTTCAGCAAGAAGTGGCATGAGCCAGGCTGCCAGGAGGAAACACATCCTCTGTGGGTGCTGTTCCTGGCTGGTTTTAGTGCTGGGATGAACATTTCATACCATCCTTTTCCATAATGCCTTCAAAAATAGCTCTGTGTTGGGAGAGGGGCTGGGCTCACACACCCATGGTGGGGTTGGGGCTATGTTTTGGCTCCAGAGGCTTTGCTGCTGGGTCATAAATCAAAGCAACACAGGTCAGCTCAGGGATTTGGTTAAGGAACTGGGAAGAGAAACACCTGGGAGTGAGGGACAACTCTCTGGCATTTACTGGGGCAGGGACAGCAGTGCCATTCCCTTCTTCCCAAACCCGTGCAGAGTCTCTCTGCCATCAAGGATGTGATGAATGCTGGCCTGTAGCTCCAGGAGAGGCTGCCCCAGCAGCTCCACGGTACCTCCCGAGTCTTATCAGTTCTGTCCAGCCTCTGCTGATTTTTAGCAGAAACACCCAGGCAGTGGTAAATCTCTCCTGCCCCTCACCTTTGGAAATGGTGATGGATTCCTGTCCCAGCCAGGCAGCGGTGGGGCTTTACCCCACCCCAACACAGATCCTGCTGCCCCACAGCTGTCAGTAAACTCTGCTGAAACAGCCACTTGGGGCCTGGGGGCTCATCCCAGCCCCTCTTTTGCTCTCTCAGCCTGTGGAAGCTCACGAGCCTTTAGCCTCCTGTAGTCAACTTGTACTGTAAATAATTCATCTGATGCTGTTTTCCTTTCTGTTAGAGGCATTGGTGTGGCTGTTGTGTCCCATCAGCGCAGCCTCGCTCTCTCGGGGCTGTTTGTCACCCTCCAAGTCTGCTCTGAACTTTTCTCCTGCTGTTCCCCAACTCCTGCAGCATAAAGCCCAGGCTGAGCTCACGCTCGATGCTAATAAATGTCTCTTTATTTTTGATATCCCTGGCAGCATCCCTCTGTGCCAGGCTCCCCCCAGCTTCCCCTCCAGCCTTCCCCCAGTGCAACCAGCCTGCCGCAGAGCTGATGGCTGAGGGAGGAATGGGTGGGGATCCCCATTCCCTCTCCCGAACTGCAGTGGGGTAGCAGTTAGTGACTCGGGGCACCTCTGCAGCCCCAAATCCGCAGCTCCTGCTCTGGCCGGGACAAGTAGAGCCCCCCCCCCCCCGGCTCCATACGGTTAAGGCCCCAAAAGTCCTTAATGCCCGGTTAAATATATCCCCGGAGGGAGCAGATGTGAGGAGGAGCCGGCGATAACGTGGCCGGAGCGCCGGGGGCTTTGCAGTGGCTTAAGGGCTTATGGCTTCATCCCCCTCCCTCCCCAGCCAGGGGCTCCCCCCGCTCCTGGCGCCGCCGTGGGGGCGAGAGGCTCCTCCTCCCCCCAGAACTTTCCACCTCCCCCGGGGAAGGTTGGGGGTCGCTGGGGAGCGGTGTCAGTGCTCTGAGACAGGGGCAGGACCCGACCCCCCGCACTCTGCAGCTGGAGACGGGGAGCTGGGGCAGACACGGGATGGGACAAGGAGAGGATCACGGGATGGGGGGGGTGCGTCACGGACCGCCCGGTCCCACTTATCGCCTCCTGCGCGGTCCCGATACCACGGGTGTGTCCCGGCCCCGGGGGCTCCCGGGGGGGTCCCGGCGCCGCCTCAGCCCCTTATCTGCCCGGGCCAGGCCGCTCCCACTCGGGCCAGCTCGGGGCTCCCTGGGCTCTCCCCCCCTCCATAGGGCTCCGCGGAAGCCGGTTTTGAGGTCCCGGGGAGGGATCGTGTGGTCCCGGGGCGGCTCCCGGGTTCTTTCGCCTTTCTAAGGGGGCGCTGATGTCACGGCCGTGACGTCACGTGCGCGAAAGGGAATCTCCTTGCCCCTCCCCTCCGTGACGTAACGCCGTCACCTGCCCGCCCCGCCCACTGCAGCGCCGCGAGGCCGCTGGCACCGCCCCCTTCCGCGGTTTTGACTGACGGCAACATCAGCCAATGGGAGCAGCGAGGATGGGGGTGTGAGGGGGAGGAGGGGCGTGGCTTTATCTGACGTCAGAGGGGGCGGGGGCAGCGGCGCAGGTGGGGGAACGCGGAGCGGAGCGGCGGTGCCGGCTNTGTGGTTACGGAATGGGGGGGGTTACAAGGGGATTTGGGGTGCTCTGGGCACACAGTGGGCTTCAGGCTGATTATGGGGTGAAGGGAGTTATGGGGGTATGTGAGGTGCTCGGGAGTGGAGGCTTCACTGCGGGGTCAGGCCCAGTATGGGGTGACCTGTGACTGTGGGAGTCAGGAGCACCCGTAGAGGTCAAAGCAGGTGTGAGGTGCTTTAGGGTGCAGTGGGGTTTTGGGGGGAGTCAGGCTGGGTGTGAGGGAACCACAGGGAGTGAGGAGTGATGCAGTGGGGTTATTGGGAAGTAGGGGGATGTCCAGGGAGACTCCTGCTTGGGGGGTGCCCCAGTGAGGTCAGGTTAGGTGTTGGAATGGGCTGCACTGGGGCTGTAGTGGGGATCCTGAATGGGTCTGGGAGTGTGGAGCTGAGCAGCAGGATATGGAGTGGGATGGGCTGTTGGAGCACTGGGGGCTTGGCAGGTGAATGGAGTGCAAGAGCATGGGGGGGGGCGTTGCCCCATGGTGGGTGCCAGCCCCAGTGCTGTGGTGCTTTTACCCCCATAATGTTGTTGCCTGTGATGCAGCCCTGGGGAGTTCTGTCCCCCCTCTGAACGCTGTGGCCACTGCACCTCCCATGTTGGCTTTTGGGTCTGGCTCTGATTTATCATCAGTGTTTGGTGCTTGTGGGGTGGTGTCTGAGCTTTGTGGGGGCAGCACGCTGTCCCCTCTCTACAAGACACCATCTGTGCCCAGGGAGGCAGTTCCTGACACTGGGCCTCCTCCTGCCGTAGGTGTCTGTCCTGACACCGATCGATGCCACTAAAACTCCGACATCAATATCTCTGCACCGTGTGGCTGCAGCATTGAGATTGACCCCCCCAGACCCTTGTTCAGACGGTGGTCTCAGTCAGAGGCGCCTGTGGCCAGACTTAGAGTTCCCAGTGATTCCTGCAGTCTCTTCCCATCCCAGATTTCTCCTTGCTGCAGCCATAGTGGGATAAGGAGTTGGTGACTCTGCTGGTCTGCCTGTACTGGGGGCTGAGCTGGGGGCTTCTGCCCTCCCTGGTGGGCTCAGCTTGGTCCCAGTTGCTGGCCAGAGTCGTTTGGGACAGGGTCTATCTTTAGGGCTGTGTTGCAACGAGGGGTGTGCCTTGGCTCGGCGCTGCCGGCAGCCGCCTCCTCGCCTGAGGATTGCCTTACCCCTGGGAAAAATCAACCTTAGCTCTGCGGTTTGTGGCAGCGGATGTCGGGGTGCTTGGTCCACTCTGGGGGCCGCAGCGGGGCTGAAGCCTGAGGTTGGGTGGTGTTGGCAGCTGCCCACAGCAGCAGAGTCACTGCCAAGGCCACTGGGGACAGTGGGCAGTGGCTGATGTTGGGTGATGGCTGTGAGCCCTGCACCAGGTCAGGCTGTGCAGGGCAGTGCTTTGGGGCCGTGGTTCAGTGTGGGATGCACTGGTGACCTCCCAGCACTGTCACACGGGTTCTGCCACCGCCCAGCAGCAGGACCAGGCCGGTTGGGGCAAATGACAGGTTAGGGTTAGGAATAGGTGCAAAAAAATCTCTGCTGCCCCAGGGAAAGAAGCTGCCTTGGGGGTGGAAGCAAGAGAAAGTCTCACAAGGCCACCCCAAAACTTGCTGGGTTTCACAAGGATGTGGAGGCATCTCCAGGAGAGCTGGGCACAGAGTTCCAGTGGCAGCGCCTGCTCCCACGTGCATCCTCTTTCTCCCAGAGTCACCCCATTAGTTCACGGCAGCGACTCACACTCATCCCAGAGCTTTGGCTGATGTGGGATGAGGTTCCCAGTTCTGCCTAATCCTCCCACCGCAGCCGCTGCCCTGCTCTGCCAAACATGCCTGTGGCTGACGTGGCTCTGCCCTGCCCGTCCCTGGAAGGAGGTGACAGAAACTTGTGGAGCAACTTCTGTCCCCCTGGGTGTGCAGCCCCTCTTCGAGCACCGGGCTGGGTGGACATGTGGGTCTGCCCCAGCCCTCCTGCTTCTCACAGGGCACATCGTGGGTCATGATGGTAAATGCTGAGTCAGCAGCAGTGAAAAGTTGCCCCATGCATCCAGCTCTTCCCTGTGGTGGAGCTCCAGCTGTTCTGTGGATGACAGGGACCCCCTCATCCCTTCATCTGGCTTTGCCTGGCGCTTAGGAGAAACTTCAGGCCTTCTTGGCTGGCTTTGAAACGTTGCCCAGGCGAGAAAGTGCCTTCTCATCAGCAGCCGCGCTGCTCTGACGAGACTCTGGCTCTCTCCTCCCGACACGCAGCCTGGCAGCCGCCGGCATCGCCTGCAGCCGCATCTCTGCACCGCATGGCCCCTCCGTGTCCCTGTCGGAGCTGCTGGTGGGTGAAGATCACTAGGAGGGTAAGGAGGGAGGGCAGCTGTTCTCCAGGCAGGGGGTCTGCAGATCTGATTTAATACCTGATGGAGCTGCTTCTGAGCTCCATCCTCCCAGGAGGAGGACAGGCTGCAGACAGTCACTGCCCTGCAGGGCAGATACTGTCCCTTCGCTGAATTTTAACCTCTGTGCCTGTTCCCAGCAACGGGAAGAGGCTTAAGGCTGCAGTGGCTGCAAGTTTGGGGTCACAGTTGGCCCTTGGCCACGCTGGGTGCTGCAGGCTGGAGGTGTGGGAGCTGTCTGAGGGGTGCTGGAGGTGGTGGGGAGGGTGTCACCCAGCTGGAGATCTCTCCGTGAACTGCCTGGGAGGGACTGAGATGCTTTGGTTGTCCTTTTTCTACAGTTGTTTGCTTCCCTGGTGGTTGGTGTGAG
The DNA here is from genome assembly GCA_013400115.1 of Rhinopomastus cyanomelas. NCBI lineage: Eukaryota > Metazoa > Chordata > Aves > Bucerotiformes > Rhinopomastidae > Rhinopomastus > Rhinopomastus cyanomelas. Next base: position 472,472 of record VXBP01000718.1, on the reverse strand, counting down.
GCTGAGTCAGGCTTTGCGGGGAGGTGCCGCTGCCGGCTCCCGGGGACCAGCACCGGGTCTGGGACCGTGGCCAACGCGTGGGGACAGCCCCTCTCTGCTGGATCACAGAGTCATTTTGGTAGCAAAAAGACCTTTAAGATCATAAAGTCCAACCCTTAAGTCAGCACTGTCAGCTCCGTGCTCTACCGGCTCTGTGGGGGTTCAGTTCGTGGCTCTTGGGGTCCCTTAGGCTGGGCTGGGTGCCGACAGCCAGGGTGGGCGCTCAGGGCTGCGTCCCGGGGCTGCGTCCCGGGGCTGCGGGGGTCTGTGTGAGGCGGCTCCGATCGCTTCTCCCCACTAGAGGCTGCTGACGAACAGAACATCGCTGCTCTCCCGGCTCTGGCAGAGCAGGGGGGTCTGGGATGTGCGGAGCTGAGCATCCTCAGCTTTTCCTGCTGATTCACCCTGGCGGCAGCAGTGGCTCCGGCTGGGTTCAGGGGTCACATCTGCTCCCCTGCCAGCCCCACAATAGGGCTCCCCGCTTCATTATGTCTCAATTAGGCAAAGGCACCGGGACCAGGTGCGAGGCCATCACAGGGGACAGGGCGTTGTGGGGAGCTGGGTACTGGGGGTGTCAACTCCCATCTCACCTGCCTGGGGGTTTCCCAACTGGGTGCTGAGTGTGGGGTGGGGTCAGCCTGCTCGTATTGCTTTGATGGAATCCCAGGCTTGGTTGGCTTGGAAGGGACCTCAGAGCTCACCCAGTGCCAAAGCCTTGCCATGGGCAGCGACACCTCTCACCGGACCAGGTTGCCCAGAGCCCTTGGTCACTTCCAGGGATGGAGCAGTCACAGCCTCCCTGGGCAACCTGTTCTAGGGCCTCAGCACCCTCATAGGGAGGGATTTCTGCCTCAGATGTCAGCAAAACCTCCCCTCTTTTAGCTTGAACCCATCCCCCTTGTCCTATCACCTGAGTCTCTGATCTCAAGTCCCTCTCCAGGGAACACTTTTTTCCTGGAGGACCTGTGTGCAGCGACAACTGCTTCACCCCTACAGCCTATTCCAGCTGCTGGAAAAGCCAAGGACACAATAAGTGATGGAGGGGACCCTTCATGGCCTCCCAGCAAGCACAGAGGAGATGTCTCTCCCGGGGCAGCCTGCTCCGTGCCCAACGCCTGGCCTGCAGAACAACCCCAGCAGCCAGGGAGGTGGTTGATCACAGAACAATGAGGTGTCAAGGGAAAGGCAGTAGCTGGTGCAGTGGAAGGTGCCTGAGAAGGAGTTTCTGGGGTTGCACAAGCCCCGCCGGGAGAGCACTGAGGTGCCAGCTGGCTCCAGCACCGGGCAGCAGTGCAGTGGCTGCCCCAACTCTGGCAGAGAGAGCCGTGCTTTACATAATCTGGGGCTTGCAAAAACAAGCTGGAAGGGCTGGAAAATCCTCCTGCTGTCGTCCGTGCTCCAAGTTTGCAGAATTTCCTGGTTTCGTCTGCGGCTCTGGTTTTTGTTTGGGGACCCGAATGTGCCAAGAAAAGAAAAGGGTGTTTGTGGTGCTTAATCCACACTCTCGCCTTAGATGAAACTACTTTTGTGGTTCACAAGAGGGTTGGAGCAGCTGCTGGCAGCTTTATAGGGCTGCAGAGGGCTCCTCGTCTATCCAATTAACATGGTTTGTCTCTAGTCCTCTCCTGGTGCCCCTTGAGAAAATCCCAAAACATCAGAGGCTCAGGCTTGGGGCGCCGCGGGCTGAGCACAGCCGGGCACCATCTGGGCTCCCGGGCTGCTCGGGGGCAGAAAATGTGGGGTCAGAGCAGCTTTGTGTTGTCTGAGCCTTGTGCAGTCGGACCCCGCTGCTCTGTGCCAGCTCCAAAGCTGCCTCTTGCTTGAGGGTTTCAGGAGGAGACGCCAGCAGGGAGCTTGGGGTGTCAGTTTCCTGATGCCCCTTAGCGAGAGTCGGCTGCTTCTGGCAGCTCCAGGACTTGGAGGCAGCAGGGAAAACATAGCTGGGAGGGGTTCTGAGGCTGTCAGGAGCCTCCCCAGCCTCACACTGGTGTTGCCTGGCTCCAAGAAGTGTGTTGGGGTGTAGGATCTGCCCTTGCCAACCGCAAAGCTAGCACAACTACAGCCCCTGACAGCCCATGTGCCACTGCATGAAACAAATGAGTCCAGTTGGAACGTCCTCTGCTCCTCCTCATCATCAGGTGCCCCAGTCCTGCCTGTTCCTGCCCGTCCTGGCACAGCCGTGTTTGGTTGGGTGGTGAGGAATGAGGTTGGGTTCCTGCTGGCCCACGTAACGTGGGGCTGAGCAGCAGCAGCAGAAAAGGAGGAGGAACCCTGGCCTGGCAGCACAAACCCATCCTCTTGTTAGAGGTGGCTGCCAGCTCCTCTCATGTAGGTAATTACATCTGGCCACGGCTGACCTGAGCTGGGCTGGAGGCTCAGCCTGTGCCAGGAGCCTTCGCAGCACCTGAGCTTTGAGCCTGGAGTGATGCTAGAGGTGCTGCAAGCTGGGCTGGGGGATGTAGGGAAGCTCTGAGCTTGCTCACACCCCCAAGAACCCGGCGTTGGAGCTGAGTGCTCCTCAGCGGGGCTGCGAGCTGGGGTGGGCTCGTGGCTTGAGCATGGTGATGGCCAGGGTGCTTGTGCAGCCAATGCACTGTCCCCTGACTGCAGCAGTTATTTAGCACCAGCCTCAGGGGTTTGTGTTTCTATAGCTGCTCCCAAAACCTCTCTGAGTTGGAGGGAGCTGTTGGTGGGCACCTCAGAACTCGAGGGGGGGGGGCAGTGTTTCCACGGTCAGTGTTGGACAGAGTCACCTCCCTGTGTCTGCATGAGCTCAATGGCTGAGTAGCAGAGGGCAGGTGCTGGCCCAGCCCTGAGCCACGTTGGGCTGTAACGTGACTTCCTCAGGGAGTGTTGATGTTGTGCTGGAGGTGCCCGTGTGTGACGCAGCGTGAACCCTCTCCAGTATGGTCAGGATCAGCCTGGGCCCATCCTCCGGATGGCAGATGGGGTCAGTGCTGCTCAGGGATTTCCTCGGATGCAGAGCAGAGGCTTTTAATAGCAACTGCTGCTGCCTGTAGCAGTGCAGGGCTTGAGCTGTGACCCTCAAAAACACCTCCTGGCCCCTGGGATGGGACTGAGTGACAAGCCTGCTGCTTTCAGAAATCTTTCTCCCTGGGTGTGGGGCAGAGTAAAAGGTTTTTAAACCCACTGCTGGTGATACTAACATGCTTGTGAGTTTGGGGTGCAGCTCCTTCCCTGCGAGGCAGCCTGGACCCGGGAAGGTCACTCAGCCCTGTGTGACAGCGGGATCCTGCCCGCTGATGGACCCTGTGCCTCAGCCTGGTGCCAAGGCTTCAGCCTTCGAGGAAAGGCAGTGGGGGTGGGGGTGGGTTTCCACCCCTGTCTAGAGGCATCGGGGCAGCATCCGGACTTGCAGATGGCTCACGCTGGGGTTGCAGCGCTGCCTGATCCGTCTGAGCTGCCTCGTGGTGGGAGGACAGAGGATATCTGAGCACAGAACTGATCTGTGCTGCTCTTTTCCTGGTGGCAGGAGACAGATGTGGTCAGGGCAGCTGCCTGGCTCTGGCAGTTCACGTCTTGCCTCTGCAGCTCACTGCCCTCAAGCCTCTGGGCTCTCTAGCCCCCTGTTTTGGTCGCTGTGAGGCTGTTATCAGAGCTCAGCACCCCGTGAGGGTCACATCCACACTTGCACCTCCAGCCACCTGGCAGCGCTGGGCTGGATGAAGCCGCTCATTTGCACGGGGCGGTTAATTCTCTGTGTGTTTTAATCTCTGTGACCATCTGTGTTCCTGCCCTGCTTGAGAGCACTTGGGATTTATTCCAGGAGGTGAACATGGAGAGGGCTGTTTACTCTGTGCCTGCTGAAAGCTGCCCTGGGTCAAAGCAGGACAGCAGATCTTCCTCATCTTCAGGCTGGGAGACCTCCAGGACCTGGCGGTTCTGTCCTGGAGACGTGTCCTGAAAAGCTGCTGGGAGGGAGCAGGGGCAAAAGGCACTTCCTGGGAGTGGAGACCTCTGAGACCGCTTTCCAGCATCCAGACCCAGGCCTAGAGGGTCTACAGTGGGCTTGGCTGGTGCCTGAGGACTCGTGGCCACCCTCAAGCCCTACCCTGGGTTGTGGCTGTCTCTGGGACTGCTCCACCAAGCAGCTTCTTCAGTCTGCTAATAAAATTAATTGCTGCTAATGCCCTGTGAACACCACGGCTGGGGTTTGGATTTGAACTTCAGAAGCTGCTGATGGGGCCAGGGTGCTCACACACAGCGCCAGAACCAGAGCCCGGCACCCACAGGTGGCCTGCAGTAGCATCTCCAGAGACCTGCACGGGCTGGCTGGCTAAGAGAGGTGGATTTACCTGCAACACCTGAAGTCTTCCCTGGTTCAGGTTCTCACCTCTGGACGCCTGAGGCTCTGCAGCTCATGGCAGAACCCCAGTCGGGATCCCGCTGACCACAGGCTCTGCGTGTGGTGGAGGTGAAGGCAGCGCTTGCTGGAGGCTCTGCTGGGGAACACTCAGCCCGTGGGGCATCACAGCCCTGCTGAGGCTGCTGCTGGCATCCAACCCCACAGGGAACAGTCCCTGCCCTGTAACTGAGCTGCTCTGCTCCTGCTCACTGTCCTAATGAGTAGTCTCCCAGCTGTGCTCCATGCAGCTGCTCCCGAGCTGGAGCTGCTTTTCCAAGAGAGTCACCCACAAAGGGCAGCCTCAGATCTCCAGCCCTGCCTCACTGGGGTGAAACCTGTGAGCTGGAACCCTCGAACTGTGATGGTTTTTCCCCATGTGCTGTGAATTCACCTGCCAACGTGCACCCCAGCTCCCTGAAGTGAGGATCCCCCTTCCTGACCTTCAGGCTGGCAGGGCTGGGTGAGATGAAGATGTTTTCCCAGCTGTCGGCTGAAGGAGTGAGGCTGCTGCTTGACAGCAGAGCTCTCTCTGACCTCCTCACCAGGCTCTTGACCTCTGTGGATAATAACACTTAAACCCAGCCAGAGCTCCAGCTAAATCCTCTCCTGCTTCAGCAGTTGGGGGTTTCAGTCTCAGTGGAGACTCTCGGTGCCTCCCAAAGGGTGGCCGTAGGCTGCTCCTGGTCCCTCTGGTGCAGCAGGATGGCTGTAGAGTGGGTGCACAGCCCTGTGCCAGGGCAGGACTGTTCCCGAGGGCTTTGCCGAGCAGTTCCCAGACCCTTGGTGGGGCTGTGCCGTGGGGCAAAGATCCAGCTGGCTTTCGGGCCCCGGCGTGTGCCCACTGGAGCCCGCGGCCGGCCTCGCTGTGCCCGAGAGCACCGCTGCTCCCTTGAATCTCTTCATTTAGTTAATGATCCTTTTGTTGAGAGGATTAGGGTTTAGAGGCCTCTGGCAGAGCGTTAATTAAATTAAGTCTCTGGGTGTTTTGTGGAGGCTTTGAAGCCCACTAGAGGGCTCAGCTGGAGCCCTGTGGAGCTGGGGCTGGACTCACTGGGCTGTGTCCGGCCGTCCCCTCCAGAAGTTTGCAGAAGTTACATAAGGCTGGAGGAGCTGGACAGACGGACGCAGAAGCACTCGGGGGCAGCCTGCAGCCCCCACAGCGCTCGCTGCTTGCCCAGCCACCGCTGCCCGGGGCTCCGGAGGCCGCTCTGGCTGGAGGCTGCCCAGTGCCCGATGCCTGCGTCACCGCTCGCTGTTCTTATCAGTGTTAAATAACATCAGGCTCGCGGTTTGGGTTAGTTTAGGGGTTTTTTTTTTCCTCTTTCCCCACTGGGTGTTTACATTTCTCAGACGTGACCCAGGTTCCACTTTCAGTTCTGGGCAGGATCCGCCGCTGGAGGTGGCTCTGCTTGCGGAGCACAAGTGTGAGCGCTGGGCTTCTGGGGCTTGAGGGGGTTTTTCCAGTGGGGTTTTCCGTGTTTAGCTGGAGCTGCCTGTTGACCAGTGTCTCTTCTCCTTTCTGTTCCACACGCTGCTCCGTGATGGATCCTGGTGCCTCGCCGGTGGGGTTTGCCCGGCCGTCCCGTCTCTGGGTGAGTACCTGCTTCGTTCCATCACCGGGATGAAAGAGCTTGAAACGAACCGCTTGGACTTCAATAAGGAACTGACCTGTTTGTTGTGTCTGAAACTCTAGAGCACTGATTGTTATCAAACAGCGGGGTTTATCGCGCTGCGTGTGTCTGTGTGTGTGTGTGAAGTCTGTAGATAGAAAAGCAATGAATACAGCAATTTCCAGGCTGTTTTATAACATTACAAGCCCCCAGTGGTGGTTTTTCTGGGCTGCAGAGCACTGACCCGGCGATAAAAACCCGCTAAGTACCCGCAAGTGAGGGAGTGGAAGTGAAAATAGGGGAAGGCAACACTCCCAGTTTCTCCCCAGATGCCTCCCAACAGCTGGTGGTGGTAAATCAGCGCTGGGTTGTGTAAGGGACTGTCTCAAGCGCTGGGCTCGTTTCCCCTCTGCAGGGTTTTGCAGGGCATGAGGAGAGGAGCCTGAGGCCCTTCTGGCAGAAGCAGAGGGGAAATGAGTTGGGGGCTTGGAGAAGCAGCAGATACTGATGGCTCCAGCTTGTGTTTGCTGAGATCTTGCTGTGTGTGGGGGAGTGGAAAATGGACCTGGTGGGGTGGGTTCTTGTGGTGTCTTGGTGCCCGAGCCTGGCTCTGGGAGCTGGTTGTGTATTAGAGCTTCTTAAAATGAGGTGAGTGCTCTCAGGGTGGAGGAAGGGACCTGTGCTATAGAATCACAGAATCATTAGGAACTGGAAGGGATCTCAAAAGATCATCCAGTCCAAGCCCCTGCCAACAGCAGGATCACCCAGGTGGGTGAAGCTGGTTCTTTGGGTGCACTGCTGCCTCTGCATTGAGGTTGCTCTCTCTGGACATGGAAAAAGTTTTTAACTGGCCTCTTTTTTAATATAAATTTAAAGTATCCTCCTGCTAAGCTTTTGTGTATGTCAACCCTCTCTTCCCCAGTAAAATCCTCTCCTCTCCCAGTAATGGGAAGGACTGAGCGTATTGCGAGGAGTTCTGCTCCGTGCCCGAGCGCTCAGGGTGCTGCCAGTCACTGGAGAAAGGCTCGAAGGGAGAGGCAGGGGAAGGTGCTGGGAGCAGATCACTCGATTCTCCAGCTCAGCGTCATTATCCGACGCCTCGCAGGGGAGGGCGGCGAGATGAATCAAATCCAACCCCAAACCTGTTGTTCTTACGCTGAAGTACGGGAGGCACTATATTTGGAAGCCGAGCGGCTGCCTCCTGTTCTGAATGAGCTGCTCTCTGCTGCCAAGGCTTGAAATGAGGGATCATTCATTAACCAGAGAACCTGCCTGCCTTGAGCAGAGGTGCTGAGCTCCTGTCCCTCAAACACGCCTCTGTACAGAAGCTGTGGGAAGTGCTGGCTGGCACCGCGCTGCTCAGGAGCTCTCCTGTGTGGGGTGAAAGGCCAGTGCTCGCTGGTGGGGCTGTTGGAGTGGGTCAGCAAGAGGAGCTCTAACTGTGCCAGGCTGGCCCGGACCAGGCAGGAGGCAGCAGGATCTTCCTCTGTGGTGCTTGAGGAGACCTTCAGGATGCAGTCACCCTTTTGGTTGTGGCTACGTGACCAGTCTGGTCAGTGTGGATTTTGTCCTTGGGTGAAGTTGTGGATTTCATTTTATAGCAGCTTTCAGTACCTGATGAAGGGGCTACAGGGAGGCTGGAGGTGGGCTATTTAGAAGGAACTCTGGTGCTGGGACAAGTGGATGGCTTCAAGCTAGAAGAGGGGTTGTTTAGCTGACACCTGAGGCAGAAGTTCCTCCCTGTGAGGGTGCTCAGGCCCTGGAACAGGTTGCCCAGAGAGATTGTGGGTGCTCCAGCCCTGGCAGTGTCCAAGGCCATGTTGGATGGGGCTCTGGGCAACCTAGTCCAGTGAGAGGTGTCACTGCCCATGGCAGGAGGTTGAACTGGGTGAACTCGGGGTCCCTTCCAAGCCAGAGGGGCAGTGGTTGTAAGCTGGAACATAGGAGGTTCCACATCAATATCAGAAGGAACTTCTTTATGGTGAGGGTGACAGAGCACTGGAAGGGGCTGCCCAGGGGGGTTGTGGAGTCTCCTTCTCTGGAGATGTGTAAGACCCGCCTGGATGTGTTCCTGTGTGACTTGGTCTGGGTGATCCTGCTGTGTCAGGGGGATTGGACTGGATGATCTTTCGAGGTCCCTTCCAATCCCTAATGATTCTATGATTCTTTGATGAAAGTGTGAATTTCTTCTTTACATAAAGCCGGTCCCCTGAGCAACCCCTGGTTTCCTCTCCCCAGAGCAGCCTCACTGTGACCTTTCCTGCAGGACCAGCCTGGTGTCTTCCAGAGGGTCGAAACTGCCGTTCCGGTGTCTCTGCTTATTAGAGCATTTTAGGGTTCTGACCCCGATGCAGGATCCAGTTTGCCCCTTGCTGAGTGCTTGGTGTTAATCTCGGTCAGCAAACATGATGGCTCAGTGGTACCTTGCTCCCAATGGCAAAGATAAAGGTTGTGTGGTCCAGTTGCACTGCCTGGGACAGCCCTGACAGAGCCAGCGGCAAGTGTGGGCTGCCTTTCCATCTTTAAGCCTGGCTTGTCTCTCAGGTAAATATAAAATGGATAAGAACCTTAGTGAGGGAGTCTCCTGGTAAGAACCATGGGCATCAGTCCTGAAAGCAGCACATTCCCATGGAAGGACCTGCTGTGGGGAGCTGGGGGAAAGGAACCGTGAAGAAAAATGCTGCAGAGGCAAGTGGAGCAAGAGGTGCCTGTGGTGTTTGATCTTGTGCTCTTGACCTTCAAGCTACGATTCACATCTGTTGCCAGTAGCTGAAGCCTGTCAAGAAACCTGAGGTGAAGTCCTGCCTGCTGGCTCCGAGTGTTCAGAGCTGTGTCTGTGGCAGAGGAGGTGCTGAGGGCAGTGCGACTGGGATTGGGTGGCTACCTGCTGGTGTCCTTTCTGCACGGTGGCCTTGGTGATGCTGAGGGCCACATGTTGTGATTTTGAAGTCTGTCAGTACCTGAAATCATTTCTTTCTATCCCTTAACTCATGGGCTGCCTACAGAAGGGCACTGCTTGACGAGAAGCTCACCAGGAGCCAGCAGTGCTCCTGCAGTCCAGAAGGGCAACTGGATCCTAGGATGCATCAGAAGTGTGGCCAGCAGAGCAAAAGAAGGGGTTCTCCCCCTTTACTCTGCTCTGGTGAGACTCCACCTTGAATTCTGTGTCCAGTTCTGGTGTCCCCAACATCAGAACGACATGGAACTGTTGGAGTGAGTCCAGAGGAGGCCACAGGGGTGATCCCAGGGCCGGAGCTATGAGGACAGGCTGAGGGAGCAGGGGTTGTTCAGCCTAGGGAAGAGAAGACTCTGGGGGACCTTAGAGCTGCCTTCCAGTACCTGAAGGGAACCTATAGGAAGGCTGAAGAGGGACTTTTCTCAAGGGGATCCAGTGACAGGACAAGGGGAAATAGTTTGAAAATGAAGAAGAGGAGGTTCAGACTAGATCTGAGGAAGAGGTTCTCCAGGAGAGGCTCTGGAATTGATTGCCCAGAGAGGCTGTGGCTGCCCCTTCCCTAGAGGTGTTCAAGGCCAGGTTTGGATGAGGCCTTGAGCAACCAAGTCTGGTTGAGAGGTTTCGCTGCCCCTGGCAGAGGGTTGGAGGAGAGGAGCTCTGAGGTCTTTTCCAGCCTGAACCAGTCTAGGATTCTATGATTCATGCAGCCATCAAGCAACAGTTGTGCTGGGAACTTGGGTTTTCCCTTGATTTGGTTTCACACGTAGGAAGAACAGCAGATCTGCTGCTTTTCCACCTTTCTGCGACATTTTTGGCTTTGAGCCTCTCCTGGAAATGCAGCAGTCAGAGTATCTCCTCCACTGGTCTCACCCCTTCAGAAGAAACCATCAGGGTCCGACGCGGAGTCAAGTCCTGGGGCTGGCTTAGCTCGATGGTTTCACTTCAGCGCATTGTAAGGCAGCGAAGGGGTTCCCATTGTGGGGTTGAAAATAGCAGCACTGCCTTCTGAATTACCATCTAATTAAATGAAAGCAAAAACTCCAAAGCCAGCAAGCTCTCTGCTTCTCTTGTTGCATAAGAAAAGCTGTTTTCGTTGACCTAAAAACCAACAGTGAACACCAGGCTGAGCGGCGAGGTTTTCCTCCCAGCTCCCCGGGCAGTGGGTAGCAGTTGCTTCTGTTCTTGGAGGGCCATTCATGGGGTGGCAGCTGCAAGCCCTCTTCAAAACAGCTCAGCCTTTGAGCCTTGCTTCCCTTTCGCTCCATGGCTGGAGGAACCCCACCGTGAAGACAAATAATTAGAAAGAAAAGATGGCAGCTTAACGATGATTAGCTTCCTTCTGACGCAGTCTGCGCTGCGTGCCGGCGTGCGATCTGGCCGGCGTTCGTCCCAGAGCTGCGGCTGCATCGCTTGCTCAGAAGATTTTCTGTGTAACCCATGTTTTCCAAGGAGCTGCAGAACATGCTGAGCAAACAGAGGGACGTTATTTACTTCAGGACTCTTTTTATTTCTTTATTTTATTTATTTAACAAACTGTTTTCCAAGAGAATGATTCTTAGCAGTTAGCTGTGACGACTGCAATGGTTCCTGCCGCGTCCCCTCCATCCACTCCCACTGCAATCAGAGAATGACAGAACATTAGGGATTGGAAGGGACCTTGAAAGACCATCCAGTCCAATCCCCCTGCCACAGCAGGATCCCCTAGATCCAGTCACACAGAACACATCCAGGTGGGTTTGAAACATGTCCAGAAAAGGACACTCCACAACTCCCCTGGGCAGCCCCTTCCAGGGCTCTGTCACCCTCACTGGGAAGAAGGTCCTTCTCACTTTGATGTGGAACCTCCTCTGTTCCAGCTCACACCCGCTGCCCCTTGTCCTATCATTGGGTGCCCCTGAGCAGAGCCTGGCTCCATCCTCCTGACATCTACTCTTTCCATATTTATCAATATTCATGGGGCCACCCCTCAGTCTCCTTTTCTCCCAGCTCCCTCAGCCTGTCCTCATCAGGGAGATGCTCCACTCCCTTCGTTATCTTTGTGGCTCTTCCTTTCCCAGCGACTGGATTTTACCTATAAATCTGAACCACTTTGAGTTTTCTTTGTGAAACGACCTTAAACAAACCCTCCAAATGGGTTATTTTTTAAAGCTCCAGGAAAACCTGGCAGCAGTGGGATGCTGTCCTCTGGGATTGTGTCCTATTGATATTAATCTTTCTGAAGCCGGTCTCCATGACTGCCGCTTCCAAAGGTTAATGCTCTGCATCTCAGCTGAGCCGAGGAGTCTTCTAAAACCTTGTGGGATGGAAATGTGCACCAATTAATCACTGCCCACCCGAAGAAACGCTGCTCTCAGCAGGCTGGGGCTGGGCCAAGGCTGTGTGGGATGTAGGATCATCTGTAGATGACGGCGTGATGAGTCTTGACCCAGTTAGTAGCGTAAGCCAAACCCTGCGAGGACCAGGGAGATGGCAGGAAGGGGAAACAGTGTGGACCACTGCAGTCCTTGTTTCTGTGAGGAATAAGGTAGCCTGTGCACTGTTCAGAAGTTGTATTTGCTGCTTGTAGCTAAAATCTTCATAAAAGAAAAGTTCAGTCTTGCCAGGTGCCCCTCACCTGTGTGTGTGTAGGCAGTGATGACCGGCTGCTGTCAGTGGTCTCGTGCTGGGCGGGTTGCTGCCTGGCCGTTGGAGCAGAGGCGATGTGTTGGTACAGAGTAGAGGGATCTCTAATAGGCACCTCACTCTAACTTACTGCTGGGTACTTATTGGTCCTAAATAAACCCTAGCCCTGAAGCTTGCTTTCCCTGAACCAAAGAGCTTTCAGTGTTTTGAAGCCAAGGGATGCTTTTTGCCCAGATTGAGAGTGTATGGGGTCAAATCTACGCTTGAGTAGCCCCTCCTGAAAACTTCACCTTCCCGGGGCTTTTCTGGAGAGAAGCTGCAGATCAAACCCCACCTACCTGGTGTAATTTACTCAGAGCAGAGCTTCTCCTCGCTGGGGTGTGGTTTCTCATCCATGCGAGGAGTAAATCAGCCAGTGACATCCTTTGTTTGGGGTCTGGCTCTTCTGCCTCCCTGCCTTAGCGCTGGTCCCTAGGTGGCACTAACCGTTGGCTTTGGGTTTATTCCAACAAAGGCTGCAGAGCTGAGCTCGTCCTCCCCGCTGAAGTGACAGCTGCGTCTCTGGCCAAGCTGGCTGCTCGTGTTTGGTTTAGGAGGTTGGCACAAGGGCTTGAACTTCCTCTTGCTGCCCAAACGTGGAGCTTTCCAGCAGTGTCTCCTGGAATTTCCTAACGAGGGGCAGGGGGTCGGAGCACACGCCGATGTTTTTAGTGGCGGTGTCTTTTCATCCAGACTGCTGAGGAATGAAAAGCTGGTAAATGCTGAGGGAGGGCTCACGGCTGCTGGGCTGGCTGTCTCTCTCAGGATGGCCCTCTCCACGGGGCAGTCCATTTGTTGGGCTCTTGCTGGAGCTCAGGCTTGTGCTGCAGCGATTCAGCTTCTTGTGGAGCTGCTCCACTTGACTTCACAGCATCACCTGTCATCTGTTCCCGAGGCTTGAAAAAGTGCCTTCTAAATCCTTTAAGTGCAGCCACTCATCTATTCAATCCTTCTTACCCAGGGTTAGGGGGAAGTGTATTTATCTCTCGATGTAGAAGCACTCCTGGTATGAAAACTTGATCCTGCAGTCTGGAGCTGACCTGCTCTGCTCTGTAAATGGTGCATGTTGGCAGAAGTGTCCCTGAGCCCTGGAACAAAGCTGACTCGCTGGGGAGCTGTTCTTCCCGGCGCTGGCACGTGGCCTGCAGAGACATGATGCTCCTCTTCCACTCTTTTATTCCTCTTTCTTCTCGGAGCTGGTTTGCTGTGCCGCACGGCAGCGACTCAAGTCAGCACTGACTTTATGCAAACTGATGAAAGCCGTGGTGGGAGCTTTTCTGCATCAATTAACCAGTTTCTCATTGGGATGGGAATTTCTAGGTGGACAGACTGTCCTCTGTCTTGCCCGTCTCCCCAAAAGCCATTGGCAGAAGCTGTCCACTACCAAAAAGATGCAGCGGCTCAAGGATTCTTGTGCCCATGGGACAGAACATGGGGGTTGAGCTTGGCATAGTGGCCAGTGACAGGACAAGGGGAAATGGCCTTAAGCTGCACCGGGGGAGGTTCATGTTGGACGTCAGGAGGAATTTCTTGACTGAAAGGGCTGTCAGGCACTGGAACAGCTGCCCAGGGAGGGGGTTGAGTCCCCATCCCTGGAGGTGTTGAAGAGATGGGTAGATGTTGCGTTGGGGGACAGGGTTTAGTGGTGCCGATAAGGCTGGGAAGAGGTTGGACTCGATGATCTTGAAGGTCTCTTCCAGTCAAAACTGTTCTGTGGTTCTGTGATTCTATGACTAAAGGGCACAAGCCCTGCCATTCCAACACCCAACAGAGGAAAACTCTGCAGTAGAGAAGGACACAGGGAGGGGCAGAAGCTGCTGGGCTTTAGCAAACGGCCACGAAGCCAAGGGAGATTGCAACAGCAAAACCACTTGGTCTGTTTAACTATGGAGGGTGCTGCTTGGCCCTGTGATAACTGTTGCTTGTTGGCTTTAGAGAGGCCCACGATGGGCTGGACTAGATTTAATCTTTGGTTAAATACCTGATAGGGAGCCAGGTGAGTGCAGTTATGCCAGGTTGTGCCAAAGCAGGTTCCAGTTCTTCATGAGGATTTCTTTGCAGTTCAGCCTGTCCAAGGCTTTTTCTGGTGGTGGATTCTGCGGTGCCTGCTGCTTCGTGTGCAGAATCGAGGGGTGAGAAACCCTTTGTGTGCAGTGTTGAGGGGTGAGAAACCCTTTGTTTGCAGAATCAGGGGGTGAAGAGCCCTTCGTGTGCAGAATCGAGAGGGGAAAACCTCTTGTGTGCAGAACTGAAGGGGAGGAACCCCTCCTGTGCAGAACTGAGGGGTGAGAAAAGCAGAGTCGGCTGAAAACCCCCTCCACATCTGGGTAAATCATTTACCTGAAGTGTATTTGTTCTAGATCTCCGTTTCACGGTGAAGTCGAAGGCAGATTTTCCTCACACCTCACCCTTCTGCTCTTGGCCAAATCAGCACTGCTGACAGTAACTCTGGGAAGAGGAGCCAAGGGCAGAGGGCCAGGAGCTGGTGAAACAGCCACCTGCTCTCCTCCCACTTTGTTTGCCCTGGTGAAATGGCTGCTGCTGTGCTGAAGCCTCTTGACTCGTGTGAACGCAGAACTGCACGGTGTCCTCACAGATGTAGGTTTAATGCCACCAGCACGGGCTCCTTTAGAGCAGCAGTGGATAAAGGGTGCAGGTGACCAGCTTAATGGTTTTGTTTTCCTAGAACCCGGCGTAATCCTATTTCTCTTCACCTTAAATCCCACTTGATTTGGGGGAGGGATCACCGCTACCAGTGTGATGCACAATTCCTTTGTTTAGACTGGGAATTCCTCCTGCTGAGAAGCTCCTGGGCTGAGGAGAGCCCCGTACAGTTTATTGTTGTGCTGGTAATGCTCTAGGCGCAGTGCTCACCAGCACTGGTGTAAACTGGGAGACCTGCTTTACAGCAGATCCTCCCAGTAGTGCATCCTGTGAGTGCCTGCAGAGCACTGGCCCACCTGACAAAGGACTTATTTAATGAAGAACTTACTTGCTCTGGTGTCATGGGTTTAATTTTTAAATTAAGTCTGGATTTAATCTACTCTCTGTATGCTCTGAGGATGCTGGAGTGGGCAGGGCTGAGCCAGTCGCTGGCTTGGAGCACATTAAATGGTCAAAGCTCAATCCCTAACGATTCTGTGATTCTGTGAGAGCTCAGGGCTTGGCCTCATCCGCTGTTGTGACCCTGTTGGTTTGCACTTACTGAGTCCATCAGGATCCCAGCACTTGCTGAGTGGCCTTTTCCCTTGCAAGCAATAGTCTCTGCCTTAGGGACCACAAACACAGGCTTCGAATGAAAGTAATTCCTCTCCTCATTCCTATATCCAGCAGCCAAATACCAAGGAATCCTGACTTAATAAAACAAATCTCAGTCTCTAATTGATTTCTATAAAGCAACTGAATCCAGTTCTAACTGGGAGAGTTCTTTAAATATTTGCAATCGGTCGTGGCCTGGGGCAAACTGCTCCTGTAGAAAAGAATTTAAGAAATGTCCATTACTTCCTCTGGGATTTCAAAGGTCAGGTTTGGGGCTGTGGAGTAAGGGAAGTCTGATGAGGAGAGGCTGAGGGAACTGGGGGTGTTTAGCCTGGAGAAGACTCGGGGGGACCTTCTCCCTCTCTCCAGCTCCCTGAAGGGAGGTTGTAGTCAGGTAGGGGTCGGGTTCTTCTCCCAGGACAAGAGGGCAGAGCCTGAAGCTGCCAGGGGAGGGTTAGGTTGGATGTTAGGAAGCCCTTCCTCATGGAAAGAGTGATCAGAACCTGGACTGGACTGCCCAGGGCAGTGGTGGAGTCCCCATCCCTGGAAGTGTTCAAGGACAGCCTGGCTGTGGCCCTTAGTGCCCTGGTCTGGCCACTGGGATGATGTTAGGTCCTGGGCTGGGTTGGATGAGCTCAGAGGGCTTCTCCTTCCTGAATAGTTCTGTGATTCTGTGAAAATGCTAGAAGCTAAACCAGACACTGACAGCACAAGTGTGGTAGTGTTGGCATTACCGTGTGCAGGAATGTTGTGTTTTGGGGGGTTATTTTGTTTTTTTCCCTTTTTCTCCCTGCCTATGGGTTGCTTTGGCCCAAGTTCAACCCCTCACGCCTATTTTGAAGAACATTTTTGAGCCATTCTCCTGGCACAGACCGTGTGCCTTCTGTTCTCATGTCCTGATCACTCTGCTGCTCTTACCTTTCTCCTGCCATACGCCTGGCTCGTGTTTTGGGGTCTGACAAGGTAGCAGCATTCTTCACCCTTGTGCAGAGTGGTCCCTGCGGGGAGAGATGCTTCACCCAGGCAGTAAGAGCTCAGAACGCAGGAGCCGCTGCTCTCAGCGCTCTGCTGCTGGCAGATGGGGTTGGGGATCATCTGGTGATGCGAGCGCAGCAGATGACGTGCTGCAGGGTGTTAAGTCGCTGTTTGAATGCAAAGTTTGTGTTGCCCTGGCCTCTTCTCCTCGCTGCGTGCCGCAGGTCACCACGACGCAGCGCGGGTTTCATTTGCTTGGTTTTTCTTAATTGCAAGAAACTGCTGCCAACACCCGGCGTCCAAACATTGCAGCCTCTTTGCTCAGTGGTTTTGTTTCCCTGGAAGCCCTCTGGACTCTCTTCTGACAGAGTCTGTTTGCAGCCCACCCGTGGGTGAGCAGCAGTTATTGTGGTGGGGTCAGCACTGAACAGCTGAGCTGCCTCCAATTCACAGCTCGGGCTATTAAAATGTGTTAATTTAATGCTGTGGGGAGTGAAATCAGAGCTTTGGGGCATGTTTTAGGGGAACTGCCTGTCTCTGGTACAGGGGCAGTGACTTACAGCCTCCAGCCTGGGTCTCTGAAACAAATGCGCTGATCTGAGCCCAAAGGAAACTACCGGATAGTCCAGATTTTGAGTAAAACCACCTCTTCGTGCTTCCTATTAAAGCAGGACAAGGGGAGAGCTGCCCTGTTCTGTGTGGCTTGGCAGAGTATTAGAATCCTTCGGAGAAGGGTGAGTAGCTGCAGGAAGTGTGTTAGTGTGTTAGCTTTTCTAGGCAATTGGAGTTTTTTGGGTCCTATTTAGGCCTAGTCCCTGCTGTGTGGCTGCTCCTTGGTGGTGGAGTCCCCATCCCTGGAAGTGTTCAAGGACAGATTGGCTGTGGCACTTAGTGCCCTGGTCTGGCCACTGGGGTGATGTTAGGTCCTGGGCTGGGCTGGATGAGCTCAGAGGGCTTCTTCAGCCTCAGTCATTCTGGGATTTTGTGGTGAGGGCAGGATGAAGCTGTCCCTAGCAGAGCACCCATACGCCTAGAGATTTCTCTGATCTTGAGGTATGCTGACTGCTCTTCACAGAACAATGTGCTAGAGAGCTTAATTCTCGTTGGGAGGCAACCAAGAGGCCTCAGTGCTGGGTGCTGCTTGGGGATGGGTATTTTTGACTGAGCAGGTCAAGCTGTTGGGAGGGCTGAGGAGAACCTAAGGAACACTTTGCTCTGAGGCTTGGAGCTGGACAGCTCTGGCTGACAAAAATAACCCCTTCCAGTCTGGCTGTGGGTGAGAAGCCTCTGCAAACCGCTTCTCGAAGAGCTTTGGAGGGATGGCAGGTTGGTCTCTGCAGGGTTGTGCTGCTGTTCCTGTTCCAACCCTGCTCAGGCGCGGCTGTGGGCTTTGCCACGGCAGCACCTGCACTTTGGCTACTGGGGGCCTCGGGTTTAAAAGAAATAGTGTTTTATATTTGATAAGGAATTAAATAAGATATACAACAGGAAAATAAGTAATAAACACTAAAAACCCAATAAAATAATTAATAATTAATTAAAAAGTAAAGAAATAAGAGAATAAAATAAATAGGCAGCTAGGAATTAATAAATAGTAACATCAGGAATAATAAATAATTAAATAAATATTCTATATTTCCTAAATAATAAAGTACTAAAAGAAATGCTCAAAGCCCAATAAAATAAATAATAATGATGAAATAAATAATAAAGACAGAATAAAAGAAACAATAAAGTTAAATAATAAATAGTGATGTAAGGAATAATAAGCAGTAAAATAAGTAATACATAGATAATAGGAAAAATAGATTGAAATAACGTAGATTGAAATAAATATAGATTGAAATAAAGATGGAAATAAGTATGGATGAAAATAAATATATAGATTGAAATAGATTGAAATAAAGCAGCAGATATAAAGTTTGAAATAGATTGAAATTAAATGTCAATGGAAATAAAAATAGATTTAAACATCTAAAAATAGAGTTAAACATCTAAAAATAGATCTGAATAAGAATATATGTAAATGATTTTTAAAAAGATATAAATAAAAAATTAGATTCCAATAAATAAACACGAAATACATTGAAATGAATAAAAAATACGTTTAAATAAACAAGCAGAATTCACATTTAAGTAAATAAACAAATAAATAACAGCCCCCCTCCCCCCCAGCTGGGCCACAAATTCTTTGGGAGACGCAACCCCGCCTGTGAAATCTGGGTCACGGCGGGGGGGGGGCGCGGCCG
>VXBP01000718.1:364706-454341 GCA_013400115.1 Rhinopomastus cyanomelas | reverse complement strand
GGGGAGCGCGGCCGGTGGCCCCGGCAGGGCCCCCCCACTCCTCCCCTGCCCCGTTTTACCGGGGCTGAATAAACGCGGCCTTTCCGCCTCCCCTTCTCGCCCCCTCCCCAGCATCACCTGAGCGTGAGGCGGGGTGGTAGGGCCAGGACCCCTCAGGGGGTCTCTCGGGGGTCCCTCAGAGCCGGGTTTGGCGGCCCCGGGAGGGAGGGAAACCGGGACTGAGGGGGTAAGAAGAGGCGGGCGGGAAGCGCTGAGGGAGAGAGCGCGCGCTCCCGCTTCCCCCGGCCCCCCCCCGGCACCGCCATCCGCCGATTCCCCCTTTCAGCCAATAGGAAAGCAGCGCTGTCGCCCCGCCCTCCGTCCTCAGCCAATGGGAACTTACTACAGTGTTGTGGCGTGTGGGGGGGCGGGAGCCGGGGGCGCGCGCGCGGTGCGGGGAGAGTCGGGGGGGCAGAGGAGAGCAGCGGCGGCACCGGGCGAAGCGGAACGAGCAGAGAGGGCTGGATCGGGCCCGCTGCGGAGCGGCGGCGCCGCCACCGACCTCGAGGTATCGCAGTGTCGGAGGGGTGGGGTGGCGGGGGGAGCTCGGTGCGGCCCGGCGGGAGCGTTGCGGGAGCGGGCGGGGAGGCTGTCCGCGCGTGCACGGCGGGTTTGCGGGGGCTCCGTGCGCGCACACGCCTGTGTTCGTCTGTGCGGGATGTGTGTGTGTGTTCACGTGTGCGGGGTCTGTGAAGGGGACGCGTGTGCGTGGGCTGCGAATGAGCGCGCGTGGTCTGCTCCCGCACCCGGCTGTGCATGGCGGGGGATGCAGAGGGTGCTGTGAGTGTGGGGTCTGTAGGGAGGAGGGAGGGCTGTATCTGGGGTGTACACTGCGTGTATGGAGGAACATTTGGGGTGTATGAGGTGTGTCTGGGGTGTATGAGGTGCGTGGGGTGTATGGGCTGTATCTGGGGTGCACGTGGGGTGGATTTGGTGTGTACGGTTAGTGTGTGATGTGTATGTATGGGGTGTATCTGGGGTGTATGCTGCGTGTGTGCAGCCCATGGGGGGGGGTATCCGAGGTGTATGGCATGGATGTGGGGTGTATGTGGGTTGTATGGTGTAGTGTGTCTGGGGTGTATTTGGGGTGTAAGGTGTGTGCTGTGCCCATGGGGTGTATCTGAGATGTATGGTTGGTATGTGTTGTATGTGTGGATTGTGGGGTGTATGGGGTATATATGGTGTATATGATGTATGTTGTGTGTGTGTAGAGTGTGGAGTATGTATCTGGAGTGTATAGTTAGTGTGTGTATGGTGTATTGTATCTGGGGCATACAGTGTATATAGGTGGTGTGTCTGGGGTGTAAAATGTGTATTGTCAGTATGGGGTGCATGCTGTGTAGCTGTAGGGTGTATGTATGGTGTAGCTAGGGCACGTGTAGTGTGTGGTGCACACTGTGTGTCTGTAGTCTGTGTCGTACCTGGAATGTGTGGGTGTGTATGTATCTGGGGGGACTGGGATGTACTATGTCCCTCACTCTGTTCCCTTCACACAAGTACTTATGTCCCTGCACTGTGGGTGTTCGCGGTGTAGCTGTGTGTACTCGCGGTGTAGCTGCCTGTGCTTGGTGTGAGCTCTCTGTGGGGATCTCATGGAGAACTGAAAACTCTAAGGCAGAGGCTTAACTGGACACCAGTTTTGCAGGAGGCCAGAAACTGGGGTAGGGGATGGCAGGACGGATACACACACCACAGGGCGGTTGGCACCCAGTGTCTCACCTTTACTGAGTGGGTGCCCGGGGCTGCCAGTGGCTGCACTGGGGTCGCCAGTCTGTGCAGAGTCCATTGTGCAGGAGGAGGAGGAAAGGGAGATGGTGGGTAAGAGCTCTGAGCTCAGCAGAGTGGTGGAGCCCTGCTTGCCTGCTCGTGGGGTGAAGGTGTTCTGGCACCAGCAGGGTGAAGGCTGTGCGTTCCTCTTTTCTCCCAAATTCAGAATTCAAATCTATTTGAAAACCAGAGTTTCCAGAACCTCCCCACCGCAGTCTGCTGGGACATGATGTCTCTTCCACTAAAAGGATTTTCCACCCAGCTGTATTTTTTGTCCCTACCGAGGTGCCGTTTCCGATCAAAACGACTCCAAAATGCTGTGAATGAGTCAAAATCACCCCTTAGCCACTGCTCCCACTGTCCTGAGTGCCAGCGCTTTGGTGTTTCATGGGGGAAAAGGGAACGTTCTCCCCTCTCTTTGTGTGCTGAGAGGGGTCTGGGGGGTCTGGGTTTGGGTAGGAGCTCGTGTGCAAGAATTGCATGTCCAGCTCTGGAAGAGAAAATACATTATGAGATCGTCCAGATTATGGGGTTATGTTGAGCTGGGAATTGTAGGTCGGTTATAATTGGGTTCTCTGGGTTGTAATTTAATTAAGAGAGTGGTAAAAATACGGAGAAACAGAGCAAAATCCTATTTCTGAGTGACAGCACAAACCCCGCTGTCTGCGCAGCGTTCAGGGTTTGCCCAATACAGTTTGTCTGGTGTTCAGGGTTTGCCCTGCCTTTAGGGTCTTTCAGCTTTGCCAAACCTGCTGGCTTTTGTTTGGTAAATTAGGTAGATTTAGATGGTCCTTCTCATCAAGTTGATTCTTGTTCCACAATGGAGTTACTGAACACATAAATAATTCCTGTAGGGTCTTGGGGCAGAGGAGCATGGGGTTGTGCATTGATGGAGAGGCTCTGCTCCGGCTGCTGGCGATGGGACCAGTGCCATTCCTTTCACAACTAACTGGCACTCTTGCTGCCCCATTACTGCTCCCTTCGCTCAGGAGGTTTCTGTGTGAAGGTGCAATCGTGAGGTTGGGTTTTTTCTGGTACTGGCTGGCACAGCCATATTGTGAACTTGCTGACGGTTTCCTGTGGTGCTGCGCTGGTTGTTGACGGAGTTGTCCTGCTCATGGCGTGTCCCGGTGTCGATGCCACTCACAGTGTTGATTTTTCATGTTGTGGTGCCAACCCTTGGCAGTTCCAGTGACATTTCTGTGCCAGTTCTGGGTATGATTTAAGAGGCTGTGGGGTCCTTGGGGTCTCTCTGCTGCTGTAGCCTTAATAAAGGAGGTGAGGATTTTCTGGGATTGCCGTGGTTGAACCTAATCTGCTGGGGAAGGTAAACAGGGATAAACCCAGCGCTCCTTAACCTTCAGCACTCAGAGCCTTCGGAAGCAGAGGGGACGATGATTATATTTTCCCTTAAGTAGAAGTGTTAATTTTCTCCCCTATCAGTTCAGATCAGAACAGGAATGACCTGTGTTTTCATCTCGTCTCCTGATTGCAATTTAACCCAAATCCTTATCCCAAGCAAAGTGTTTGCTGGGGAGGCAGCAGCAGATGCTCTCCTGGAGGAAGGACGGACTCAGGCTGTGTTCAGGCTCTTACAACTCAGCCTGAAAATCAGACAGCGATGCTCCGGACCTACAGCTTCTGTCTCCGGTAACAACACGCTGCCTGCTCTGCATGAGTGGCCACGATATTTTTCACTTGACAGCCTTAGATTTTTCGGAAAGTGGTAAAACATCTCAGTTCTGACGCCCCATTTACCGCCTGTCGAGTGAATATTGGGATTGATGGGAGCTGGGTTGGCTGCCGGGGATGTTGCTTGTCTGGTAACCCAGTGTGTTTGCAAATGCAGCCATTAGTGATCAAAGCGCTGCTGCGCTGGAGGGGTTTGGGATGTTGGGATGCTCTGGGTGCTTTGATGTAGTGATGGGTAGGTGGTGATGTCAGGAATGTGACAGGTAAGATGTTAGAATAACGTTGTAGGTTGCTGGCGGAAGGTGCTTGGCTCTTTTCTGGGGTATTTAGTGTCTCAAAGGAATCTTGGAGTTTTGGGGTCAGTGAGTAAACCTCCAGCTCTTTGTCCTTGGGGCAGATCTTTGGAGGTGTTGCCTCTGTGTCCACAGCATCTGGCCGGGGGTTTCTCACCAGACACCTTTCCGTGATGCTTTCTCTAAGAAGAGGGGGTGTTTGCTGAGAGACTCTGCCTTTGGGGGACAGTGACAGTACCTGTGTGGCTGTAGAGCAGGTTTTTCATCAACCTTTTACATTCCGTCAGCTTCTTGGGAAGAGATGAGAAGTTGGTGCAGCTCCGAGACCCTGGGGATGAGGTGTGGGAGAGCTCCAGGCCAGGGGATCACCTGGAATAGAAAAACCCAGCCCTGGTGGGCAGCAGAGTGGGTGCTGTCAGCCCACTGCGTGGGTCTCCAGACTTGGAGCTCAGACTGGGCTGGCTATGCGCTGCACTGGGTTTGTCTAGACTTGCTCTGCCTGCTGAAGCTGCTTTGACGTTGGCGATAACAAGCTGTGCTGAGGTGTTCCTTTCACAAGGTTGAGGGGCCTGCAGCAGCCCTACAGATTCAAATCCTTTTCTATTACAAACCTTATTTTGTGCTTTTAGACTCTGCTGCAGGTCTTCTGGCACTTTCCAACCTCAGTTCACCCCCTCGTGCAACTTTTCTGGGGCAATGGGAGATGGCAGAGTGGGATCGCTCTGGCTTGGAGCTGTTTTGTGCTCTCTCTGGGGAAGCTCGAGGCGAAGCTTCGCATCTCGAGTGAAAATTACTCTGTGGGCTGGGTGGTCTTTCACAACGGTGGTTGGTTTTGCTTTCTCAGGGCTGGGCTTTTGCCGTAATCGGGTGTAGATTAAGCAGCAGCTGTATGTAAAGATTTCACCTTATACCCCTCCTCATCTGTTTTGATCAGTCCTGGGGTTCCTTAAGTTGCAAAGAGCTGTAGGATGCGGCACAGCAGGGATTTATCTTTGCCCATCAGATGGATTAGGTAGGAATGTTCATGGCTTGTACTTAATCCAGATTAATATTAGTCGTTTCTTTACGTCGGGTCGGTTGTTTACACTCGTTCGTTGTTTATGTGAGTTTTCGCTTGTGTAACACTCCTACGGTTTTGTATTAAAAGCAAAGACTTTAAATTCATCTGGGTCTGTGAACTAAATCTCTCTTTTTGGGTTTTTTTTAAATTTTAATGAGAGGAAAACTGCCTGGGTGTGGTGGTGGTGGTGTTGCGTGTTTCAGGCCATCATCCCCTACCAGGACACGCTGCTCCAGACCCCATTGCCTTTCCAGTATGGCCTTTCCAAACAGATTCCCCTGCCAGCTTGTTTTAGCTGCAAACATTTTGAGCAAAGGCTTGTAATTTATAATTTATTGAGCCGCACAGCGCTTGAACTCTGCTGCTTTTGGAGGGGACCCAGTACTTTGTGTCTCCTTGCTCTCAATGCAGAGCTTGGAGGAGTTGGGAGGAGAAACAGCTTTAGGGGGCTATCTCTGCTTGCAGTGAGGGTCTGGTGGTTGGAGAGCCCTGCGGCTGGTCGCGTGGCCAAGGGTGCCGTGAGCTTCCCTCCCACACAAGGATTTTTGGCGAGCGGTGCCTTCAGTCTGTTGGTGATGGTCAGTTCTGTGGTCTCTTGGCTGGGTTCTCCACCATGAAATAGCATCCCAATGAAACCTGCAGCCCTGAGCTGGGAAAGACCCTTTGCTCTGTCCGAATGCAGCTTGTTCTTAAAGCAGTGGGGTCAGCCTGACTTGTAATGACAGTGAAACACAGCCTGGGTAGAGCCCTGTGGACAGAGAAGCAGTCTGGAAGCAGTGGGGGAAGATGTGGGCTGGCTGGCTGTTTCTATGAAAAACCCAACACCTTCGAACACGCGGCTCAGCAGTTGTAGGCTGATTATTCCCCCCCTCCCCGCCCTACGTAATGCGTGTGTGTGCGAGAGATAATTAAAAGCTCTTAGTTAAATAAATAACTGAGCAGCTCGCGCTGCCCTGTAGTAGAACTGCCGAGTCAAACACTTGGCTGGAGAAGACGGCTGGTCCCACACCATCCATTCTACCATTCCAGACTGGTGTGGGCTTGGTGTGTGGTTTCATACGGGTTTGCCCCCCACCCAGGGCTTGTGTGTTGCTAAATACGAGAGAAAGCCGCCTGTTAAGTGGGAACAGTCCCATCCCATTGTGTACGGGGCCCCGGGGCTCTATTTCCTACTATTCAAATTCAACTCCAAAGCCAGGATTAATAACTTCTGCCCCGGTGCCTCTGCGATGCCGCTGTGCAGATGCATCAGAAGCACGAGCAGGTGATGGCAATTCCCCCGTGAGGCCGGGCTGGATGCTCCGGGGTAGGTAACGGTCTCAGCATTGAAGGGTGGTTCAGTTTTATCCCCTGGACGTGGAGTGCAGGGGAACATTTTCTATTCAAGGCCAGGTTTCTGCCGCCGTGAGCTGCCCGCGGTGCCTCAAGCCAGGCACTCGGAAAATGAGAAACACGCAGCGGGTGCCCATTCCTGGGGAGTTTTTAGAGTCATTCGTCATTGGGCTGCGGCCGCTTCATGGAAGGGTAAAATCTAGTTCCAGCTTCAGCTGCTGAAGGTAGCTTCTCCTCCTGCAGCTCTACCTTCTCAAACCAAATGATAAGCGAGTCCTACAGCCAGATACCCCTGGTTTCTCCTCCTAGTGATGGCCACAGGATGCCCTGGGGCTTTATGGCAAGATGGGAATTTGAAGGCAGTTCAAGATGGCATTTTGCAGTCTGACAAAGCTCCCTTGATGCCCTAAGCAAAACCTGCTGGTCTGCCTCAGAAATGCAGAGTTCTGCAGGTAGTTTCCAGCCCTGTCTGCCAATCTGCATCTCCCTGTGGCATCATTGTGACAGACATGATGGTTGGACCCGAGGAGGATGCAGCCCCTTGGGAGAGTGGGGTGGAAGAGCAGCAATGACCTGTAACCCTCCCCAGCCATGAGAGCCCTCCTGTCCTCTGTATAAATGAAAGCACAGCTGTTCCTTTGGTCTGGAAACTCTGAAAATCCAGCCTTAGATCCCAAGGTTTCTGTCACGGGTACCTGGTTACAGCTGTTGGCAGAACTGGTCGATGGACCAGGAGGAGACTGTGTGTAGGAATTGTGTGGGGAGTTGGTGTGAAGTCAAGAGTGCTGTCCCCTCATTGATGTCTCTGTTTCTCCCATATTAGTGTCAGTGTAGAGGGGAGGTGAAAAGGCTGTTGGTAACATGAACGTGCCTTGACACAGACAGAAGGCAGAGGATGTGTTCCCACGCTTCTCGGAGCAAGCAGGGTCCACGTCCCACAGAAGAAAAGAGTGATTTTGGTGTTCTCAGTAACAAGTACTAAAACCTGAGCAGTAGGAAAACAGGTGGGGGGAGCACTGGCACTGCCCTGGTGTCCTTCCATCCCTCCCAGGCATGTCCACCCATCTGTCCTGCCTAAGGATGTCCCCTCCCATGGATGTCCCTCCATCCCTCTCCCCTGGGGGTTCCCAATGCTGCCCCCATGTTCCTCCATCCCTTCCTCATGGGGGTTTCCAGTGCTGCCTTGTGTCCCTCCTTCTTACCATCCTGGGGGTTTCCAGTGCTGCCCTATGTTCCTCCATCCCTTCCTCGTGGGGGTTCCCAGTGCTGCCTCGATGTCCCTCCATCCTGAAGGATCCCAGCACTGTGCCTGTCTCCCTCCATCTCTCCCTCCTGGACATTCTCAGTTCTACCCCCATGTCCCTCTATCCCTTCTGAGGGTATCCCCTCCCAGGCATGTCCACCGATCTAGCCTTCCTAAGGATATCCCTTCACAGGTTTGTCCCTCTATCCCTCCCTCCTGGGGGCTCCCAGTGCTACCCCCGTATCCCACCATCCCTCCCTCTTGGAAGATCCCAGCACTGCCTCTGTGTCGCACCATCCCTCTTGGGATTGGTGCTGGGGGCTGATGCTGGTATCACTGGATTTTTTTCTCAACTACTAACTTAGCAGTGGGTGTATGTGGTGAATAAACACGTCGAAGAGCTGCTGTGCTGGTCCCTGGGACAGCTCCTGGAAGGATTTGCATCTCAGTTGCTGGAAATGTTTGGGGCTTGAGGAGGAGCCCAGCTGCAGAGTAAATGACTGTCTGCAGCTATTTGTTGTAGGTAGCTCTAGTCAAAAGGGTTTAAGGACCCCCATAGTTTCTTGGAGAGGGAGAACAACCAGAAAGAAACTGCTTTGTGAAGGAAAATTGCCGGCTGTGTTGTTTTTCCACCAGTTTTCATGTGCAGCCAAGGCCTCCTGGGGTGCTGAACGGAGTTGGTGCAGATGCCTGGCTTTGCTGAGTTAATCACACTGACCGGCTCCATTCTTCAAGAGTTTCTGACAAATCATTTATACTGGAGTGGATAGTGTGGGATGGACTGTGGGAAAGCAAGGGGGATCCAGGAGGAGCAGCAGTGGGGTGATGACTGCCCGTAGTGGGGGGAAATAGTGTGGCTAGTAAATCGAGAGAGCTCAACTGGGATCTGGCTCTGGGGTCTCTGACACCAGAAGGGTGTGGAGCTATTAGAGCGAATCCAGAGGAGGCCATGGAAGTGCTCGGAGGGCTGGAGTCCCTCTGCTCTGGACACAGGCTGAGAGAGTTGAGGTTGTTCAGCATGGAGAGGAGAAGGCTCAGGGGGGACCTTCCAGTGACCTTCCATCCCCTGAAAGGGTCCATCAGAAGGCTGTTCCCAAGGGCAGGGAACAATAGGATGAGGGTTGATGGTTTGAAGCTGGAAAAGGACAGATTGAGGCTGGACAGGAGGAGAAAGTTGTTGAATCTGAAGGTGGGGGATCCCTGAAACAGGCTGCCCAGTAAGGATGTGGTGGAGGCCCCATCCCTGGAGCCACTGAAGGTCAGGCTGGCTGGGTCTCTGGGCAGCCTGGTCTGTTGAAAGATGGCCCTGCTTAGTGTAGAGGATTTGGACTAGATGACCTTCAGGGGGCCCTTCTATCCCAATATGTTGTATGATTAAATGAAATGGCCATGTGCTGAGGACCCCTGACTTCAGCAGCTCAGAAGCTGTTTCCAGTGTGGGTCGTTAGAGGAAACTGTTTCTTTAGGTTTCTTGTTGAGGTTCTTTTTCTGTTGTTGTTGCTGTAACTGCTGCTTCTGTTATTTCCCCCCTGTCTTCTCACTTCCTGTGTTTATGGGCAGCAGCGGTTTGTTTGCCTCATCAGCTCTTGGTGCTTCCCTTCCCTCCCCCAGGAAACAGTGGAAAGAAGCTGGAGTTGGTCAGTGAGGTCAGAGCAGCATCATGCCCAGCCCAGTATGGGGCTCAGGGCTGGTGTCTCTGCAGCCTGGTTTGGGATGCTTCACTCCTCATTAGGGACCATAACAAGAACCCAAGGGACCAGCAGCACCTGAGCGAGCTCACCTCCACAAATGACCTTTCCCCCCACCGTTTGCACGCTGCAGTGAGATTATTTCTATTTGATTTTGCTTCTGAAGTGAGACACTTGGAATCTCCTCCAAGTATCCCATCCCCTCAGTTTTGGGAATGCAGGAAATACCCCTCATTTCTGCTGCACTGAGGTACATCGATCCCCAGCTGCAGATTCTGCCCTGGGCACCAGTACTGCCTTCGGATTTTGCGGCTGCTGCTCTTGGTTTATTTAAAAATGAGGATTGACTCTCTTCATCTGACTTGATGATGACAAACGACAACACTCCTTTTGTAAAGGTGTAGTTTTATGGAGTAGTTCCCACTGCGTGATGAATAGAGAGCTTGGGGAAGCTGAATCTATTAGTGTTATGAGCCTGATGTCTCCAGAGGCTGGAATGGGACTAGATAATGAACATGAGGGATGGCTTCAGCAAACCAGGGAGGTCTGCAGTTACACTGAGGGTTTGATGCTGCTTTGTGCAGCCTCTCCTGTAGCTTTCTTTAGAATTGAATTCAGCTCCCCAGTGTGAGTATTGTCTGATGGTTACACTGGTGGGATTGCTCAGGCAGGGTTTCTTTGACTCATTGAATGATTTGGGTTGGAAAGGAACTTCAAAGCCCATCCAGTCCTACCCCCTGCAATGAGCAGGAACATCCCCACCCAGAGCAGGTTGCTCAGAGCCCCAAGGTCCAGCCTGACCTGGGATGGTTCCAGAGATGAGGCTTCTCCCACCTCTCTGGGCAACTTGGGCCATGGTCTCCCTACCCTCAGCATCAACAGTTTCTTCCTTCTGTCTTCTCTTAATCTTCCTTTCTTTCAGTTTAACCATCACCCCTGGTCCTGTCACAGCAACCCCCACTGAAAAGACGGGCTCTCTTATTGGCCCCTTTAAGCCCTGAAAGGCTGCACTAAGGTCTCCCTGGAGCATCTTTTCTCCAGCTGAACTCCCTAAACTCTTCCAGCCTGTCCCACAGCAGCATTTTGTGTACCCTTGGATCCATGCACTGCTTACTGCAGGCAGTACAGATGTTCCAGTAATGCAAATACAGTAGGATTAAACCTTTTTCTCCTGTTTTGTGGTAGATTTGTAGCTGCAGCTCTGCCAGCACTCAGATTTGTTGCAGCTACAGGGAAAGCTGTGAACACCTTTGCACCCCAGGATCAACCATGGAACGGTCTGGATTGGATGGAACCCTAAAGATCACAGCACTGCAGAATTACTGAGGCTGGAGAAGCCCTCTGAGCTCATCCAGCCCAGACCAGGACCTAACATCAACCCAGCAGCCAGACCAGGGCACTAAAGCCCACAGCCAGGCTGTCCTTCAACACCTCCAGGGATGGGGACTCCACCACTGCCCTTAGCAGTCTATTCCAGGCTCTAATCTCCCTTTCCATGAGGAAGGGCTTCCTAACATCCAGCCTCCCCCTCCCCTGGCAGCTTCAGGCCCTGCCCTCTCGTGCTGATGCTGGTTGCCTGGGAGAAGAGCCCGACCACCAGCTGACTACAACTTTCCTTCAGGGAGTTGGAGAGAAGGAGAAGATCCTCTTGAGTCTCTGAACACCCCCAGCTCCCTGATCCTCTCCTCATCAGCCTTTCCCTCCAGTTCCTTCCTCAGCCTTGTTGCTCCTCTGGACCCACTCCAGGCCCTCAATCTCCTTAAAATGAGGGGCCCAGGACTGCACAGAGATCATCCAGTTCCAACCCCATGCTGTGGACAGGGACAGTCACGCTGAGCTCATTTGCTCAGAAGGTTGGTGTGGAGCTGGGTGAGGGTGAGCCTGGCTACAAGGCTGCCTGTTTGCTAGGGGAACTGGTTGCACATTAACGATTTATCCTGGTAAACTTCTGTAAATTGCTCATTTGAGTGGTAGCAGAGGCAGAAACCCTCAGCCCTGGTTCTGCTGTGCGAGTCCCCACCTCCTCCCTGCCTCTTGGGAAAGAGAATCGCTAGGAAACAAGGAACCGAGTGCTCTGGAGGGGACAGATTGTGCTGGATTTGGAAACTGTTAAACCTTCTGAAACTTCTGACTGGCACAGTCCCCCCCCAATAGGGAGGAGTGATCCTGAAACTGAAGTCTGATTGATGGTAACTCTTGCAGCACCTCAGCAGCTGAGAGTAGGTGAAGAATTTGGGGTTTTTATTACTAAAAACTCCAGTTGTGATAAACTTTATCCTAACCAAGAAGCTGGTGGAGAGGACACAGGGTGAAGCTGAAGCTTCTCCAGTACAAGGTTGGGGGCCGAGTTGTTCCTGTGTACTTCTGGCTCAATTTTTCTGCGGTGTTGAACGCCCTGATTCACTCCAACAGAAACTCTGAGAAAATCTTTGGATAAATTTTGTTAAAACAGAACAAAACAACCCAAAAGAATCAAGGAGAGAGAAGCTGCAGCAGCCTCTCTGTGTTCCTGCAGTTAGAAAACACCCGTCAGAGCGTTTCTAACTGGGAGCAATTTGTGAGGGCAGGGTGGAGGAGCAGCCAGCTGCACCCTGTGAGTTTGAGCATCGTCTCAGCGGCCTGACGTAAGCCCAACCCAGTGGTTGCTCAGTTCCTCTTCCCAGGAGGAAACAGCAAGTGGGGAACATGTGGTTTTGGTCTGTTGTTCTGAGTTGATCTCCTTGTGCCTCTGCCACCCATTTGCTGCTGTGTTTTTGCCTAGTCACAGGGTGTTTTCGTGAGTGCAGCGAGTCAGAAATGGTTGGGAATGAGTCACCAGGGCTCAAGATGAGGCAGGTTCCTTGAGAACAACCTGGGAGGGAGATCCCCAGGCTTTGCACAGGCTTAAAATTAAGGCTTGATTCCACGAATCACAGAACATTAGGGATTGGGAAGGGCCTTGAAAAATCACCCAGTCCGATCCCCCTGCCAGAGCAGGATCCCCACAGTAACATGGCCAGGTGGGTTTTAAATGTCTCCAGAGAAGGAGACTCCACAATGCCCCTGGTCACCCCCTTCCAGTGCTCTATCACCCTCACTGGGAAGAAGTTCCTTCTCGTATTGATGTGGAACAAGATCCAGACCTCATGGTATTGGCAGCTCTCAGCTCTTTTCATCGTGCTTGGGGAAATGATGCCTGAAATTCGCTGCTCTCTTGTAAGAGACAGCTCAGCCTTTGCTGCTCCAAGCAGTGAATGATCTTTGAATTATAATTTTGAATTGAGCTCAATTTTTGAATTGAGCAGTGAATTATAATTTCTGAAAAATATGCAAATTGGAAAGAATTCAGCCTGGAGCACTGAGGGTGTTTGATTTTGAAGTTGATAGTTTGTGTGCAAGTAGTGAGCCAGTGTGGAACCTTTTACAGCCGTGCTGGTGCTGTAGGGTTGCAGGGATCTCTTGTGTGATCTGCATTTACTGTGAGGACAAATGGATGTGAGGCTTGTGGATCTTAGGAAGAAGTTCTCCACCATGAGGGTGCTGAGGCCTTGAAACAGGTTCCCTGGGGAGATTGTGGCTGCTCCATCCATGGAAGTGTTCAAGGCCAGGTCGGATGGGGCTGTGGGCAACCTGGTCCGGTGAGAGGTGTCGCTGCCCATGGCAGGGGGTTGAAACAGCATGATCTTCAAGGTCCCTTTCAGCCTAAACCAGTCTGTGATTCTGACTCTATGATTTTAGCAGGTGGTGTGTTGTGCAGATGGGGGTGTCTGTGTTTCACTCGAGGTCTGAACTCACCAGGAGCATTTGCTTTGTGCCACCTGCAGTAAAATCCGCCGCAGCCGTTGCCTCATCCCTGCTGGCACCAGCACGTCTGTGTTTGTGTAGCATCTTCTTACTCCAAAGTGTGCAGGCGGTTGGGTTTGCTGCTTAAACCGAGCTCAGTCCTAGCTAAGTGTGAGCTGTCTGTGTAGGAGCTGGTACCTGGGATAGGGTGGTGCTTCCTTCTGGCACGAGGCTGTTTCACACGAGTGTTGCAGTGTCAGCCCCCTGCGCAGTAGGTACCTGTAGAAAGGCAGAAAAGAGACCAAAGCTGGCAGAATCCTTTTCAAAATTCAACAGAAGGGTGACTTGCACCAGGGTAGTTATTAAATCTGAGCAGTCTGAGTTGCACAAGAGCTTCTTGCACCGCTCCCTGCAGATGCCAAAATGTGTCTGAGGAGACTTTGTGAGCTGCAGAGGGTCGCTCTGCACTGTTCCCGAAGTGCTGTGTGTTTCTCCTGCAGTGTGGGGAGTTTGGGGTATTCATCCTCCTTGTTTTGGAATGGTTTGCCAAAGGCACTTGTGACCCACATGAATGTACAGGGTGCTGGCTGCGATGTCCCAGAGGTATTCAGGTGAATGTCCCCAGTCCCTAACTGGGGTGCTGTGATTTGTTGAACCCAGAAGAATAAAACACATGTTTAATGCTGTGGATGCCCAGTGGGGCTGGCAGAGATCTTGGAATCATTGAATTGGTTGAGACCGGAAGGGACCTTCACAGCTCCTCCAGTCCCACCCATTGCAGTGAGCAGGGACATCCCCAACCAGAGCAGGTTGCTCAGAGCCCCAAGGTCCGACCTGACCTGGGGTGGTTCCAGGGATGGGGCTTCTCCGACCTCTCTGGGCAACGTGGGCCAGGGTCTCAGCACCCTCAGCATCAGCAATGTCTTCCTTCTGTCTCACATGAATCTTCCTCTCTTAGCTTAAACCAGCAACCCTGAGCCTGTTACAGCAGCCCCTGCTGAAAAGTCAGGGCCTCTCTTATCGGCTCCTTTAGCCCTGAAATGCTGCACTAAGGTCTCCCTGGAGCTTCTCTTCTCCAGCTGAACCCCCTAAACCCTTCTAGCCTGTCCCACATGCAGAGCAGCATTCTGGGGCCTCCTCTGTCCCCACTCAGCAGCTCCATGTGTCTGCTGGGCTGACATCTGGGCACTGTGATGCCCTTCTGCCCATCACAGTTTACCTCAGCCAGCTCTTGCTCAGGGCTGTTGGTCCTCTACCAAGACCAGGAACCTCTATTTTGTGTCCCCAGGTAGGAGCCCATAGCTGTTCTGCCATCCCCGAGCAGCAGAGCTGACAGCAGCCTCCTGCACGGCGAGCTCTGTAATTAACGCTGTCTCTTGAGAACTGAATAATTGGGAGCAGTAATTGGATGGCAGCTTAAGACCAGGAGCCTGGTTAAATAAAACAAACGGCTCGCAGAGGGAGTGTCAGCAGGTAAAATGCCTGGGACACGATGGATTCCTGCAGGTAGCAGTGAACAAGGTGGGTGCTGAAGGCAAACGTTCCTCAGAGCAACCCCAGCAGAACCAAAATGTCCTTCCCTGGTGCTAAGAGGAGGCATCAACAGTAAGGCAGATGGTTTAAAGAATCTCCTTTGCTTAGGAATGAGCTCATTAAATGTTCTCCATGTGAGTTGTCAGTCACTTCTAAACAGTTTTTGCTATTGGTTTGGAGTGGGGAGGTGGAAGGAGCTCAGGCTGCTGCTCCCTGTGTGCACTGGTGTCCTAAATGAGAGGGAGACCAGCTCGTTATGTTTGGGTCTGACTATGCTTTTTACTCTTAAACCACAGCTCTTGCTGTAGCTGCAAAACCCACCTTGGCTGGCTCTTTGCTCTCATTTTCCATAGTGCCCTACTAACAGCTTACACCAGTGAGGAGAGGTGGGTCAGAGTGAGCTGAACCCTGGTCAGACCTTGTTTACACGTTCATTATTTTCATCTCATGGAGGAACTGGTGACTGTTTACCTTCCACAGCTCTGTAGATAAAGGGAAACTGGAGGAAGGGTGAAGGAGGTG
Source organism: Rhinopomastus cyanomelas (assembly GCA_013400115.1). Taxonomy (NCBI): domain Eukaryota; kingdom Metazoa; phylum Chordata; class Aves; order Bucerotiformes; family Rhinopomastidae; genus Rhinopomastus; species Rhinopomastus cyanomelas. The sequence continues at coordinate 439,410 of VXBP01000718.1, read as the reverse complement.
GTCTAAGGATGTATTTACTAAAGGAGTAAAGGGTGAGTTTGGTGGGAGTTACCCACCCGGGAGCCTGGCTGAGCTCACTGGTGCATTTTGCTCTCTCCACTCTTTCTCCCTGGCCTCATTTGAAGGGTCTTCTCATGGCGGTTTTAGCCTGAACAATGATATCAACAGAGCTTGCAGAAAAGAGGATTTGTGAGGTATTTTATTCCCTTGTCCCACATGAATGTGGGTTTCAGCAATACCGTTGTGTGGCTCCTGCTGTCAGCAGCCCTGACGGTGCAAAGAGGAGCTCAACTCGTCTGGTATCGCGACCCACAGACCCTCTGCAGCTGCATGATGGGCTGCATCAACACAAGTGTTGCCAGCAAAATGAGAGAGGGGATTCTGCCCCACTGCCCTGGTGAGACCCTCACCTGTGTGTCCAGCTGTGGACCCTCCAACACCAGAAGGATGAGGAGCTGTTGGAGCAGGTTCAGAGGAGGCCATGTAAATGCTTAGAGGGCTGGAGCCCCTCCGCTCTGGGGACAGTCTGAGAGTTGGGGTTGTTCAGCCTGGAGAGGAGAAGGCTCAGGGGGGATCTTGTAGTGACCTTCCAAGCCCTGAAAGGGTCTGTCAGAAGGCTGGGGAAGGCTGTTGCCAAGGGAACACTAGGATGTGGAATCCTGGTCTGAAGCTGGAAAAGAAGCTGAATGGAAGGACAAAGTTGTTGAATCTGAGAGTGTGGGATCCCTGGAACAGGCTGCCCAGAGATGGGGTGGAAGCCCCATCCCTGGAGTCATTCAAGATCCGGCTGATTTCCAGTCTGTGGGCAATCTGGTCTGGCTAGAGATGGTCCTGCTTGGTATCTAGGGGTTGAATTGGATGACCTTTGGGTATCTCTTCCAACCCAACACACTCTGTGATTCTGTGATAGTTTAGCTGGGCATCCCCACTGATTGACTCTGGGTGTCAGAAAAGCCTGGTAGGTTTTGAGCCCAAAGCACTGAAGGGTAACAAGGTTTATTCTTCATGTTCTTGTATTTTTGGTACTGGAGCACGTGGATCTTTCAGCTGGATGAAGCAGTACTGGGCTCAGGAGACTTCAGCTGTGCATAAGGCAGTTGCACAACTGGGATTTAAATATAAAAAAGGGGGAAAATAAGCAAAGCTTCTCCATAAAAACGTGGGTATTCAGGCAGCGTTTGTGCTGCTGGGGGTGGGCTGTTGTGTGCACACACACACCCCCTGTGAATAGAGATGGATTATTCTGAGACCTAACTTGGAAAATCTCAATGGGATGCTAAATCCTGTGCACAGGGCCAGGAGCTTACCAAGACAGTTATTTTAATAGGGGCACATTGAAACCAGCTGCTTTCTCTTCTCTGCATAAGCTTTATCCCTGCTAAAGGGAATATTCTGTCTTTCAGGGCTCTTATTTTATTTTTATGGGATATTGCAATGTTTAAAACAGAATGAGCTCTTTGCTGTTGGCTTCTCAGCTGGACAGTGGGGTGTGTGGGGACCACTGGTCATATATAGGGGTACTGGGGGTTCTGTATGGGCACCACCTCATATAGGAGCTGTGTATAGGAGGAGTTGTGTATAGGGAGCCCCTCTGCTGTGGGGACAGGCTGAGAGAGCTGGGGCTGTTCAGCCTGGAGAAGAGGTGGCTCCAGGGAGACCTTATAGCAGCTTCGAGTACCAGAAGGAGCTATAAGGAAGCTGGGGAAGGGCTTTTTACAAGAATTTGTAGTGATGGTATCAGAGGAAATGGCTTTAAGCTGTAAGAGGGGAGATTTAGATCAAATTTTATGAAGAAATTCTTTACAGGGAGGGTGCTGAGGCTCTGGAACAGGAGAGAGGTTGTGGCTGCTCTATCCCTGGGAATGTTGAAGGCCAAGTTGGATGGGACTCTGGGCAACCTGGTCTGGTGAGAGGTGTTGCTGCCCATGGCAGGGGGTTGGCAGGGGTGATCTCTGAGGTCCCTTGTAACCCAGACCAGTCAGTGATTCTGTGATTTGGGCACCACTAAACAGGAACTTTGCTGCTGTACAACTCTTGATAGCTGCTGCTGCAGTTGCATTCTGCTGCCCCAGTTCCTCACTGCTATGGTCACCTGGTGCTTCAGTCCCACCCAAGCAGGAGGTGAGGAGTTGATGGGAATCACATTTCAGAGCTGGATGTGAGTGAAAGCACTCAGAAGGATCAGGGTTGTGTCTTCTCTTCCAATAAATGAGAACTTTGCTGCTGCACAACTCCGGTAGCTACCGCTGTTCTCCTGTTCCTCAGAGCTGTGGTCACCCAGTGCTTCAATCTCACCCAAGCAGCAGGCGATGAGTTAATGAAAATCGTGTTTCAGAGCTGGGTGTCAGTTAAAGCACCCAGAAGGATCAGGATTGTGTCTTCTCCCTGTCGGCAGGCGATGCAAGCGCGGGAGCAGCCGTGCTTTTGATTCAGACCCATCTCCACTGGAAATGGCTGTTTGCAAATGTGTTGCATCAGATGTGTCAATGGATGTAATTAAGGACTGAAGGCTGCTGCACACCCCTAATTAAGGGGATTAAGAACGAAAGCTGCCTGATTTCACTGCTGGCTGGAAGAAAACAAACAGACAGACTGGTTGAAACGACTGAGAGAGGAGTCTTGCATCGGGTGGTTGTGCTGCAGCCCCACTGGGGACTGAGAGGAGCAGCTCAGGGCAGGGTGAGGGCACTGAGCTGCTCGGTAATTAATGTGTAATTACCTACTGAGTGTGATAGAAGAGATGTGATCGCAGCGTCACACTGCTTCTTGTGTGGTTTCCATTCCTAGTGGGTATGGGAACCCAGATGTGCTGGGATGCAGCTTTGGGGAGGTCACAGCCCTGCCACTCCTGGTAGGTTGGTGTCCTGATGTCTGTCCACCATATCAGTACCCTTCACTTCTCAGAATCACAGACTGTTTGAGGTTGAAGGGGCCTCTGGAGATCATCCATTTCAACCCCTCTGCCAGAGCAGGATCCCCTAGGACAGAGCACACAGGAATATCTAGCAGGGGTTTGAAAATTTCCAGAGCAGGAGACTCCACACCCTCTCTGGACAGCCTGTGCCTGGGCTCCGGCACCCTTACAAGAAAAGTTCTCCTTCTGTTTCCATGGAACCTCCTCTGCTCCAGCCTGTCCCCACTGCCCCTTTTCCTGTCACTGGACACCCCTGGGTAGAGCCTGGTTCCATCCTCCTGACAGTCATCCTGTCCATAGTTATCAACATTAATGGGGTCACCCCTCAGTCTCCTCTTCTCCTGCTGAACAGGCCCAGCTCCCTCAGCCTTTCCCCATCAGGGAGCTGCTCCACTCCCTTCATCCTCCTCATGCCTCTGTGCTGGGCTCTTTCCAGTGGGTTCCTGTCCTTCTGGAACTGGGAGGCCCAGAACTGGACACAGTATTCCAGATGCAGCCTCACTTGATTGTGTGCGATGGTGTGATGGGATCTTGTTGCATGGAAGCAAAAGGGATAGGTGTGTGTGAGGTGCTGGACACAGGGCAGGACCTCCAAGCACCCTTTGTTCCCTCTCATGCTTTTGTGTGCCAGAAATGGGCAGTAATTTGCCAAATGTGGGACAATGACTGGTGTGTAATGGAAATGTTGGGAAGCTGTGCTGAAGGTGGGCTTCTCCCTGACCTTGCTGAGAAGAGAGCTGCTTTGTTGTGGGGTTGGCATTGGGGATGTGTTGCTCATCCTGACACTGATCTCCCATTTCTTAGGGGATTCTAGACAGGTGTCGCATGCTGTGTGGGTGCAGGAGCCCTGAAGGGCTGCTGAGAGGTGTTGCAATGCCTGCTCTGATCTGCTAGGAGCCATCTCCAGCTTGTGAAGCCATCCCAAGGGGAAGGGTGATTTTGAGGTCACTGAGCATCCTAAGCAGGAAAGATGGCAAGAAAACCATCCCTGTGGAGCTGGTGTGTCCTGGGATATAGAATCACAGGAAGTATTGGGTTGGAAGAAACCTCCAAAGGCCATCCAGTCCAACCTCCGGACACCATCAGGACTATCTCTAACCAGACCAGGTTGCCCACAGGCCCAGCCAGCCCAGCTTTGAATGACTCCAGGGATGGGGCCTCCACTCCCTCTCTGGGCAGGCTGTTCCAGGCATCCCCCACCCTCAGATTCAACAACTTTGTCCTCCTGTCCAGCATCACTCTGCTCTTTTCTAGCTCCAAACCATGACCCCTGGTCCTATCGTTCCCTGCCCTTGGGAACAGCCTTCCCCAGCCTTCTGACAGCCCCTTTCAGGGGTTGGAAGATTGCAGTGTTGCATTTGCTGGGCAGTGTTCTTCTAGGGTCCTGGTGGCACTTGAGTTTGTTCAGATTAAACTGAATCAAAACCCTGAGCCTTTACAAAGAGCATCTTGTTCTGAGGTTGTGAGTGCTTGAGGAACAGACGAATGACCAGTTGCAGCCCTGTCTGTTGGACCCATGGACCAGGTCTGTTTGAGAACATGGTTTCACCCAGGCTTTAAATGGTGCTGGGTATTTGCCTGCCATCCCTGGGCCCAGGCAGGAGCCAGGAGATGCACAGCAGGATCATCCATCCCCATGGGAGGTGTTTCTGAAATGGTGCAGATTTTGAATTAATTCCATTTTATATTAAATAAAAAAAAGAGCTTTCTGGAGCAGAGTTCTTCCCACCTTCCTTCAGTGCCTGGTACCAACAGATGATGCTCTGCTGTTTCTTGTCTTGAAACAAGGCCAGGAGCTGGCTGGGGATCTGCATCCCAGTTAGCAGTCCCCACTGGGGAGCTGCAGCCAGCTCAGAGAAGGCTCATGGGGCTTGTGTAGGCACTTCTGGTTTTATTAAAGGACTTTAATTAGCTGTTGGTGGTTTTCAACTTGAAGCTTCACGGTTGTGTGAGTGTTCAGATGGTTGAAGGTTAGGTTCTGTCTGTGATACTGGGAGTATCCAACTCAAGGTTTGTGGTGGGGAGAGATTTCTCCTCCTTCCCTCTCTTGGCGTTGCTCCGTGATGCTGAGCTCTGGGATGAGGAGACTTAAGGACAGGGAAGATGCTGATGGGTGGCAGCTGCCTGAAGCAAAGCCCGACTCAGCTCCTGAAGGAGTACAATAGGAGGGTGATACCTGTGGTGGAATGTACCCACCCAGTGAAACTCAGCTTTGCAAACCTCTCTGCCAGCTGACTTGCTTGTCTGGGGTTGTTGAAGCCTTCACAGCCCTGCCAGTCCTGTCCAGAACCAGCAGCTGTGGTGAGGCCGCGTCGTGGTGGATGCTGAGGAGCTTTCCAATGTCTCCTCCTTTGTTTCTCTGCAGGTTAGAGTGACTGGGGCTTGGCCACCTTGGTGAGAAAACAGAGAACTGAGAGATTTAATGGGATAATCTGCAGCTGCGCAGTGTCTTAGAGATCTTCTGGGTGAGGGTCACTGAACTTTAATGGTGCAACAGTCAGAGCTTGGTCATAGTTACTGTAAAGATAGTTACCCCCTTGTAGTCCCCATCTTGGCCCGGAGAGGACCAATGAGTACAAGAAGCCCCATCCCTGGAACCACTCCAGGTCAGGTTGGACCTTGGAGCTCTGAGCAACCTACTCTGGTTGAGGATGTCCCTGCTCAATGCAGGAGGTGGGACTGAAAGAACTGTGGAGGTTCCTCCACACCCTACCCGGTTGATGGTTCTGTGAGCTTCTCTGCTTGTGGTGAGACCACCAGAGCAAACTGTAGAAATAAGCTCAGCCTGGAGGTGGGTTGTTAAATCAGCAATAAAAGCTGTTGGGCTGCCTCTGGGCAGACCCTTAAGGCTTGAGGTTGCTTCCAGGTGGTTCTTACCTACCCAGGCTCAGCACTGGGTGAGCCCTGAGTGACTCAGGCTGTTCCAGCCCTGCTAGAAATGGTTCCCTTAGACAGCCAAGAGGTTGTGACTTTATTGTGTAGAAATAACTGATGGAATGGGTTAGTTTTAATAAACTTGGGGCGTTGGACCAGGGTGTGGAGCTGTATTTGAAGCACTCAGATGAATGCAAATGCTATGGCAGCTGGGTGAGGACAAATCAAGTGGATAAGGGTGATGTCCCCAACCTGCTGCAGCAGAAAAGCCCATCCCTGTGGGCTGGAACTGGTGGTATTGGCTACAGAGTGGTGGGAGCAGGTGATGGAGCCTAGTAATATGTTCTAGGGCACCTTATAATAACCTTCCCATCCCTGAAAGGGGCTGTCAGAAGGCTGGGGAAGACTGTTCCCAAGGGCAGGGAACAATAGGATGAGGGGTCATGGTTTGAAGCTGGAAAAGGGCAGATTGAGGCTGGACAGGAGGACAAAGTTGTTGAATCTGAGGGTGGGGGATCCCTGGAACAGACTGCCCAGAGATGTGGTGACGGCCCCATCCCTGGAGCTGGGGCAACCTGGTCTGGTTAGAGATGGCCCTGCTTGGAGTAGGGGGGTTGAACTGGATGACCTTTGGAGGTTTCTTCTTCACATATTCTGTGATTCTATAACCATCTTCTGGCTCAGTAGGCACTTGGCAGGTGCCTCAGTGTGTGTAGGGTATTTATCTAGCAGGCAGCTCTTCATCAAAGGAGTGTGCGGGTCCCTCTTGGGTTCTAATTATAGCTCTGGTTTGGAAACAGCCAAAGGGAAGGCGACGAAAGCAAAAGCAAAAAAAAGCACTTTATCCCTGTGCTTGAAGATCCGTAAGGAAGGAAAATGAGCCTGTTATGTTAAACCTTGAGTGTAAATGAGGCACAGTGTGAGTAAACACATCTGTGTTCAGGCGGGGGGGGGGGAAGCCCCACCACCCCATCCTTATGAATAATGCATGGAAAAAAATCCTCCTGTTCACTTAATGGAGATCTGTTGCCTGTTGGTGTTCAGCAGTGGCTTTAGGGAGCTGCACGATCAGACAGCAGAGCATCTCTGCTCTGGGGACAGGCTTGAGAGTTGAGATTGTTCAGCCTGGAGAGGAGAAGGCTTCGGGGGGGACCTTCTAGTGACCTTCCCACCACTGAAAGGGGCTGTCAGAAGGCTGGGGAAGGCTGTTCACAAGGGCAGGGAACAATAGGAGCAGAGGTCATGGTTGAAGCTGGAAAAGGACAGAGTGAGGCTGGACAGGAGGAGAAAGTTGTTGAATCTGAAGGTGGGGGATCCCTGGAAAAGGCTGCCCAGAGAGGGGCTGGAGGCCCCATCCCTGGAGCCATTCAAGATCAGGCTGGCTGGGGCTGTGGGCAACCTGGTCTGGTTAGAGATGGTCCTGACGGTGTTGGGAGGCTGGACTAATGACCTTTGGAGGTCACTTCCAACCCCATGAGTCTGTGAATCTTTGGTGCTATTGGAGAAAAACTCTCGTCATGTGTGAGGTCTCCATTTCATTCTCATCACTGCCCTTGCTGATTCTTTGGAGCAGAGTCAGGGACCACTGTGATGGAGCGATTCACAAGGGTGAAGCCAGTGTGTCCTTGGCTCCGCTTGCTCATGGCTGCGATATTCATGGGGATTGGTGTCTGCTGGGCTGCCCACACTGCAGTGCCTCAGCACAAGGCTGCTGGATGGAGTAGCCCTAGGGGTGATATCTGCACAGTGCAGGTGCTGGAGCTGGCTGTGGGGTGTGGATGGGTGCTGGGGGTCCCTCCCTTCCTTGGCCAGGCTGGGCAGATACCGGTGCCTTCTGCAGGGGAGGGTTTCGGTGTTGAGTGCTGCCTGTGCTGCTGCACTCGCTGTGGGGTTTGGTGAGGATAGGGATTTTGGACACTTGTTTCTCAGGAGGGGAAGCTTCAGGAACTCAAGGGAAAATGTTTCTGCTCCAGTCTCTCTGGAAGCAGTGGAAGGGAGCCCTGACGGTCACTGCTGCTGCTCACTCTGGGGTAGGAAGCAGCACTTGTGTTAAATTGATGCTGTTCTTAGCCTTTTTAGCAAACTCCTGAGCTGCTCGTGCATTGCAGCAGGAGAAGGAACAGTCCACCAGCAGCTTTATTTTGCTCTCAGCCCAGTCCCTTCCCCATGGCCCTGTTCTGGCTCCAGCCGCTCCAAGTTCAAACGAGTTTTCCTAACAGGTCTCCCATGGGCAGCCTTTCCAAACCCATCACAGCAGACAAAGCTCTAGTGACAGACCCATGTTCTCATTTACATTTCAGCGCTCTGCTGCTGAGCAAAAACCCCAGCAATTCCAGCATTAGGAATTCTGGAGCATCCAGGAGGATTTCTGAGGATACAGAGGAGGAGCTCCTGGACTCCCTTTGGTTGTAACGCACTCACCGCTCCATTTAGTCAGGACAGTTTCTAAGCCCCAGCTTCCATTTGACAAAAATGATTTGCTTTCAGCAGATGGTGAGCTCCTATTTTTTGCCCTCATTTAAATAGGAAAGCTGTAGGGACCCAGGAGATGAAAGAGGGGCACGGTACTGCTGGCACACAGTAGATTACGAGGGCTTGGTCTAGTGAGAATTAAATCCTGGTGGTTGTAATGTGCCATCTGTGTTGTGTTGGGTGGTTTAGCTCCCACCCCCCACCCTGTTCAATGAGGCTCCTGGAGGGGCTCCTGTTACCCTCCGGCTAAGGCAGCGCCAGCGGCTGAGCAACAGCCACAGCCCTTTTGTTCACGACCCAGAGTATTGGCACAAAAAGACAGGCCTTAGGACTAACAGGGCTTATAGTTGTATTTATGTATATACTAAAAATTGCAGTGCTTTTTATATATATATGTATAGTTATATATAGCCATATATGTAGCTATACAGAGATATATAGTTAGATATCCCAGATACATAGCTGTCTAGATATATATAGTTAGATACATATATGTAGTTATATATAGTTAGTTAGTTGTTGACAGCTGACTGAACAGGAGCCAGCAAGGTGCCCAGGTGACCCAGAAGTCCAAGGGCATCCTGGATTGTATCAGCAATAGTGTGGCCGACAGGACTAGGGATGTCATTCCCCCCCTGGACTGGGCACTCCCCTCAAGAACTGGGGGCAGTTCTGGGCCCCTCACTTCAGGAGAGAGATTGAGGTGCTGGAGGGGGTCCAGAGGAGCAACGAGGCTGGGGAAGGGACTGGAGGGAATGGCTGATGGGGAGAGGCTGAGGGAGCTGGGGGTGTTTAGCCTGGAGAGGAGGAGACTCAAGGGGCACCTTCTCCCTCTCTCCAACTCCCTGAAGGGAGGTTGCAGTCAAGTGGGGATAGGGCTGTTCTCTGAGACAGCCAGTGCCAGGACAAGAGAGTAGGGCCTGATGCTGCCAGGGGAGGGTTAGGTTGGATGTTAGGAAGCCCTTCCTCATGGAAAGGGTGATCAGACCCTGGACTGGACTGCCCAGGGCAGTGGTGTAGTCCCCATCCCTGGAGGTGTTGAAGGCCAGCTTGGCTGTGGCCCTTAGTGCCCTGCTGTGGCTGCTGGGATGATGTTAGGTCCTGGTCTGGGCTGGCTGAGCTCAGAGGGCTTTTCTAGCCTCAGTAATTCTGTGATATAGATATAAATAGATGTATATATATATATAGTTATGTAGCTAGATATAACATGGCATATAAATACAGAGCACTAATGATTCCTTTAATTTTGAAAGGTCTGTGTTGCTTGAATTTCTTAGGGGTAGGGTTGTTGCTTTTGGATTTCTTACTCTGTTTTAAAAAAACCCCACCCCTGAAACAAGCAGCTCTGTGCTGGGGGGGTTTTTTGTTTAACTGTAGTAAAAATCATGTGTAAGACATGTAACTCCACCACACGTTTGGGGCGAGTCCTGCCCGTGGCAGCTGCAGTTTCCTCCTCTCCCACCCACAGACGCAGGTCGGTTGCACGTGCAGCAGAGCTTCAAAAACCCCCAGCACCTTCAGCCTCCCTGCGTGGTTTCCCTGGTGAATCGCATGTTTCGCACACATGTTATGAAATAAAAGAAACCCCACCCCGTGCTGCTGCTCAAACACTTGCTGGTTTTGCCTTTTTTTAGCAGAAATGTCTCTCTGGCTGCTGTCTGCAGCTCGTGCTCTCGCAGAGCGTTGGACGAAGCCGCGCGGTTCTGGGTAGGAAGGTCAAGACAGTTTGTTCCAGCAGCGTCATCGCCGTTATCTGGCGCTGGGCATCGCAGCGGGGTGGTTTGTGGTTTCTCTATAGGAACCTTCCTGGTGGACAGTGCTTAGTGCTTGCTCTTGTCTCTCTGAAAGGCTAAAGCTCTCATGGCATGAGCCATCAGTCAGTTTGCCAGGCTTGGAGGCAGGGATAAGTTAGGTTTTACTGTTACTGTGCTTGTTTCTGTGCTTAATTCAGAGACTGGGGCACACTGGTGGGTAGGAGAATGGGATAGACAGAGATCTAAGCAGCAGGGTTTCTTTGAGCCTCTCTAACTGACCATGGAACAACCCAAACGAGCAGCATCGTTACTTCCAGAGAACAAACACACCATTGCTCCGTGACAGCCTTCCGGGAGTGTGGACACAGTGAGTGAGGAATTCGGTGTCCTCCAGGCTGGGAAGTCTCATCTGGAAGCTGCTGGGGTCTGTTGGGCTGCTCTACAGTCTGTAGTTTAGGTGAACTGTGGTGTGTGGCTGCAGGCTGGAAGAGGGGACTGGTGGGACTCGATGGCTGCGAGAGCAGAGCCCATGGAGCACTGTGGGGTTGAAACTAACTTTTGCTGTCCCCTGCAATCCACTTATTAATTAATCATAGAATCATGGATTGGTGGTTTTGGAAGGGACCTCTGAAGTCTGTGTCATCCAACCCCCCCTGCCAGAGCAGGATCCCCTAGAACAGATCCCACAGGAACATCCAGGTGGATTTGGGATCTCTCCAGAGCAGGAGACTCCACAACCTCTCTGGGCATCCTGGGCCAGGGCTCTGGGACCCTCCCCATGAAAAAGCTTTTCATTGTGTTCCAGTTCCTGTGTTCTGGTTTGTGCCCAAATGCTGTGAGTGTTAGGAGCGGGAGGAGCAGTGACCCATTAGACTGGTTTTAGTCACCCTCAAGTCTGATTGTTTGACAGGATTTCCACTCAGCAAAGCAAGGTGAGTGTTTGGGTGACCAGGAGCCTGCAGGGACCTGCTGTGCACCCTGAAGCCATGTCCTTGGTCAGAAAGGGCTAGGCACTGAGATTGGGGTCTCAGGATGGAGAGACAGCAGGTTCATAAGGTGCCCCAGTTGTGGTTGCTTTGACATTTGGTGTTCAGAGCTGCTGACACCTTACATGAGATGTGTGAGGCTCTCCATCACTGAGGTTCCTAGTGGTGCTGTGGGACACCATTTGGACTGACCTGGTGCAGATGAAGGGTGATGCTCTTGGTAGGGAGGTCCATCTGCAGTGGGGTTGTCCTCAGCAGGGAGAAGCACTTTGTCTTCTCACCATTGGCTACTCTGGTGCCTCTAATTACCTTTTGTTTGGGTTGCTTCCTGTTGAGAAAGTTCTCTTGCCTGGAGCAGGATGTTCTGAAACTTAAATTCTGTAGGAGTCGATGCTTGGGACATTGTACTTGGAAATCTCTGTGTGGCATCATGTCTGTGTTGTGCTGTGATTTGCTTGTTTCTGTAGAGTTGAACACTTTTTATACCCTTGACTTGTGAAGAGCTTCCCATTTTCAGCCTGTTTGGCATCAACCCCTCGTCCCCTACTAAAAAAAATCAACTCCAGATCCAGCCTGGGGAAGAGAAGGCACTGCAGGGGGACCTTGCAGGAGCTTCCAGTACCTAAAGGGGCTCCAGGAGAACTGGAGAGGGACTTTTTCCAAGGGACTCTGGTGCTAGGACAAGGATGATGGGTTCAAGCTAAAAGAGGGGAGATTCAGAGTAGATCTTAGGAGGAAATTCCTCTCTGTGAGGGTGCTGAGGCCCTAGAACAGGTTGCCCAGGGAGGTTGTGGCAGCTCCATCCTTGGCAATGTCCAAGGCCAGGTTGGACAGGGCTGTGGGCAGCCTGGTCTGGTGAGAGGTGTCGCGGCCCATGGCAGGGGGTTGGCACTGGGTGATCTCTGAGGTCCTTTCCAATCCAGACCAGTTTGGTATTCTATGATTTTGCAAGTGTGGCAGCTCAGACCAGTGGGTGAGCAGCTCCTATAAGATCAGATCATCCTCCTGCAGTGTCCAGGGAGCTGCGCAGGCTTCTGCAAACTCAGCAGACTCACCCTGTGCAATTATGATGGAAGAAAACTGAATTTAAATAAATCCTTGCCTGTGGTTTTGCCCTGGGCTCTGCTTTCTCCAAAGACTGAGCAGAAGAGTGAGAACTTCACTCTTGCTCTCAGCTCTGCCATGAGTTGGGTTGGAAACAAAACCCCACGCAGCAAACACCTCTGTGCAGCAAAGGTGCTGTTTAAAGCAAATAATGTGGCCCCTCGGCATTGTGGCTGCTAAAAATTCTCCCTGCGTTTGGTCGAGAGCTGTGGAAACCAATTCTGAACATAGAACTTCAAAGAGAGGAAACCAGCCGTGAGCCCACGCAGCGGAGAAACACGCTCAGGTCTTGCTGCAAGATGTTTGCCTGCACCCAGGTGCTGGCTGGATGTGACCTGCAAACCTCGCAGAGTCTCCAGAACTTCCTCAAACACTCTGAAACCCCCTGAGAGATCCCCAAACCCCCTGAGAGGCATTGAAACCCCTCAGAGATCCCAAAACCCTGTTAAACCTGTATTGGGAAGGGCCCATCTTCATGTTGTCAGCCCTGCCTAGAGGGTCTGGCTGATCTGTGAGGAGATGGAGAAAAGATGGGGAAGGATGAAGGCTGGACTCGATGCTCCTGGAGCTCCTTTCCAGCCATAATGATTCTATGATTCCATGTTCTCTCATCCCAAACCTACCTTCCTGTGCCAGGAAAGATCCACTCCTGTGGCTTTGAAATTCAAACAAGTAAACATCTCCTGTTCCAGAAACATTGGTGTTTAAAGATAGAAACCCAGTATTCAGAGGAAACGTTTGTTTTTGGACTGTCCCTGTTGTTTACTGCAGCTGATAAGAGCTTCTGCCCTCCCTGCAGTCCTCATCTCCAGAGCCTCAGTTCTGCCTTTTTATTTGTAAGAACAAGGCGCTTCCAGCATGTGTTTTGATGAGGATTCCTACAAATGAATGGATTCAAAACAAACACAGTGGGAAGCAGCTCCAAAGCAGGCTGCTGCGGCAGCTGGTGCAGGAGGGAGCTCACTGTTGGCGCGCGGTCGTGGTGGGATGCTCCTACGACGCGGCCGTCTTGCTCTGCATCTGCGGGGCGACAGGAGCTTTGTCCTAGCAGTTGGCCACGGTGTCTGCACTGTGTCGTGGGCTCAGGATGTGATGGGTTTGGCTGAATGTAGCCCCCTGCACTGCCTTGCAGCTTCTCTAGGAGCTTTGGGAGAGCTGTTGAGAGCAGGATTGGCTGCAGGCAGGCCAGCAGCATCCCTAGCAAAGGAAGCGAAATCAGAGCTGCAGGGGCTAGTTGTCCACCATCCACAAACCAGTGGTAGCCCTGTTAGCCCATAGCTTCTTCAGATCCCCTCCTGAACTGAGCTGCAGAGCCTGCTCCTGCTGTAATCCTTCTCTGGCCCCAGTAAACTGGTGATAACCTCAATTCCACCCAGCAGCCAGCCCTCACCCTACCACTTTGCTGCTAGTTGCAGCGTTCAGGTATTTGCTGTGGCTCTGTGGGTGATAAACCCCTGATCAAAGAGCTCTAGTGTCTGCTGTAAGGTTGGATTTCACTTGATTTCCTCTTTCTGATTTGGGGAAATTTGGTATTAGCAGCCAGCATGAAGTTGCCCCTCCTGAGGGGGTGGTGGGAGCCCCCTGGGTGCTGCCTGACTGTACCAAAGCCTTTCCTTGAACTGGGGTTCTGTCTGGCAGAGCCTGTGCTGCACAAACAGCTCCTGCAGCACTTCTGGGGAACTGAGGTGACATCGTGCCCAACCCAGCAGCTTTCTGGAGAAAATCTTCCTGAGCTGTCACTGCCTTGCTGGGCTGTGCCAAGCTCTCCTGTGGTTTCCACATGTCTGCCTCTCTGCTCAGCTCAGAGCCTCCCTGTGCTGGGCTGTTGGCAGTGTCTTTGCCCTGCAGCACCTTGTGTGCTGCGTCAGGCACCCAGGATTCCTATTCCCTCAGTGCAGGGAGAAAGGTGCTGTTTTGGTGGCCTCCACCTCTGTGTTGGGTTTGGACAAACCCAGAGCAGCAAGGGCATGAGTAGGGTCTGATGGCTGTGGACCTGACTGCTGCTGGTCCCCAAAGCCCAAGTAAAGAGGTTTCAGAGAGTTAAGAGAGCCTGAGCTGATCCCAAACTGCTCTGAATCCCGCGAACGGGAACGCAGACCTTGGGGAAGCGTAAAGCCAGTGGGAGGGCAGACCCTGGAGGAGCAGAAAGCCACTGGGAGCACAGACTGCAGGGGTTGCCATCCCTGCTTTTCCAGAAGCCCTCCTTGAATTAAAAAAAAAAAAAGGCCAAACAAACCCCAACCCAGCCTAACCCTCATAAACTCATGAAATTTGCGTTGCTGGAGAAACAAATTGAGTTTTAACGACGGCGTGAGGGCTAGTAGGAAGCTTCTGCGTTAACTGTAAAGGCAGGATGCTGCTGTGCAAACCAAGGAGGGCTTCTTTTGACCATCAGGATGAGTTAAATGAAGGCAGTGACAGTGATGCCATGTGGGAGGGTGTCAGCTCAAAATGTTCCTTCGTTTTCAGCGTGCGTTTGCAGCCGGGCTGGGGCTGGGCAGATTGAAAGCCCTGCTGGATTAGTCGCTCGTCGCTCCCTGTAAGCAGCGGCAATTTATCGCTGCAGATGCGTGTGATGCAACGCGCAAAGATTAGTTCTATCCTCTCTAAAGCATGATTATTTTAGGGCCTCTTTAGACCCTAAATAGATCTGCTTCTCATGTGATTCCCATCTTTCTGTGTCAACAGCCCAGGCTAAAGTTGAAGTAAACATTGCATCAGCTGTAATCGCCTGGGCTCTGGAGAAATCCGCTCCTGCCAGGTTGGATGGGGCTCTGAGCAACCTGGTCTGCTGGGAGGTGTCCCTGCCCATAGTGGTGGGTTGGAACTGGATGACCTGTAAGGTCCCTTGCAACCCAGATCATGCTATGATTCTATGATCCTGAACCCTCCTCAGCCCCACTGGGCCTGTTCTGCACAGATCAGTGTGGTTTTTATGAAGGACTCTAGTGATGGGGCAGGGGCGATGGATTCAGGCTAAAAGAAGGGAGATTTTAGGTTGCATCTGAGGAAGAAATTCTTCCCAAGGTGAAAGTGCTGAGGCCCTGGAACATGTTGTCCACGGAAGTTGTGGTTGCTCCATCCCTGGCAGTGTCCAGGCCAGGATGGATGGGGCTGTGGGCAACCTGGGCTGGTGAGAGGCGTTGCTGCCCATGGCAGGGGTTTGGCACTGGGTGATCTCTGAGGTCCCTTCCAACCCAAATCATTCTGTGATCACACTGGCAACTCCCATCCAGAGCAGAACAGCAGGGTTGTTTTTAGATAGCCGGGGTTGTGGAGTCTCCTTCTCTGGAGATGTTCAAGACCCGACTGGACGGGTTCCTGTGTGACTTGGTTTAGGTGATCCTGCTGTTGCAGGCGGATTGGACTAGATGATCTTTCGAGGTCCCTTCCGATCTATGTAATGATCTATGTAATGATTCTATGATTCTATGATTCTATGATTCTATGTAGTCCATGGTGAAGGTCTGTGGCTTCTTTTGGGGAATTTAGAAGGAGCAGCTGTTACAGTTGGTTGTGGCCCTGCAATTTTTGACTCTCAAGTAGCAGATTTCCCTTCCAATTGCATGTCTTGCAGCTGTGGATCATTGCAGCCTAGCATGGGGTTGAGTGGGGACGGTTGCCTGGTCATGTTTGTGTCCTCATACGGTTGAACTCAGTGGTCTTAAAGGTCTTCTCCAACCTAAATGATTCTGTGATTGTCACCTGCTCAGCTCCTAGTTGCCAGAGGGATTTGGAGGAAGAGAGGACCTTAGGACAGCCCTGTGGAGCAGGACCCTCTGCCACCTTCTCCCCTTTCCCTAATCTTGTTTCTGTTTTACAGTCATTGGCTCCTGACAGGCTGCAGACCTGGTGCCAGGGCATTTAGCAGTTGGAGTCAGCAGTGTCCAAATGGTGGAAGATGCATGAGTGAGCACTGATAGAGCTGTTTCCATCAAATACAGAACTGTAGAAGGGTTTGGGTTCAGATCTTAGCAAAATGATTTGTTTGCTCCTAATACAGGCTGGAATCAGCAGAACGAGGTGGTGTGATGCATCTTTGCTTGTAGCTGGTTTGAGTAGCTTAACAACCACTTAGATGTTGAAAAGCTCTTGACTGAGACCTTCTACACATCTCTTACAGCATCATCATGACCACAGAGAAGAGTCTAGCGGCAGATGCCGACAGTTCAGAGCAGCAGCAAACCAAGGAGGAGGAAGGAGCTGCTGAAACTCAAAAGCAAGAGGCTCCTCTAGAAGAAGGGGCTCAGCAGGCGTTGGAGGGACAGCCTGCAGCGGGGCAGAAGCAGAAGACCTCCAACGGCGATACCCCCACGCACGAGGAGCAGAGCAAGAAGGAGCGCCGCACCTCTGAGGGCCGGGGACTCTCCCGCCTCTTCTCATCCTTTCTCAGGAGACCCAAGTCTCAGGTGTCCGAAGAGGACAAAGACACTGATGCTCCTAAAGAAGGGGGAGGTGACCAGAAAGACCTGGGATTAGGAGCCAGCCTTGATGAAGATATCCTGGTGAAAGCCCCAATTGCAGCTCCTGAGCCTGAGCTCAAAACCGATCCCTCCCTGGATCTCCATTCCTTAAGCAGTGCAGAAACACAGGTAAAACCCCCCACTCCATGGGCATGTTGTTTTTAACCAAAACTGTTGAAAACTTCATGTCCTGGAGGGGTAACTTTGATCAGAGAAACTCATGAGGTACTAAAGAGGCTCTTGTCAGCTCCCTGTTTCACATCATGCACTTCCTACCCTTGCACTTGTGTATCAGACTGTCCTGCAGAGCACCTGCTCATGGCATTGTGCTCCCACTTCACAACTTAAAATGCCCCATCCTGACTCTTCCCCTCTGTTGAGAAGTCACTTCAGAACTAGGGTTCAGGTTCATAATTCACAACGGAGCGGTTGCTCTTTGGGATGTCCTTGGGTCAGGGGTGAGAGGCGGAGGATGCAAGAGGATGTGAGTTTCTTCAACTCTAAGGAGCACAAATGGGGCATTTCAGGAGGACTTGGTCATCTGCTCAGTCCAGGCTGGTGCTGAGCTGGCTAAATACAAACATTTTCTGCCTGTGCATCCTGTAGACAGGGATTTCTGCACAGTGTGTGGGCTGAGCCCGGCTCCTGGTAGCTGTCTGCTGTCTGCTCTTTACAGCCAGGGTCATTTTTTATGTCAAGTTTGTGAAGCCCAGTAGAAACTAGGGCAGACAGCAGACAAGAGCAAACAGCCTCGGGCTGCACCAGGGTAAGTTTGGGTGGGTATAAGGAAAGACTTCTCCCTGGAAAGGGCCCTCAGGCCTTGGAACAGACTGCCCAGGGACAGGGTTGAATTGCCATCCCTGGCCTGTGTTTCACAGTTGTGGAGATCTGGAGCTCAGGGACAGGGTTTGGAACAGTTGGGCTGAGGGTTGGACTTGGTGATCTTGAAGGTCTTTTCCAAGCTAAACAATTCTGCAGTACCCACAGGGACCCCCTCAAAGAGCTGCAGCTGGCTGTTGGGGTGATGGTACCGGATCTCTTACTCATTGGTTAACTACAGCTTTGCCATAACCAGGCTCTGCAGCTGCCTGGAGTTGGAGAAAGGTAGGAACCCCTGCTGCTGAGGGTTTCTGACAGCCCAGCCAACTGGAGTGTGTTGCTGGAGTCACATCACATCCCTGGTAAAGGCTGCACTACTCACCTTTTATTTCAAACAGGCTCCTCTGGGGTGTTTCCTACCTGCAAGGTCTGATTTTGGAGCAGGATTTTAGAGCTGGCTCAGTGTTACTGACAGTGACCTCCTTAAAATGACGAACATGCAGAGAAGGTAGCAGGTGACACCTGGTCCTTTCTTCTCCCAAATTTTGGGATATCTTAAAACCATGGGATGATCTCTGCTTGTGTTTGATACTTCTCAGGGTTGCGCTGAGCAGAACGGGGAGGAGCTGAAAGTTTTCATGCAGTGTCAGTCTTCAAGGGAAATCATAGAATCACAAAGGTGGGAAGAGACCTCCAAGATCATCAAGTCCAACCTAAGTCCCATCCCACCTTCAAAACTGGTTGCTTGTGTTCTGCTGGGCTCTTGGCAGTCAAGCAGAGTGGCTTTAGCACAGCTCTGCCTGACCATCCCAGTCCTACCACATCCAGGTGCATCATTTCTCCTGAATTCTTCCTCTAGTTAACTTTAACTTGCTGCTGAGCGTGGGTGAGCGCCCCTCAGCCTTCGTCCGGCGCGGGCTGTTCATTTCAGACGAAGCATTTGTGCTTTTTTTTTGTTTTTGTTCTTATTTTAGATCCATGTCAGTGCCTTTTTGAACTGTGACACTCGGCAGATATTTCTGCTGCGAAAGCACTGCCTGAGAACTGCTGACCGACAGGCATTACGGGCTTTGCCTGATTCCCTGCTCCCGATTGTCCCGGCCGTGCTGGAGCAGAAGTCAGCAGCTCGTGGATGTTATTTAGTTTTTAAATACCTCCGTGCAGTTGTGCCTGGCTGTGATTTCATGAGATGCGATGGGCTGAAAGGACAGGGTTTTGCTCTTCCTTTGCCACAGCTGCATCGAGCCGCTTCCAGCACTTGTCAGAGTCCGCTGTGAACTCGTTTAACCTGCTGAAACGGCAGTGGGGAAACCAAATCCAGCTTCCTTCCTCCTCCTGTCCCCAAACTGCATCTTTCTGCTATTCTGGTGAATTAAACTGGCTCACAAAGTGCTTCAGTCGGCAAAGAGAGAGGAGTCTGAAGGCTGTGTTCCCCTTCTGGTGGCAGAGAGCTGCTGGGTCAGCTCAGACAGCCATAAAATCTCAGCACTTACCCCAGTTTTGAGGCCAGTGCTGGGAGCCAGCGTGCTGGGGCAAAGCCCATCGCACCGGGCAGCATGGGGGACCCATCTGGTGTAGGAGGGGATGAGCTTCCTGGTCTGAAAGGTGCTGCTGTTAGGAGTATGAAGATCTGTGTGATGTAATGTGCCCTGATTTCTTTAATCAACCTTCTTCCTTTATTACATCCTTTATTAAATGAGAATGACTGGAAGGGCTTTAAAAATTAATTTATAATCATAGGATCACTGAAAGGGAAGGACCTTTAAAGGTCATCCTGAGCAAGCCCCTGCAGTGAACAGGGACATCTGCAACTAGAGTGGGTTGCTCAGAGCCCCGAGGTCCAGCCTGACCTGGGATGGTTCCAGGGATGGGCCTTCTCCCACTTCTCTGGGCAACCTAGGCCAGGCTGTCCTCACCCTCAGCATCAACAATTTCTTCCTTCTGTCTCCTCTGAATCCCCCTTTTTCAGTTTAACCATCACCCCTGGTCCTGTGACTGCAGCCCCTGCTGAAAAGCCCATCCCCATGTCTCTTATCAGCCCCTTTAAGCCCTGGAAGGCTGCACTAAGGTCTCCCCAGAGTCTCTCTTCTCTGAGTGTCATAGCTTTGCCCACCCAAGCTGCTGCTCCAGGTACCAGGCAGCACCACAGGCAACATCACTAATTCTAGGGTAAGATCCCAACCCTGTAGGAGTCTTACAGAAAAGCCAAGGCATGATGGGTGTCAGTTACTCCTGGGGAGGTTCTCGTTGGAGTCCAGAAGAAAATTCTTTCCCACTAGAACAATTAACCACTGGGATCATCTCCCAAGGGAAGGGGTTGATTGCCCCACACTGGGCAGTTTCAGCTCCAGCCTGACAGCCTGCTGGGACAAACCATTTAAACTGTATTTGTAGCTGGATAGGTTGGACTGGATGATCCTTGAGGTCCCTTCCAACCTGGTGTCCTGTGAATCTATGAATCCCATAGTGTGCCTGTGCACAGCCTGTTTCATGTGGTGGTTTATTTCTGCTTGATGCATCTAAAATTGCCCTTTGGGACTTTCAGCCTGCGCAGGAGGAGCGGAGGGAGGACCAGGAGCCAGAGAGCAGAGACCTCGAGGGCAAAGAAGGAGGGGAAACCAAGGAAGAGATCACCAAAGCAGAGCCGAAACAAGAGGCTGCGGAGACCAAAGCAGAGAAGGATTTGAAAGCTGCCCAGAAAGCAGCCAGAAGGCACCGAAACATGTACTGCAAAGTCGTCCTGCTGGATGACACCAGTTTCGAGTGCACCGTGGACGTAAGTACTTGAGGCTTTGGTGCTGCTTCACCTCCTTTCCTCTCTCCGTTCTCCCTGTGAAAGATCACCACCAACACGAGTTACCACGAGCCTAACGTGCTGCCAGGGAATTACCTGTCAGGCTTTACTGCAGGAGAGTCCTGCTGTAACAACTTCTTTAATGCCTGGTGAAAACTGCTGGGTGCTTAGAAATAATTCTGTTATTATTGTTCTGCTATTTCCAGAGTGATTTTGCTTTGTAAAGGGCAGGGGGAACTTAAAAACCCACAAAACTAACCTTCTTTGCTGTTTATCTTCTCTCTCATTTGTTTCCCAGACTGGAGTTTCGGGGTTTTAGGCAGCTGGGGGTTGTCTAAACATTATTTTGCCCCCTCGCTTTGGATAAAACAGGTTGTCCAAGTGATTAGGGGCTTTTCTGCTCAGCTGAGGTGCCTTCACCCGTGAGGCTGCTGGCTGCCATAACTCTTGGAGCTGGGATGTAAAGACAGACGGGCTGTGTTTAGCCTGCGGATGAATATATTTGCAGTAAACAATTTAAAATCATTATGTTGACTTAGAGCTCTGCAAACCCCTTCATCCGAGAGCTTTTCTTCTGCTTTATGTTTGTGCATTCTCTCCCAGGGCTCTCTGGCTGTCAGGGCAATAAAAAGCTCTCAGAAATCCCCAGGACTCGTCCAGAATATTAACAATGTGGTACTTACCACTGGAGCACACTGCAATCAGCTTGTTTTTCCCCCTAGTGCTGCTGGCTAAATGGACCAGGAGAGGGTATCTGGGCACAGGGCTCCTTGTGAAAGCAAAGAGCAGTTACCTTGGGTGATCCTGGGCAAGTAGGTCAGTGCTGACCATTTGTGTAACAGTGTGGCTGCTGTTGTTGCTGGGGATCAGCTTGCAGCATCACCATCCCCTTCGCCTTCCCCATCGTTGGGGGGGGGTTTGTGTGGAGCCCCCAAAATGGGAATCGTTACAACTACCTGAGAGTAGGTTGGAGAGAGGTGGAGGTCAGTCTCTTCTGCCCAGTCACCAGCGATAGGACAAGAGGAAATGGCCTCTTGTGGTGCCAGGTGAGGGTTAGACTGGGCATCAGGAGAAATCTCTTCCCTTGCAGAGTGGTCAGGGGTTGGAACAGGCTGCCCAGGGAGAGGGGGAGTCACTGTCCCTGGAGGGGTTCAAACACTGAGGAGCTGTGGCCCTGTGGGGCAGGGTTTAGTGGCCAGAGTTGATTTGGGGTGCTGATTGTACTGGATGAGCTTGGAGGTCTCTTCCAGGTTTAATGATTCTGTAAATCCTGGTGACAGCTTGCAGTGGGTTTGCTGTGATGGTGGTGTCTTCACATACCAGTGAGTTGTAGACATGCTGTCACTGGGAGAGCAGGTGGTGTGGTTGGTCCTGAGTGGAGCAGGATGTTAGAAGGCTTTCTGTAGGTTCAGAGGTTCATGGGGGGCACTGCAGAGGGGATTACGAGAGACTGCTGTGTTAGTGAGACCCTCTTCACTTGACAAGTGCCCTTGGCTTTCACATCCCTGTAATGCTTCTCTAGCAGTTAAGACTTAATTGAGAAGAAATCACAAAGGTGTAGACAAGGAGCAGCACAAATGCCACATTCTAGAAGAACTTTCCAACATCCTTTGAAGTTGACCATGGATGTTTTTTCATTCCTGGATGTCTTTTAAGTGCCAGTTCTTCCAAGAAACATCCAGGCCAATGTGTGCACCATGTTACCTGTAGAGCTGTGACATTTATGGAGGGACCTTAGATCTGAGGAACTGGGAGAAACCAGGGCTGTGATCTTGGATCATCCATCTACAGCTAACAGGCGAGACACAGGCACAAGTGACGCATTAGTGAGGCTGGAACTTCTGTTGGAAGCACTTGGCAGAGCTTCCAACAGAAATGAGCTCTTCTTGTTCCTGTAACTTTGTGCTTCAGGGATGTTTCCTTCATGCTTTTGGACTAAAAGGGTAGCTGGTCCTAGGGCCTGTTCCCTTCTGAAGGATGTGGGGATTAAAAAAGGAGATAGAAGCGCTCAGCCTGCATTTCTGGAGGCAAGAAGCTGTGTGCTAAGCAGCTTGTGGTGCATAAGGCATGACTGGAGAAGCTAAGTTTCATTAGTGGGTCAGGGTGATGTTAAAGGTCATGATGGTCTGTGGTTCTGTTTCATGGCCCAGGTTGTCCCCAAAATGGGGAGGCCTGTAGCAGTGGGCTGTGGTGGCAGTTTTGTACCCTGTGTTGATCATCTTTTGATGACGCCTGCTTGTCTGGCAGCCTGGAGCTGGGAGATACTGGTGCACTAAATGTGTGTTGGGAAGGAAATCCCATACAGACCCTCAGTGTTTATGGACTGATGTTGAGAAGCTCAGCTTTGGGGCTTCAGACACGGAGCTGGTAGTAGCAGAGATCCACTGCAGTTCCTATTGCCTCTCCAGTTTGAGTTTTTAAGCCAGATGCCCTTTCTTACAAGGAGGTGCTTCCCCAGGCACAGCCAGGACATCTGATCCGGGGCTATTCAGGGATTGTTGGTGGTGGTTTGATCCCGTTCACCTTCTTGCACAACCAGCCCATCCCACAGAATTCCTTTTGTCTGTTTGCAGAAACATGCCAAGGGGCAGGATCTTCTCAAAAAAGTCTGTGACCACCTCAACCTCCTGGAAGAAGACTACTTTGGTTTGGCCATATGGGACACACCGACCTCCAGGGTGAGCAGCTGCTGTGGGGTGTGTTCTGCCTCTGGGTGGGTTCAGAATGATTTTTTTGAAGGATCATCATCTCCCCCAGGAGCAGGTGGTGCGTGAGCTATGCTTAAAACTCCTTCAGTGCCCTCTCCCCAAAGAAGATGAAGAGGGTCATTGCAGAGGAAGAATTTTAATTAATTACTACAGGAGTGTGATACCGTGTCCTTCCTTTCTCTCTTCAGAGCTCAGGGTCTGCCCTGCCAGCATAATTTTGCAGTAAACTAAAATAATGAACTTTCTCCAGTAGAAGACCCAAACTGGTACCAAAATCACAGTATCACAGGAATGTATTTTCCAACCTTGATGATGCCATGATTCTATGAATGTGTAAAGCTTTTTCTGGAAGAGAGCAGATGTTTTAATTGTGATTGTAAGAAGGGCTTGGCTACTCAGAGCTGGCACACCGTACAGAGCAGGAATAAAAGCTGCTGCCTTGCCTCTGGGGTCATTGTTTGTTGGGTTTGGTTGGAGCCACCCTGAGCAGTGCTGAATTGAAGATTTACCCTGTTACAGAACAGCCTGACTCTTCATACCAAACCTCTTTGTCATATGGTTTCAGTTTAAGGTCTTTGTTTGGTTAGACTGAAGCTGTGTCTTATCTCCTAACCCCTTGGTTATGCTTTAACTGCGGCAATTACTCATGAAACCAGCCAGGGCTGCTAAACTGAAGTCAAGGACTCACTTCTGCATCCGTTAGACCAGTTACGCAGGTCCCCATTCTGACTGCTCCTGTGCTTCGGCGCGCAGCGATGGGCTGAGGGACGCTCGTCAATAAATGCTCAGTAGCTGCAAGTGTCAGGTTTAACACCCAGGCTAAACAACACCCTGTTGCTGTTTGAGGCTGGTAGAGCTACAGGCTTGGTTTTGCTTTACTGTCTCTGCTATCTTGCGGTGTCTAGTTCTGGGCCCTTTGTTCTGGAAGGACAGGAAACTGCTGGAAAGAGCCTAGTGCAGAGCCATGAGGATGAGGAAGGCAGTGGAGCATCTTCCTGATGAGGAAAGGCTGAGGGAGCGGGGTCTGAGGAGAAGAGGAGACTAAGGGGTGGGTGACTGCATTAATGGTTGTAGGTATGGACAGAGTGTCAGGAGGATGGAGCCAGGCTCTGCCCAGGGGTGTCCAGTGACAGGACAAGGGGCGATGGGGACAGGCTGGAGCAGAGGAGGTTCCATGGAAACAGAGAAACTTTTTTCTTGTGAGGGTGCCGGAGCCCAGG
The DNA here is from genome assembly GCA_013400115.1 of Rhinopomastus cyanomelas. NCBI lineage: Eukaryota > Metazoa > Chordata > Aves > Bucerotiformes > Rhinopomastidae > Rhinopomastus > Rhinopomastus cyanomelas. Next base: position 415,302 of record VXBP01000718.1, on the reverse strand, counting down.
CCCAGGCTGCCCAGAGTCTCCTGCTCTGGAGACTTTCAAACCCCCCTGGATATTCCTGTGTGCTCTGTCTTAGGGGATCCTGCTCTGGCAGTGGGGTTGGACTGGATGATCCTTAGAGGTCCCTTTCAAACCCAGACAGTCAGTGATTCTGTGTGAGTGTGTTGTGCTTGTAGGGGGAGGCATTATTGTGCTTTTAGATCCAGTTAACAGTAAAACCAGTTTAGTTGGAGCAGCTCAGCTTTTTGCGGTGGTGCTGTGAGTCACTCACAGCTGCATCTCCCAGACCCCCAGCACTGGCTCTTCTCACATCCTGGTGTCAATTCTTCCAAAAGCAGAAGTGTGTGGCTCCTTCCCCACAGCTCACAAGGGTTGAGAGGACTCTGCAGCCTCATAATTACAGGGAACTGAAAAGAGATTATTGTCCCAGAACTGGGAGCTGGGAATGATGAAGCCATCACTTGGAGGGATTTTTGGGATTCTTTCTGGTTCTGTTTCATTTGAAACCTTTGAAATCTGAAGCTCTGTGTCATCTCTTCCTCAAACATGACACTCAGTTACTGATTTGAAAATACTCAGAGGCTTGGAGTCCCTCTGCTCTGGGGACAGGCTGAGAGTGTTGGGGTTGTTCAGCCTGGAGAGCAGAAGGATCCAAGGGGACCTTCTAGGGACCTTCCAGTCCCTGAAAGTGGCTGTCAGAAGGCTGGGGAAGTCTGTTCCTGAGGGCAGGGCATGAGAGGACAAGGGGTCATGATTTGAAGCTGGAAAAAGGCAGCTTGAGGCTGGACAGGAGGAAAAAGTTGTTGAATCTGAAGTTGGGGAATCGCTGGAACAGGCTGCCCAGTGAGGGAGTGCAGGACCCATCCCTGGAGCCATTCAAGGTCAGGCTGGCTGGGGCTGTGGGCACCCTGGTCTGATGAGAGATGGCCCTGCTTGGTACAGAGCTGTTGGATTGGATGCCCTTTGGGAGCCCCTTCCAACCCAACAAAGTCTGTGACTCACAGGTAGAAATGATCTTAATACGAAACCACTGGATGAGCTTCTGCTCCTCCCTCAGAGCTCTGCAGAGCAGGCAGAGATGCCTCTGTGTGTCCCTGTATGTGAGATTTTCCACCTCAATATGTAAGGAAAAACTTTCCTGGGGTTTTGTGTTTCACACACAGGGGGAGCAGAGGGTGACAGAGCGAACAGGAGCTGGTGACAGTGGGAATAGGAGATGGTGGCAGTGGGTCGAGCAGCTGGTCAGCACCGAAGGAGCCTGATGCTGCTGTGAAAGGGGGGTTTGTTTCCCACTGATTCATGACACCATGTGGATGAAAGTGCCATTAACTGCTGTCCCCATCACTGTCCCCTTGGTCAGGCAGGGTGACTGCTGAGGATGCATGAGAGCAGCCTTGCCTGGCTGGAACGACAGCAGGAAGGAGCAGTTGTGCCACCAGCTTGGACATGGAGGTTCTGTTTAGAACAGTGACCCTAAAGACACCAAGTGACATCGAGTGGCTTTCCTAACCTCAGTTTTCTAGGTTAGAGGGACAAGCGTACAAAACACTAAGATTAAATGGAAGTATCACTGTCACTCTGCCATGAAGTTCCGTGTCCTCCTGGTCAAGGCAGATTAGCTTGGGGGGGATCCAGTGAGTTAATTCCTTCACCTTGAGAGACCTGGATGTTCAAATCCTCTCAGTGCTTGTGAAAATGAGGAGGGCAGTGTAGTGCAGCCTTTCCACGAGGGCTGATAGCACCACTCTGTCCCCTTTGGCAGGGCAGACCCTGAGCTCTGTAGAGGGAAAGGCTCGGACCTGATGTGCTGGGTGTTGCTCAGACCATGCTGGCAGAAGCAGGAGCTGTTTTTCGAGGCTTGTGTGGCACCATCATCCCACAAAACCCCAAATTATAGCGAGGGAAGGCAAAAAAAAAAAAGGATCTCTTTCTAAATTTGTAGCAGAGATAATCACTAGAAACTTGAGTCATCCTGAAAAGAGATTGAGTTTGTGTCATGCTGCTGCTGTACAAGATTCCAGCCTTTCCCAGGCATGGGATGTTTTCACTTCACAGTTCAGTGATTAAGTGCTTAAAAAACACCCCTAATAATAGAAATTCTTGGTGATCTTTGATCTGAGTAGGGTAGATTCAGAGACAGGATGCCCAAACTGAAGGCAGCCATCCTATTTACCTGTTTTTAAAGGTTCTGGAGAAAAGAAACAGCACTGCACAAGTGCCCCTCATAGCTGGATGCAGCTGCAACCTCATCCACAACCCCAATTTGCTGTTCTTTCCCCCATCCTATTCCTCCTGCCTCCCCTACAAGGACCCCATAGGTGCAGGGTTGCAGATGCACCCGCTGGCACCACAGATGGGAGTAAAAGTTGTGCGAAAGGCGCTGTCTCCCCAGTTTCCATGGCTGCCTTCGTGTCAATTGTCTGGGGTTTTTGTAGGGTATTTTTAGTGGTTTTCAGTTTTCTGTGGCGGTTCTGGAACGTCTGTTAAACTGTGAATGTTTTTATCCTCTTACAGACGTGGCTGGATCCTGCCAAAGAAATCAAGAAGCAGGTTCATGGTAAGTAGATTGAATTTATCATGTGAGGTGGTGGGGTTTCTCTTCCTAAATAAGTGGGGCTTTGGATTGAGGAGTCCAGGGATGGATGAGAGTTCAAGTGGGGCAGATCTGGCAGGGATCAGCACAAGGTCAAGCGGTCTGTTTATCCCTTTTCTTCTCCTGAAGTACTAGTGATGCTCTAGACTTAGGAAAAAAGGTCATTTCTTTGAGAAAACAGAGCTTTGGGTCACTTCACCCACTGCAAACCCACTGGCCTCGCTACCACCGGACGCTGAACTGGGAGAATCTGCTCCCCGTGAAAAAGAGGTGTCAGTGGGAACCTTCAGATCTCCAAGAGGGTTGAGAAATCCTGAGCAAGACTGTGCTGGAGCAAGGCTTTGAGGATTTGGGTGCTCTTTTGGGGTGCAAATAGGGGCATGGGAAAGGTAAATGGCTCAGATGGGATCGGGGCAAACAGGAGATGCTCCAGGCTTGTGTTTAAGGTTTGTTAGCATCGGGTCAGCTCTGGATACAGGGTTTAGAGGCTTTGCTTTTCTCTCAGGAGCAAGTCTGACTGCTTCAACAGGAAGAGAGTGGGGTTAGCAAGGAGAACAGTGGGGTTTTTTGGAGGGAAAAGACTGGTTTTAAAAGGAAAATACTGGATTTTGGAAGGAAAATAATAGTTTTTGAAAGGAAAATAGGGATTTTGGAAGGAAAGTGGTGACTTTTATGAGGAAAATAGTGGTTTTTGGAAGACAAAAATGATTTTGAAAGGAAAATAGTAGGGTTCAAAATGGAAATAATGAGTTTTGGAAGTAAAGTAATGATTTTTTTTTTAAAGGAAAATAGTGGATTTTGGAAGGAAATTAGTGATTTTTGAAAGTGATTTTTTTGAAGGGAACATTGTGGTTTTTGAAAGGAAAATAGTGATTTTGGACGGAAAAATAGTGACTTTCAGAGGGAAAACAGTGGGTTTTCTAAGGAAAATAGTAGTTCTTGTAAGGAAAATAGTGGTTTTGTAAGAAAAAATGGTTTTGAAAGGAAAATAGTTTTGAAGTGAAAATAATGAGTTTTGGAATTAAAATAGTGATTTTTTTTTGAAAGGAAAATAGAGGGGTTTGAAGGGAAATAGTGTTTTCTGAAAGGAAAATAGTGGTGTTTGGAAGGAAAAGAGTGGAATTTGGAAGGAAAAGAGTGGAATTTGGAAGGAAAATAGTGGATTTTAGAGGGAAACTAGTGTTTTTTGGAGGAAAATAATGGTTTTTGAAAGGAAAAAACTCTGCTGAGGATAACTTGTGTTGGGCTGTGTGTAATGAAAACAACATGCCTTGAGTTTAATCCCAGTTATGGGGTTGCATAAGGAGTAAATCCATGAATGCTGCTGAGATTGCAGTAAATCTCTGTGTGAGTTAAGCTCAGGGTATCTTCTCATTCTGAAATAAATATTATTTGAACTTGTTAAAGGGCACTGCAGGGAGGAGCTGGGGCTGTGGCAATTGCTTTTGAATGGATCAAGACTGTTTTCTCTGGGTAAATATGATTATTTCCAAGAAGAAGAGAGAGTGACCCCTCCAGCTCAGTCACCTAGGCTGTCCTTGCTGCAGATGACACCAGTCCTAGGTGTGATTCTACAGATTCTCACTCCAGTTGATTCCTGTGATGATGCTGTTTGCAACAAGCTGTGTTAAAGCACTTAGATCTGGACTTGTAAAGCTCTTCCTGTCTCACTGCTTGCTGCTTCCATCCAGGGTTTGAGGCTTGTGCTGAGCTGGGTTTAAGCCACGATCTGAACCCCCACCACCGCTGTGCATTAGGCTGCTGAGGAAATGAGCACATCTGCTCTTCACGTGGAAGCTGACAATTGGGTCAAGTGATAAACTAATTCCAATTCATTAACTTTGAGCTCACGCCTGACCTCTCGCCATGAATCCTTCTGCTCGATCAATGTAAAACGAGGGGAGTAATTTAGTCTCTTAGCAAGGAATTCCATTTTTTTCCTCCAGGAGCTGGGATTTATTCAGTGTTTTACCTGCCCTGCTTCGTTTTCTCCTGCTTCTGTCTCAGCTCCAGTAAACAAAACCAGATCTTCTGCTAAGCAGCCAGGAGCAGAAGGAGCAGCTTTGCAAACGGTGTTAGGATCTGCTGGAACATCAGATATTCCTGGCTCTTTTTCTAGGGGCTGGCTATCACAGACCTCTTCTGCTGTGCTTGGTTGGTTGTTGTTTGGGGTTTTTTTAATTAACCTCTTCTTTGTTATTGCAGGAGGCCCCTGGGATTTTACCTTCAATGTCAAGTTCTACCCCCCGGACCCTGCTCAGTTGACAGAGGACATCACCAGGTGAGGTTCCTTAATGTCAGACAGGGAGCTTATGCAGCAAAGCAGGGACTCTCAGAGAGACCTTTTCAATCTGAGGGTGGGGGATCCCTGGAACGGGCTGCCACCAGAGAGGTGGTGGAGGCTGCATCCCTGGTGCCTTTCAAGGTCAGGCTGGCTGTGGCTCTGGGCAGTCTGGTCTGGTTAGAAATGGCCCTGCTTGGTGCTGGCAGGTTGTTCCCTTCCAACCCTATGATTCTGTAATAGTTGGATGGTTTTTCCCTCCTTCAGCAAAGACATCAGATGTCCTCATGGTTCAGAGGGCATTTTGGTTGGTTGTAGTGGATGTGTGGGATGATCCGACTCTTCGCTGAGCTCCAGATGTGTCCAGCAGCATCAGTTATAACCCTGACTTACATGAGTTTGTATAAAAAAAGTACATTTTTATTGAAATCAAGAGTGTTTGATCACAAGTGTTCTCCACTCCCTTCAAGAGTGGAGGTGACCTAAAGTCCTCCTATCCTCCACACTGTTCACCGTGAAGGTACCAATCCATAATAGAACTACATGGGGAAACTGGAAACAAGCATCACGCTGTCTTCATCAGCAGCACAAAAAAAGAGGCTCTGATTGCTCCTCAAGTTTCTAGGGGATGTCAGTAAATAGTATTTTGCTTTCCCCCCTCCAGGTATTACTTGTGTCTTCAGCTTAGACAGGACATCATCTCGGGGCGGCTGCCCTGCTCCTTTGCCACTCTGGCCCTGCTGGGTTCGTACACTGTCCAGTCCGAGCTGGGAGACTACGATCCTGACCTGCACGCCCCTGATTACATCAGTGAATTCAAACTGGCCCCAAACCAGACAAAAGAGCTCGAAGAGAAGGTGGTGGAGCTTCATAAAACATACAGGTGATTTTGGGTAAAGAAAGCACGTGTGTTGTGCTTGGAACAGCCAGCGGTGAGGTTTGAGAGGGCTTCAGGTGCCTGGAGAGGCTCATTCCACAGTGCCTTACAAAACTGTACTTGTGCAGCTAAGTTTGTGCCTGTGAAAGACCAGGCACCAGCAGCTTAATCCTCACCCTGGGAATGCGAATCAGCACCTCAAAACAATGCCAGAACCATTAAAAGGACACGGCAAGCTGTAAATCAGCCTTTTACCCTGGTGGCAAAGGAAAAGGCTGAAGCTGACTGGTCCTCCCTCCCAATCGTTGCAGAGCTCTTTGGCAGCTTCCTTCCCACTAGCAGTTCTTATTCTGCCAGATGGTTTGGAGCCAACATGCAGATATTAGAGGAAAAGTTGATCTACTGGAGGGTAGGAAGATGCTGCAAAGAGACCTGGACAAGCTGGGTCGATGAGCGGAGGCCAGTGAGATGAAGTTTAACAGGTCCAAGTGTAGGGTCCTACGCTTGGGCCATGATAACCCCCTGCAGCTACAGGCTGGGGGATGAGGGGCTGGAGAGCAGCCTGGCAGAGAGGGACCTGGAAGTACTGGTTGACAGCTGGCTGCCAGGACCCAGCAGGGTGCTCAGGTGGCCCAGAAGGCCAGTGGCATCCTGGCTTGGATCAGCAATAGTGTGGCCAGCAGGGCTAGAGAGGTAATTCTCCCTCTGTATTGGGCGCTGGGGAGGCCTCCCATCAAGTACTGGGGACAGTGCTGGGCCCCTCACTTCAAGAAAGAGATTGAGGTGCTGGAGTGGGTCCAGAGGAGCAACAAGGCTGGGGAAGGGTCTGGAGGGAAAGTCTGATGAGGAGAGGCTGAGGGAGCTGAGGGTGTTTAGCCTGGAGGAGACTCAAGGGGCAACCAGTGCCAGGACAAGAGGGCAGGGCCTGAAGCTCCCAGGGGAGGTTCAGATTGGATGTCAGGAGGAATTTCTTTCCTGAAAGGACTGTCAGGCAACGGGAACAGCCTGCCCAAAGAGGAGGCTGAGTCCCCGTCCCTGGAGGTGTTGAAGATAAGGACAGCTGTTGTGCTGGGGGACAGGGTTTATTGGTGCTGACAGGGCTATGAAAAGATTGGACTCTTGAAGGTCTCTTCCAGCCCAAACTGTTCTATGATTCTGTGAAGTACTGGGGCTTTCTGGTGTTTCCCCCATGCCATCGCACGCTGCCTGTTTCCTGCTGCACTAAGTATTTTTGAGCTTGCAACGGAAGCTTTAGCAGTAAGGTGTGAGTTTTCAGCTGCTGTTTAAAGCAGATCTAACACTTTATAACAAAACCTGGAAGGTGGAAGTCTCTTGTTTCCTACATGAGGAAGACACCTTGTTTTCTGTAAAAGGGGATCCAAACTCTTGAGTTGTTTGTTAACAGCTGCAGAGCCATAAAAGGGGGCTCATTTCATGTAAAACTACAAAATTTGCTGTCTTAATCTTGCAAAGAGAGAAACTTACTGACTTTTGGATTTGTGTAGTTGTTGGATTGCAGTCTGGCTGGGGCAGATCTCATCTCTCAGTACCTGTGCTGGAGCCTACAGCATATTTGGGATTTTCACATTAAAGGAGTGAAACTTTCTAATGTGGAAGTGTTCTGGCTGATGCCAGTATCAGAGTTGGTAGAACTTAATAGAACCCAGACTAGGTTGTCCTTGTCCTTCCCAGTATGGCCATGACACATCTGTTTTGTTCAGATAGGGTTAAAGGACTACTGGTACCAGAATCATAGAATCATCATGACTGGAAAGGACCTCCAGGATCATCCAGCCCAGCCCTCATCCCAGCAGCTCCATAACCCCTAGACCATGTTCTCAAGGGCTGTAGCTACTCAGTTTTTAAACCCCTCCAGGGATGGTGAATCCACCACCTCCCTGAGCAGCCTTTTCCAGCGCCCAACCACTCTCTCAGGAAAGAACTTCTTCCTAAGATCCAACTAAGAGGTGACAGTAACCAGACTTCTTCCTTATCTTCTCTTGAAGCCTATTTTCATAGATGCTCTCTAGTGCTTGGGTTGCAGGAGCTGCATGGAGCAGAGGGCTCTCCTGCAGAGCAGCCAGTCGGCAGCTTCTGCGCCATCCCAGAGACCCATTTGGGTTTTAAGAGAACAGCAAACCCCATAAAACCATTTGGTGATGCAGAGACCTTCAAGAGGAGCCCCTTGACCTGTGAAGAGCTGCTGGTTGATGCACTGAATAACAAGGACAGAGCAAAGCTGAGCCCTTCTCTCGCAGGCAGCAAGGAGCTAATAACCTGAGTGCAGCAGGGTTGGACGAGTGCCCCCGGCTGTGACCAAAGCTACGATTAACACCTCACTCGGCCCCGCAAATCGATGCTTTCCATTGATTCCCCTCCATTTGCACTGAGAGGAGAGGAAATGAGGGAAAGTAAGTCCTGGGCCGATGACAAGCTTAGTGACTTGAAGTCAGAGGCCGTTAGCTGTGCCAGAAGTGACAGATCACGGCGCTGAATTATTCATGGCTTCATTAAAAGAGTCCTGCGAGGTCTGGGAGGTGGTTTTATACTTAATCTGGAGGAGGAAGCAGGATGTACCCCCTGAATTTCTGGTCTGTATTCTGGGAACATTAAACTGTCAGAGAGTGTTCAGTGGAGGAAAACTCTGTGAAGCCGCGCTCCAGCTCTGGCTGCTTTATCTGCCAAGCACCAGGCACGAGTCGGAGACAGCGACTACTCCTGGGTTGTGCCTAGAAGATTGTCCTCATGGTTGTCTTTGTCTGCCCAGTCACCCCGCCACTAAAACCTCTATTTCCACAGCACACGAGATGTGTGTCGAGCACTCAGTAAAGAAGACATCAAAGCAGGGATGGAAATGCGATGGATACGGCTGAACGCTCTCCTGACAGAGCTGTCAGACCTACCTTGTGCGCTGGGATCTTACTAACAAGGGCACTTCACTATGGCTGATAATAGCCTCCATTATCAGGATGGTTCTGTTGAGCAAAGTTGTGCTGTGTGGCCTCTGCTGCAGACAGGGCACCATCTGTTCCCACAAAATGTCTCATTCATCTGGTCTGTCCCAGTAGGAATCGCTGCCGAGTGGTCTCAGCTGGTTGGGCATGTGGTTTGGAGAACAATAGCTGGGGCTGGGGGGTCTTGAGGCAGGAGGTCTGGAAGGATGGTACCTGTCACCCTCTGCCTTCGGCTCAGTGGCTGTTTCTGAGACCCCATGTGGAATATTGTGTCCAGTTCTGGGCCCCTCAGTTCCAGAAGGACAGGGAACTGCTGGGAAATGCCCAGTGCAGAGCCATGAGAACGGTGAAGGGAGTGGAGCAGCTCCCTGATGAGGAAAGGCTGAGGGAGCTTGGTCTGTTCAGATGGAGGAGACTGACGGGGGACCCCATGAATGTTGATAACTAAGGACAGGGTGGGTGTCAGGAGGATGGACTCATGCTCTGCTCTGGGGTGTATAGGGACAGGACAAGGGACAGTAGGGAAGGGCTGGAGCAGAGGAGATTCCATGTAAACAGCCTGAAAAGCTTTTTCCCTGTGAGGGTCATGGAGCCCTGAACTGGCTGCACAGAGACGTTGTGGAGTCTCCGGCTCTGAAGGATTTCAAACCCCTGCTGGATGTTCCTGTGGGAAGTGTGTCCTAGGGGATCCTGCTCTGGCAGGGGGGGTTGGACTGGATGATCTCTAGAGGTCCCATCCAACCCCAAACGTTCTGTGATTCTCTGATTCTTCCACTGAATCGAGATTTGGACTTCACAGAGTCCACAGTTCTTCCGCTTTCTTCCCTCGTGTCTGTACAGCTCCACAGCAAACAAGGTCCATCAGTTCTATGAGAGTGTCTCAGAGCAGATTTCTGTGATCAGAGTAGTAGAGTGACTCTTCATCTGGGTACAAAACTGTGTTGAAAGCAAAAGGAAATCCAACGAGTGAATGGTTTGAGTGAAGTCTGATCTGTCCCTTCCTAAAAGCAGCCATTAGGGTTGTACCAAACCCTTTGTCTCTTTCCCCAGGTCCATGACTCCAGCTCAAGCAGACCTGGAATTCCTTGAGAATGCAAAGAAGCTGTCGATGTATGGGGTTGACCTTCACCATGCCAAGGTGGGAATCAGTGTTTGTGCTCCTGCCTTTGGGCTTTGTAATGGGAGGATCCATCCCTGTATCACCCCCATAATCCTACATCAGGAAGCCCTTTCTGAAGGATCTAGGAAGTGTGAAAACACAGCCACACGACAGAAATACCCCAAACGCTGTTGCAAGGGCTGTTAGACAAGTGATTCTTCCCGATGGCTGATTATTTCTGTGTTGCTGTGATGCTATACAAAGCTCTGGTGGACTTAGACTAAAGCTCTGGCCCTACAAGGTGAGCTGCTCCGCGCATGGAAATGCAGGACAGGCTGCTGCTGAGCCCTCTGAGCAAACAGCATCACAGAGAGATGACCTGAAAGGAAGATGTTGTAAGGAGAAACATTTAGGAAAAGCAGAGCTGGCCTTGGCTGTGTGGGGAGCTGGAGGCTGAAGTCTGGGTGGTGGAGAGCTGAATTGTGGGGTAATTTGGAGGACATTGACCTGGAACTGCTAACCTTGACACTGCTTAAATCCTCATCTGCTTTCCCAGGACTTGGAAGGGGTGGATATCACTCTGGGAGTCTGTTCCAGTGGCCTTCTTGTTTACAAAGATAAACTGAGAATCAACCGCTTCCCGTGGCCCAAAGTGCTGAAGATTTCCTACAAGCGCAGCAGCTTCTTCATTAAGATCCGACCAGGAGAGGTAACGTCCTGACTTCCCTGTGCTCTCGGCCTCTTCCATCACCTCCTGCTTATCAGCAGTGGCTACTTCACTGAAACAAAGTGCAGGGAGGGACCAGCTTTTCCCTGAATGGGCATTTTACCCTCCATCAGGTTTCTGATCTCGGTTCAGGCAGAGCCTGCTGACCTTGCTGAGGTCCTTTCTGGGACTCTCTCCTGAGGCTGTAAACCAGAGGGTCTTAATTTCAACAGCGTGTCATCCAGCACCACCTCCTGGCACTGGGAGGTATTCCTGTATTCCCAGCATCCAGGGGAGAGCCATGGGAAGCTCACAGCTGAAACTGGGAGAGGAATAACTCCTTGGTTTTTTGGAAATGAGGCAAGACAAAGGCTTAAAATCTAAACAACGCGGACATGTACCTTTTCACTTAGACTGCAGGGGCTGGCTGCCCTGATGCTGCCTGTCATGAGGTTGTTTCCAGCCTTGATAATTCTGTGAATCTGTGATTGTGGAGTTCAGCTGCTCTTGGGCCAGTCTAGCAGCTTGTGCTGCAGGTTGATGGGCTGAGGACTGGACTCCTGCCACAGTTATTTCTTGCTTATGATTCTATGATTCGATAAATAATTTGTATTTTCCACAGCAAGAGCAGTATGAAAGTACAATTGGATTCAAGCTACCAAGTTACCGGGCAGCGAAGAAGCTGTGGAAAGTGTGTGTTGAACATCACACGTTCTTCAGGTGGGTTTTCTAGCTTGGAGTGACTAATAGGTTAGAATTGCTGCTGGAAGTGAGCTGTTCCTTCCTTAGGCTTCTACCAATGTTGGAGTCATAGAATTGTGTCACAGACTGGCTAAGATTACAAGGGACCTTAGAGATCATCTCCACTATCCTCTCTGCTGTGGTCAGTGGTCATCCACACTTACAGAGAGATGTTATAGCAGCTTCCAGTACCTGAAGGGGGCTATAAGGAAGCTGGGGAAGGGCTTCTTGCAAGAGTTTGTAGTGATAGGATGAGGGGAGATGGCTTTAAGCTGGAAGAGCTAAGATTTAGATCAGGTCTTAGGAGGAAATTCTGTAAAATGAGAGTGCTGAGACCCTGGAACAGGCTGCCCAGGGAGGCTGTGGGTGCTCTGTCTGTGGAAGTGTTCAAGGGCAGGCTGGATGGGGCTCTGGGCAACCTGGTCTGGTGAGAGGTGTTCCTGCCCATAGCAGGGGATTGGGGCTGGATGATCTTTAAGGTCTCTTCTGACCCAGACCAGTCTATGATTCTGTGACTTGGTTGCTCAAGGCCTCATCCAACCTGGCCTTGAACCCCTCCAGGGAGGGGGCAGCCACAACCTCTCCAGGCAATCGATTTCAGAGTCTCTACCCTGGAGCCAAATGGCTGCAGAGACTTTAACTATTTCTATCACAATAAATTTCTAGGCAGCTTTTGCTTCATAAGAAGTGTAAGACAGGTCTGCTAGCTGATGTCTGTGTGGGGCTGATCATTAGAGCCTGTGTTTCATTAACTAACTGTGTGCCAGAGAAGGTTTCCCTCATTTATATTTGAATTCCTCTTGCTGCTGCCCAGCACTGGGGGTTCCTGAGTTTTGAACAATGTGTGTGGTTTTCAGGCTGACTTCCACTGAGGCCATCCCAAAGAGCAGGTTCCTGGCACTGGGCTCCAAGTTCCGCTACAGTGGCCGGACGCAGGCACAGACGAGGCAGGCGAGTGCCTTGATCGACCGACCAGCTCCTCAGTTTGAGCGGACGGCAAGTAAGCGAGCTTCCCGGAGCCTTGACGGAGGTGAGTGCCTGCTGCCTCTGCCCTCTCCCATAACTGGAGTCAGTAGGGTGCTGAAATACCTCTTAAGCTTAAATACTCCTGAAATACTCCATCTATTCCCTACTTTAAAGACCCCAGACCAGCAGAACTTTAATACAGACCTGGGTATAAAATGGAAACAGAGTAGTAGCACTGACTGACTAAAAGGATGTATGTGGGTGCTGAAGGCTTGTGGCAAATTTCTGGTTGTGAAGATATTTGTAAAGATACGAAATCTCAACTCCTTTTGCTTTCAGCAAATCAGGAATCCTATTCTAGGATTTGTCTTGCTTCACATGGTTTCCTTAAATTATAGTTCTCCTTGAATAGAAAATTTGTTGCCACAACCATTTGGAGCTTTTCCAGCATCCGTTAAAGTGATGCTGGAGTTGGAGCTTGTAGCTATTAACTGGGGAGGCTTGTCCCCGGCAGCTCTAAAGAGCTGGAGAGCTGCAGGCTAGAGGAGGGGAGGTGTGGAAGGAGCAGTTTGCTCCCCGTAATTGGGACCATGAGGTGCTTGAAAGATTAGGGAAAGGGGAGACCATCCCCTTGCACGAATTGGATCCCAGGAGAGTAGAACAGCCCTTTGCACTGAGGGCACCTGATGGAGCAGGAACTTGGCCCCAGAGGTCATACTGCAACCCAGGAGGGAGCAGGGCTGTCCCAGCACCCTGTGCCCAGCAGCAGCCAGGCTGCCCCACTCATGATAGGCAGAATCAAGGGGACCAGTGCTGTCTGTTGCCCCTTGGCCATGCCCTGTTGACTGTTACAATCCCAGATGAGCAGAGCAATCCCTGCTGCCGTCCCACACCTGCATGCCAGAGCTTGGAAAAGAGCAGCGTGTGAATGTTAACGCTTCTGTCCCCGTTGAAGTCTGCAGCCTGTTTCCATCTGCTGTGTGGGCAGTCGGTAACATGTGCCCCGTTTCTTCAGCTAAACGTGCGACTCAAAAAGTTGAGTTCAGAGCCGTAGAGGAAGAGAAGCAGGAGGAGGTGGTGGTGGTTGAGGTTCCCGAACCGAAACCCACGGATCAGATCCGAGACAAGCCAGGTATAGCTGTGGTGATGGTGGTGGCTACAACTCTCTGCGGTGCCTTTCCTATCCTTCACATGCTTGTTCCTGGCAGCTCCAAGTTTCACCCAATCTAGTGGCTTTCTTTTTACGTTCATTTGCAAGAAGAGTTTTGCACTTGGAGGACAGACAGCCCCAGCTCTGTGAAACTCATGACATTTCCACCCTGCACCTCGTTAGACTGGAATTCTTGCAGGGAAAATTTAGGATGATAACTATCTCCTTATTAAATTCAGGTGGTTTTGTAAATGTGGCTTAGAAAACTTTCAAGTTTGATGTGGAAACTCCTTGTAAAGCTGCTGAAAGTCTTCATCCTGGGACCCACTTGTCATTTTTTAAGCCTCTGCTGGGTTTTTTCGGGGCATTTGAGAAACATCTCCCATCTTGTTCCATGGAGCTTATAGTTCTCTTAGGATAGGCACTATTAATGAGGGCATTAATATTTATTACCGTGTAAGAGGTGTTGTAGCTACAGCAGCAACTGTGAATGCTAATGAGCCTGTCGCAGCAGCCGTGCTGTCAACTATTTGCAGTCTTCATGACTTCAGTAGCGAGAGCCTGTGGTGCGGGAGGGCTGGAGATGATTCCTATGGGAGTGCATCGTGTGCTGCTCCACCTCCCTTCTTACACCCTGGAGGTTTGGCCCCAGTGCCTTTGGCATCCCTGGGTTTCCAGGAGGACCTGTAGCCTGAGTTCAGATGCAGCAGAGGGGCAGACTGTTCTTCCCAGCACTGTTTTGCCTTCAGCTCTCACTAGTCGGGGGCAGTGTGGTGCTGAGAACACAGAAGGTGAACAGATTAAGACACGGGGGTAGGTAGCTGTATGTTCTTAACTGTAGATTTGAAGTTGATCATTCCATTACTTTAATTAAAGCTGCTGGCTTATATATCTGCAGGAGCCTGGATGTGTTTATCCTAGTTTTTACCAGCCAGCACCTGGATCTCCTCAGATCTGCAGGCATAGTCCATCCTGGTGCTGCTCTCAAGAGCCACCCACCTGTCCCCACAGAAGAAGCCTGCAAAACTTATTTGTGTTTTTGCCCCTCTCATCCAAGGGGTATAAAATTCCTACTAAAATTATCATGAAGCTGCCTGGTTTAAGACCCTCTGTGCTGTCCTCAATCACTGCCCTGCAGAGGTGTCTCCTCTTGCTCTTTCCTCTGCTGTGGTGGCTATGGTGTGTCCGTGTGGTTCTCCAGCCACTCCATTAACCCCTGCAAACCTCTTTCTAGCCAAACACGCTCTTGAAACTTTTGAAATGAAGCCCATTGCAGAGGAAGAAGAGGAGGAGGAGAAGGTAGAGGTGGTTAAGGTTCCCATTACGGAGCCAAAGGTCCCGGAGCTGTTGCCAACACGGTCAGGTACAGGCGCAGCAGCGTTTGCCATCGGTGCAGCTGCCTATGCTGGCACCACTGGGTTGAAGTGATGCAGTGCTGTAGGACAGAGGTCTCACAGTGTGCAGTGCTGTTGGTTGCCATTAAAATCACACCCAGCTTTGCAGAGAGCTCTGTTAATGCCGCTTTATCAAGGTGTGCCGGGGCCAGGAGAGGCCGTGCCCTGGCTTGGCTGCATTCCTGTGTGGTGCAGTGAGTGTGCAGTGACCTCTTGATGCTCCTCTGTCACTGTCCCTTCTTGTAAGGTTCATATCCCTGAGCTGTAGGAACGTGCGGTGCCTGGAAATCAGGTTGGGTGCTCTGGGGCTGCTGGAGGTCACCTCCACTCTGCTGGATTTTCTTATTTATTTCATCCTTAATTGGGGTTTTTTTTTTAGAGCAACTGCTCCCTGCTGCAGCCACCCTAATTGTAATGAAAAGCAGAGCTTATTAGTCAGTGCAGAAAGAGGAGATGGAAGCAGTGGAGGGAGGGAACCAAGAACGTCACCTCTTTCCTAGAATGTTACAAAAAAAACTAAACCAGCCCCTGTAGTGGGACTTGAGGATGGTCCATGGGATGGGCTGCAGCAGAGCAGACAGCAGTCAGTGCCCAACCCAAGCACATCCAGGGTCTCCTGCACTTGAGCTCACTCCCCTCCTGTGCTTTTTCCACTTCTAGACACTTATTCCCAGCAGGAACTGCTGCCTTGGCCAGGGGGGTGGTGGTGACTAATATTTCATAGCTCCTGTTCCACTGTGTTTAAATCATCAGGGGTCAGAACAGCCAAAGGTAGTCCATCAGGAAAGTACAACAAAAAGAAATACAACCAAACTGATGTGGTCCTGGGCAGCACAGAACTCAGTGAACACTAGAGGAAAAACACAGGGTCTCCTATGATTTTCCCCACATATTTTGATGCTCTGAAATGCTGGGAGAGAAGCACCTAAACAAAGGTGACCCTGTGGATTTACTGAGTGGTGTTTCCTTTGCTGCTTCGTCTTCGAGGTGGCTTTTTAATGCATCCATCACTTTTTTAGCCAAAGGTGCTCTGGGCAGTGTTGAGATAAGTCCAATTGAAGAGGAGGATGAGGAGGAAGAGGAGGAAGAAAAAATGATGATGAGGAGAGAACTAGAGGCAGTCCCGAAGGAGTCAGGTACCGCCGCGACGGCTTTGCACACTCAGCATCCTCCTCATCCCGACTCTCCCTGAATCCTCACCGTCCCCCAGCAGCTGTCACTGCTTCTGTGGCATAAAAACACCCGGACACACCTCTGCAACAGCATCACACGGGGGCTGGCTCACAGAAATGAACTGCCATGATGGAAACAAGGGCAGATAATGGAGCTGCTGGTGGTGGTTTGGGGTCTTAGGGGGTGATTTTCGTCAAGATGTGGTATCTGGGAGTTTGTCTTTATAGTGTAATTTCAGTCTGAAAAATCAGGATCTGTTTTGCCCCTCCACCTTGTGTGGTTTTGGCCGTGTGGGTAGGTGATCCTGAACATGTTTGAAACACACTGACGGCCACAAGCTGCCCCAGGGGAAGTTCAGACTGGAAATCAGGAAAACTTTGGTGAAAGAGCAGTTGAACACTGGAACAGGCTGCCCAGGGTCTTCATGGAGTTCCCATCCTTGGAGGGGTTCAAAAGGCAGTGGACGTGGTACTGTGGGACATGGTCTGGTGGCCATGGAGGTGTTGAGTTGAAGGCTGGACTTGATGATCTTAGAGGTCCTTCCCAAGCCTGATGATTCTGTGTGGTTCTGTGATGGGATGTAGTTGCCCTGTGAGTGAAACAACTCCTTACTAAGGATTTCCTTTAAATTGCTGTTTCTTCAACACCAGATTTCTTAATGCCTTGCACTAGCTGGATGGACACTGGTGTATGCTGGTGTTGGCTGGGGTAGGTCACACAGTCACCCTTGTTGAATAAACTGAGACTTTAGGAGATGCAACCACATCACAGAAATTCATGGGGTTGTAATTTTAGTGGGATGGCCACAGCAAACAACATCAGGAAAGCTAAATAATTCTTGAATCTGATGGTGGGGAGGATCCCTGGAGCAGGCTCCCCAGAGGGGTGCTGGAGGCCCCATCCCTGGAGCCATTCAAGGTCAGGCTGGATGGGGTTGTGGGCACCCTGGTCTGGGTAGGGATGGCCCTGCGTGGTGTAGAGGGATTGGACTAGATGACCTCTGGAGGTTTCTTTCAACCCAATGGTTCTATGATTATGTGTCTGGCTGTGCCCAGTGCACTTACTGGGACTTGCTTCATCACACAGCATTGGCTTGAGTTGAGATGTTGGGCTTTTGAGGAGTTGGGAATTCTTTGGGCATTCAGGAACAGAAGAGAAGAAGCAGGCAGTTGATTTCGTGTGTACCTAGTGCTTGTGTGGCAGGCTGTCATCCATCTCTGGAAGGATGATGTTCCAGCAGCATGCTCTCCATTTCTGCACTCACTGACCTGCACATGGTGGGGATCTTCTCCCTGTGGTGCCTTGGGCTGCAGCAGTCGATGCCCATCTCAGCCCCACTCAGCCCCAGCTGCTTTGAAACCCACCGGGAAGCTGCTGAAGTTTTACAGAGCAACACTTGTTGATTACTTTTCTCACCTGAATTGCTGAAAAGGGGGAGATGTGGGGAACCCCCCTGTTTCTTGCTGAGATGCCAACAGAACTCACCCCAGCAAGAAGTGCCTCTGCTGGAATGGCTGCACTGGAGTGGACTTGTGGGATGGTTGTGAGGGAGGGACCACAAAATTGATGGCACAGGGTCAGAAATAGACTCACCTTTCTGGTGTGGCTTCTCTGCAGAGTGCAAGCTTGCTTTTTGTGAACCATCTGTCGAGGGGACCCACTTTGTTTTCTTTTAGTTGTTGGTTTTATTTCCACCATAAGGAAAGTAATCTCAACTTGCCCATACTAAACGCACAAGCTGCTTCGCTCAACATCTTCCTTTTCCCTTTTTATTTCTCCTCCTCCCTCTCTTTTCAAATAACAAACACCACTGTCATTTGGAAAGACTTTGCCTAGGAGATTTGCCTGCTCTGACCCTTGGCCTTGTCTGTCTCTCCCATCCTCAGCAGTGGCTGTGATAACCCCTGAGAAGAGCCCTCGTCCCACCTCTGCCCCGGCCATCGCGCAGAGCCACGCCGCAGAGCCGCTGCCAGCTAAGCCTGAGGTGAAGGATGTGGTTGTTCCTTCTAAAGTACAAAAGGAACCAGCAAAACCCGATGTGAGACGTGAAGAAATCCCACTGGAGAGAGCCAAGCCTGAGCCAGAGGCATCCAAGGTATGTTAGCCCAGAGCTGCCTGGGGAGAGGCATCTTGAAGATGTCTTTTGCCTCTTCAAAAGTGTCAGCTCGAGTGGCTGCCCTGGAGCAGCAGCTCTGCAAACCTTCCCCTCCCAGGCAGCGAGAGGCTCATCCCCACCCAGCCATGGGGTGGGAGGGAGATACGGGAGGCTGAGTCCCAGGAACACCCCAGCCCTGACCTTCTGGGTGCACTGAAGGATGAGGTCCAGGGGAGCTGGATTTGGGAGGGGAGTTTTAGCCCAAACTAAATGAACTTGCTGATAGTTAAAAAAGCTGGCAAGGATCACACACGAGTTCATGGGACTCACTCATGGCTGGGCTCTCTGTGGGTTCCTGGTACCACAGCAGGAGCAATTCCAGTGAAACTGGTGATAGGGATCTGGTCTGCAGCCCAGCAGCTGGATGCAGATGTTTTGACATTGATAGGCTTTTGCTGGGGAGCTGTCAGACGTTTCTACAGGCTGCACTAAAACTTGGGGTTGAAAGGGCAGTGGTGAGACTTTGGGGAGGGTTTATAGTTTGCATTAATATTTTTAAAGCATTATTTGATCTTTCTACAAACACCTGAGACTTGTGCCAGTGCTGAGATTCAGGAACTGTCCTCCAAAGCCAAAACAAGGTGCAAAATGATGGTTACAGTGCCCTTAATGTCCTGCAGATCTTGCAGCCTGAATCCTCCCAGTGCTGCAGCACAGATGCCCATCGTGGGATACAGTTTTCCCCTTTATTTAGCTGCTGTCAGCATCACCCAGACATGTTTTTGCTGTACAATACCACACAGCAGGCCTAATGTGCCATATTCCGGGGGAGATCCCTGTTCACTAAGGGAGATGGAGGTGAAGAAAGGCCAGTTGCTTCCAAAAATGTTGCAACTAGCAGTTTTTAAGTCAAAATGTCAAAAACATCTTCATGCTGGTGCCTTGGCATCAGCACCGTGGCCCACAAGTCCTGCAGTTCTGCTCCTGCACAGCTGCTTGCCCTTCCTAGCCTTAATCTGACTAAAAGTTATTCATCCCACCTCACTTAGGACAGGGTGGTTTTTTTCCCCTTAAATGCTTAAACACACTGGGTTTCTTTATCTTTTCCTTGAAGCGACAGAGCGCTGTGGATCTGAATGTGCCAAATGCACCCCACTGCTCACATGTAGCTGCATCACTGAACACTCAGCGATGCTTTCGCCTCCAGGGAGAGTTTCAAACCCTTCCCTTACTAAAGCCTTGAGACACCCTTGTCTCTCAGCTTTGGGACAGCAAAAGAGCTCAATTTCCCACGACAGACTCCACGTAGGCGCTAGGTCTCTCCTCACCGCCGCCGCGACCCCAATTCCTGTGCATAACCCGTGATTTTCTGTTTCTGAGAAGGTCTCTGTTAACCTCAGCATGTTGCTTTGGGAAAGGATTTCCCTGGGAGATCCAGCTGCAAACGAAACGTGGAAAACATTGCCTGGCAAAGCCCTAACACAAGTGAGAGCCCCCGTCTTCAGCAGCGCTGGAGAGCTCTGCTCCCACCCGCAAATAATTCTGCCGCTGAAGGAATTATTGACCCCGAGCTGTTCACTAACCCCCTGTCCCGGAGCCGTTGGTGTCGTTAACTCTCTGCAGAGATCTGCATGTTGGGCTTTTTATTTTTGCATGCTCCACCTTTCCAACACCCCTCTGCCCCCACCGATGCAGCCGTGTCTTGGAAACTCAAGGAGATCGCCTACCAAGAACTGTTTTGACCGATTTATGTCTTGAATGTAGGTGAGGAAAGCGCACATTGAGGTCACCGTCCCCACCAGCAGTGGTGACCGGCCCCAGGTTGGTGCTGAGAATTCAGTCAGCTAACTCACTTTTTGAGTTTTTTTCGTATGTTTTCATTTTTTATGTAAAGTTAAAGCGCTGAGGTTCCACACGAACCAACAACTCTTGTTTTTTTGTGTGTGTTTTTTATCACTGCCCAACAGCAGCAGCCTGCAGAGAAAGAGGAAGAGCTGATAAGAATGAGGAAGGTTAGCCGCTTCACTTTCACCACACAAACCCACCGAATCACTCATGCATCCCTCACCTGCTGAAAAAGACAGTGCTCCTGCTGCTTCGGGCGCCTGGGGTTGGGGGTTTTGGTAGTTTGGTTTAGTTTAGTTTACTCCTGATTTTTTTTATCATTGGCCACCATCAAATATTTGATCTCCAAGCCAACAGCTCTTTGTCCCACAGACAGGCTGAGATGAAACCCGGGACGTGTGAGAGGGGGAAAAGCACCTGGAGTAGTTTCCCAGCTTAGTTTGATTTCTCCAATCTGATTTGTAAAAGCAGCCTAATTTCTAAAACTCTCTTGATTTCTAAAGTGGGGTTTATTTCCCAGTTTTGTCTGATTTCTCAGATCTGTCTGATGTCTAAAATTCATCCAATTTCCCAAACAGGTTTGCTTTCTAAAATTAGTTCAATTTCTAAACCTCTCTTGAGTTATAACAGTGGTTTTGTATACAAAGTCAATCTGATTTCTCAAACTCTTCAATTTCTAAAAGTAGCTTTATTTACCACATCTTTTTCTGGTCTGTAAAATGAATCTGCTTTCTCCAGTTGGTTTGATTTCTCCAATTTGCTTTATAAGAGTCTGATTTCTGAAATTGATTTGATTTCTAAAAGAGGTTTTATTCATAAAATTTGACATCTCAACTTTATCTGATGTCTAAAAATCAATCTGATGCCTCAGGTTGATTTGATTTCCCAAGTTAGGTTCAAGTTCTAAAACTGGTTTTATTTACAAAATGTGTCTGGTGTCCAAAATGAAATCTGATTTTCCAAATTAGTTTGATTTCTAAAATCTATTCCATTTCTAAACCCCTTTTGAGTTCCAAAAGTGGTCTTATTTACAAAATTTGTCTGGTATTTCTGAAATGAGTCTGATTTCTCAAATTAGTCTGATTTCTCCAGTTAGTTAAATCTCTAAAACTGGTTTGATTTCTAATATTGATTTTATTTCTCAAATTTGTCTGATTTCTCAGATGTGTCTGATAACTAAAATTAATCTGATTTCCCCAGCCAGTTTGATTTTTAAAACTGCTCTGACTTCTAAAATATTTTGATTTCTAAAGGTGGTTTTATTGACAACATTTTTCTGATCTCTAAAATTAATCTGATTTCACAGCTTGGTTTGATTTATAAAATTAGTTCAATTTCTAAAACTCATTTGATTTTAAAATTGCTTTTATTTCCAAAATGTCTGATTTCTAAAGTTTGCTCCTTTTCCAAAACTGATTTTATTTCCAAAATTGGTTTGATTTCTCAGATTGCCTTGATTTCTCAAATTAGCCAGATTTCTAAAACTGATTTTCTTTCCAAAACTGGGTTTATTTACAAAATCAGTTTGATTTCTCAAATTTGCCTGATTTCCAATTTTTCTCCGATTTCCAAAATTTCTCCAATTTCCAAATTTTCTCCGATTTCCAATCCATCCAGTTTCCAAAATCCACCCAGTTTCCAAAATTCCTCTTCCCTGTAACTAATCAAATGAGAAAGCAGAGCAAACCCCTCGTGTTTCCCTGCAGGAAAGGCAGAGCCCAGTGAATTCTCCTGCTTTTGGGTGGCCATGGAGTTAGAGGGGAAATTCCAGGAGGTAGAGACCTTGCAGTTACCCCAGGCAGTGCAGCCTCATCTCTGGGGTGGGCAGGTATCTCCACCAGGAGCAGGAGCTCGTGACTTCATGCAGCACCTCCACACACAACCCAGAACCCTGTGGCGAGGGCAGGCGGGAGGCGCCGGCCCCCGGGGTGCTGTCTCTTTCCAGGACTCATTGCATCCCCCCCATTCTCCATGAGCCAGCTCCCCTCATTTCCAGCTGGTGGCCCCACAGCTGGGTCACCACCCCCAACCCCGGTCACCCCCCCAACCCGCTGGCACAAGCGCTGCACCCCCCTGCCCTTGAGTTTTTAATTTGCTGATTTATGGATCCAGCAACGACCAACCTTTTAATTTTTTTCTGCTTTTCTTTTTGTTTTTTTTGTTGGTTTTTTTTTGTTGTTGTTTTATTTTGTTTCCCCCTTTTCATTTTCACAGAAGAGATCAAAGAGGCTAGATGGTGAAAACATTTATATCAGGCATAGCAATTTAATGTTGGAGGTTTGTATGAACTCGAAGCTCTTTTCAGTTGCGTTTGCCTAAACCTTCTGCATCTGCTCAACTTTTTTCTTCCTCTTCCGCCGCTGCCGTTGGTTTTGCATGCTGCTGCACGAGAGACCTCTGAGCACTGGGCGTCTTCAAAGCGCTTTTGCATGGTGACAGTCAAACATGATGATGTGCAGGCATCCCTCCTTCTGCCTCCTTCTGACTTTCATTCTCTCATACTGATCTAAAATACATGATGGGCACGGTGGCTGCTCTTGGACCCGCTGGTCTCAGTCAGAGACCCAAGGAATCAGTAGGGCTGGGGAAGACCTTAAAGGTCATTGAGTCTGTACAGCATCACAGAGTTGTGTAGGCTGGAAAAGACCTCTAAGATCATTCAGTGACCTGACATCACCACAGCTGTTGAATCATGGCAGGTTGGGGGCTCATTCATAGGTTTCTCCTTACTTGAAAGCACTGACTTCCCTGGAGAAAAAGAACCAAACAGTCTCTAAAATGCAAAATTCAGATCAGGGTGCAGGAGGAGTTGTCACCTCTGTGATGCTGAGGTCGCCATGAGGTCCACGTGGCTTCATACATGACGGTGCTGCTGGTGTTACAGCAGTGCTTGAAGCATCGTGATCCTTCTCCCAGCACCTTCAGTGCTCCCTGGATCCATCCTGCGTCAGCACCAGGTCCTACTGGAGTGGCCTCTCACCTACTCAACAGCCACATGTGAGCACTGAGC
The DNA here is from genome assembly GCA_013400115.1 of Rhinopomastus cyanomelas. Classification (NCBI taxonomy): domain Eukaryota; kingdom Metazoa; phylum Chordata; class Aves; order Bucerotiformes; family Rhinopomastidae; genus Rhinopomastus; species Rhinopomastus cyanomelas. The sequence goes on along the minus strand of VXBP01000718.1, from coordinate 392,421 downwards.
CCCTGCACCAGCTCCAACAGGCTCATGTGTGGCTGTTGAGTAGGAGGCCACTTCATCCTTCTGTGTACAACATTCCCGTTGACTTTGGGAGCCCCTGACACCTAGTCCTGCCCAGGCAGGGTCTCAGAACACGCCGTGCCCATCATATATTTTAGTGTTTTAAATCCACTGTGTTCTGGAAGACGTTTTGTGGCTTCTGATACTCTGTGTTACGTGTTTCTACTCAGAATTGCAGCACCAGCAGCTGGTAGGGCTTTTCCATGTTGGCATCTCTTGCAAGTGAATTGTACTAACTGCCTTCTCCTAATCTCAGTTTCCAAAGTTTTGCAGCTTTTGGGTGGATTTTTTTTTTTAAAAGAGTGATTTTTGGATCTCTACAACTTAAGCTTTTGACTACGAGCGGAGGGTCTGCGGCACTGCAGGCAGCACTGCGGAGACAGTGGTGCCTGTTGCTTTCTTTTGCCCGACTCGATCAGCTCCATCTCCTCAGCCCCAACCCCAGTGTTTTTCATTGCTCCTAAACCCCTTTTCCCTGATACTGTGGCACCCAGCCCGTCCCCTCTCCACTGGCCTTCCCGCTGGTTCTGTTGCAGGTGCTGCCCCAGCAAAAAGCTGACCCCAGCAGCTCCTCACCCCTCTATTCCTGTGGGATTTTTACTCCGTACATCGGCACATCAGCTGTTTTTCCAGCAGACCTTGTGTTCCCGAAGCTGCTGCTGGGTTTTACTGAAAATCCTTTAATGCTCCCTGCTCAGTTCCTGCAAAAAGGACAAGTCAGGAGGAGGAGTGTTCAGACTGTCGCTTGTTCCTCAAGACGCTTCCGAGAATCCCTTGTGCCCCTCCACGTAGCTCCTCGTGGCTTTAGCTTCTCCGCAAACCCTCCCAGGAGCAGCTCTTGCCAAAGTGGCCTTTCTCTCCTCTCTGACCCAGAGGCAGCTCTAGGGCTCCTGGACCTGGATGGGGCTTTGCCCTCAAGTCCTCAACAGACCTCTGTGTTCTTTTAATTTTTCCTAACTCGCAGGCACTTGCTTTGTGCTTCCATCCAGGACAGATGCCAGAGCTGATTTGGGCTCCCCCCCCTTGCAGAACTGTGCCAAAAAGAGCAAATATTGTGAATTGTTGGTACATTCGGGGTGGTTTCTCAAGTGTTTTGGGGGGGAACCCTCCTTTAGAGCTGCCTTTGCTCTCCCATCTTCAAAAACCAGTGGCTGAGTAAAAAGCACAAACAGAGCAGAATTCCCCAGCGCTGCTTTCACTGACCTGAATTCCCCCCTTTCTAACAGTGAGGCTTCTGCTGCTTTTTGGCCTCGTCTGGGAAAGCTGGGGTTTGGCTTCTGCCTGTTTGGTGCAAAAAGCTTTGGCTTCGGCCAGCTCTGGTCTGCTTGTGAGGAAAAGCTGTTCGAAGAGAAGTCGAATAGAGCTGAGCGGCCTCGGAGCTGTAAATCAGCCCTTAATGGTGTGAACTGGCACCACAGGGGAGAAACCTGGTTTCTCCCAGAGGAAAAATATTAGGACTTAGGATTTAGACTTCGAATTTGAGGGATGGATCCAGCATAAAGGAAAAATCCTCTGTTGGATTTTTAAAGGGTCCTCATCTCTTTGTTTCAGACATCTAAAACCTCCCTGGTGGTAGCTTCCAGAGAGATGAATGAGAGGGGGATATTGTGGGACCAAAGATAATTCATGGAAGGATGAAAGAGGGATGAAGAGAATAAATAACATTGGAAAAATGTTTTCTTAAACATGAATTACGTTTCTCCTCGTGACCAGTAAAGTTAGTGGAGGGAAAAGAGATCAAACCCACCCCATTTAAATGAAATAACCCCCCCAAACCCATAGTCTTATAACTTAAAATGAATCCCAGATGGGGAAGACCCATGAGGTTCCACCCCAGCTGTCATCTGGTGCAGCTGGAGCTGAACCCATGGCCCGTCCCGCTCCTGGAGGAGACCCTGCTGCGTGCCCATCCCAGTGAAAGAGGAGGGAGGCCGCTGCCTTTGTGTGTTTGCGGTGTGAGCAGCCGATGGAAGGCGGCAGCAGCCCCGCTGAGCGCAGCTTCGCTATGCGGCAGCCAAGGCCATCGCTAGCTGGCGACCCCGTGCCCCGGCACTCACCCTGTCCTTTTACTAATAGGATCTAGATAAGACCCAAGAAGAAATCAAGAAGCATCACGCCAACATCAGTGAGCTGAAGAAGAACTTCATGGAGTCCGTCCCGGAGCCTCGGCCGAGTGAATGGGACAAACGTTTGTCCACTCACTCCCCTTTCCGGACCCTCAACGTCAACGGGCAGATTCCCGTGGGAGCAGACGGAGTGAGTAACCCCACTGGGGGTGTCATGGGTCTGAGGGAGGGCTGTGCAAGCTGGGTTCAGCCTCAGCTCCCCCTTGGCTTTAGTTCTGTGTTATTGAACTAGCTGATGTTGATTTCCAGCACATGCTGTGGCCTCGGAGAGAATCGGTGCTGTGCTTGTAGAATCCTAAAAATGTGATTTTTTTGGGGGTAGAAATGAATGTAGGGGTTTTCCACCTGAGTTTGATGGTGCTTTGCCCAGCGTTGGTGTTGTCTGTCGTGATAAGAGTGTGTTTTCCATGGATGTTCTGGGAATTGGCTTCTTCCTGGTGCCAGGGAGTGCTTCTCCCCAGAATGTGGGAGAAACTCATGCAAAATGTGGGGGAAATCCCCCCTAAAATGTGGAAAAATTCCCCCATAAAATATTACCACCACCCCCCCCAAAGCGTGGGGGAAAAAAAATCCACAAAATGTGGGAGAAAATCCCACAAAATGTGGAAAGCCCCCCACAAAATGTGGAAGCAACCTTCCCAAACTCATAGACTTTTAAAGGGAATTATTACTTGAGACCTAAACCTGCAGGTCACCCCGTGGAGAAGCAGCAGGATGGTGTCAGTTTTTGAAAATCCCTTTGTTCTCCAGTTAATCCAGTTTGTCACTGGGTTCAGTCTGGCAGTAGGACCTGCAGGTGCTGATCTGCCAAGGAGGAAGACTCAGCAGGGCTGGGCTGTTGGAACGTGGTGGGAACCCTACTCCTCACTCATGGAGCAGGGTGTGTGTGGGGCCACCACACACCTTCCCCATTCCCTGCCCATGGGCTCACCAAGGTAATTGCTCAGAGAATCCCAGTTGGAGCAGCAGAGATCTGCCCACCAACTGCTTTCTTCTTGGATAAGAGACAACTTCTCTGTGTCATGCTGGTGGTACCTAGCTCAGGGCTGAAGCTTCTGAGTTAGGGCACCACTGGTCATCATGTGTGTCATGCTGGTGGTACCTAGCTCAGGGCAGCAGCCATGCAAGGTCTGGTGTCTGCCCTGGTTTGTGTTTCTAGAAGTTCCCTTTAATCTGATCCTCTCTGAGGTAGAGGTGGACACTTTCTGCTGTGACCTTCCAGAAATGCATCTTGGCCAGGCGCTTGCTGGGGGTAGGAGGGTGTTTTCCTTCACCTGCCCATGAGTGAGGATGGAAAATCATGATGCAAAGCAACCCTGATCCTCCTGTTCACAGTGATATCTTCACCCTGCTGTAGTGGCCAGAGGGTAACCCACCAAGGGCTGCTTTTCTGCTGTTCCACTGTGTTGTATTGCCACACAACTGAACCTTAACACGCTTTGTGTGTCCAGGTCAAGAAAGTCACTGTCCTATCTTCTGAGAGACAGGTTGGTGGGCTTGAGGTAAAGCTGCTGTTCTGCCACGATGCTTCTGAGCCAGACTCTTGCTATTGCGATGGCACCAAAGCAAAAAAACTCACCACACAGCAGCTGCTGGATTCCGGTTTTCATTTGGTTTTTGCTTTCTTTTGGCTCTAGGACAGGGTGGCATGACTCACACCCAGAGGAGACTCACACCCAGAGGACTTTTGCACTGCTGCAGCTTCTGCAGCTTTGGATTTTGCTTGTGTTGGTGCATGGCTGGTTGGAAACAAGAAAAGCTGCATGAAAAGATATAACCGTGTGTTCGGAGAGAAGAGCAATTCTGAGAGTTTAACTGTACCCTGTTCTTTTTATGTTGTCTTCCTTTCTCTTTGGTTTGGTTTCTTTTCCTTTGTTTGTTTGTTTTTTTAATGCTCATGTTACTCTGGCATTTTATCTTTTCCTTTCGCTGCCCAGTCTCCCGGCTACTTTCTCCCCAATACCCATCACTTGGGGGTGTGCAAAGAACCAGTCCCAAAGTACCGCCCTGATCAGCGGCGGTTAACTCAGCTCCGAGAGCTCAGAGCCAAGTTTTTCCTCTCCTAGGTACCCTGGGCTGGACTGAAGGGATGGGATGGAGAGTTCCTCAGCAGCACCGTTGCCCACAGCCTTTTCTTTCCTCAACGGAAGCGCTAGAGCCCCTTGCATGACCCCGTGTGCTGATGTACTCACTCTGGTTTCCTACATTCCTTAGACTCCAGACACAAAAGTGCTAAAACACGGAGCAAACCCCAAGGAGTTTGCAGCGCTCCTACTGCCAGTCGTCCCCAGTCCACACTCGGGACCTCTAAGAGCAACAGTTTTTCACTCATTCCGGTTGAATTTTCGAAGTGATCCAGGTTTTGATACCCGCTGTCAGAACTTTGAGACAGCATTTTGTACCCGCAGCGCCGTCGGGATGTTGGGGCGATGTTTACCAAACGCTGTTTTTTTAGGGGCACCCAGGAACCAGGAGGCTGGCAGAGACAGCCTTTTGTACCACTCCCTTTGTATGTCAAATGCCTCCAACTCTTGCTCCTCACCGGTCCCGTTCTGAACCACTCCAGTAGGCTTTGACCAGTGACAAAACACACGGGATCGAGATCTAGAGGGTCGTGACCAAACACAGGGGGATCTAACCCAGGTGTTGTGCAGTGAGAAGGACCAGATGTTGTAGCTCTAAGGCTGAAGCCACCAGCAGCTCTGTTCCTCAGGGCAGTTTCCTTTTTGTGTTGAGACGACGGCTGTCCTAAGGCTTTGCACACCTCCAAGTACTGCTGTTGGGCACTTTCCATCTGTCATTTTTGTTCATCTCTTCTCTGTCTTTCTTGATCTTCTACCACGAAAGCAGACACGGGAGCGTCCTCTGTTAGTACAGGATGAAGACAAACTAAAAAAGCAGGAGATACCTACCGAGACAGCCTTTCCCCGGCCAGCAAGCGAAGAAACTCTTCCCAAGGTTTCTATTGCAATTCCTGAGGAGCAGAAATCACTCAAAAAGTGTCAGCTCTACTCTAGTGTTTTTCCTTCTCCACGTATTCCCTTTATGATGTCCTTCCTCCTGGTCCTAGCACTGACTGTTTGGTGGCTGCTCTTTCTCTGAGTGGCAACAGGGTCGTGTTGAAACCTCAAGACCAAAGCTCCTGAATTTCTTGGCTGCATCTTCCTTGTCCTGGTCTTTGATCTCCGTAGTTTGCTGTCCCGGGTCAGGGACGTCCCGCGACCGCTGTGTTAATCCCGCTGTGTGTTGTTGTGTAGCTGCGATCCGGGAGCTGGCAGGAGTGGTCATGGATTGCCAGGTCCCTCAGGACGTTTCCTAGTGTGCAAAAAGCAAAATCCTTGGAGCCAGGCTCCTGCTGGCTGTGAGCAGGCAGACAGGGAGCATAAAAACATGGGAGGAAACGTTTGCTTCTTCAGCCCCTGTAGATGTCCTGTAGGAACTGCTGAATGAAGTCTTTCTTTAGCAGGAGGGAGTTGAACACTGGAACAGGCTGCCCGGGGAGGGAGTTGAGGCCCCATTCCTGGAGATATTCAAGGGGAGGCTGGGCAAGCTGATCTAGTTGATCTAGTTGTCCCTGCTCACTGCAGGGCGCTTGGGCTAGATGACCTTTGGAGGTCCCTTCCAGCCCAACCCATTCTACGATGCGATGACTTGCTTTGAAGCTTGTGTTTTGAAATGCGAGATGTTCACAGGCTGAAGAACATTTGATGCTAATCTTGAAGGGGCTGTGCAGCCATCTACCCCATCAAATCCATAACCACTCCTTTGCTAGGAAATAAGGTTGGTGTTTCAATAAACTGCATTGTCAGTGCTGCTCTTAGTGTGAACTTAGAGCCAGGGATGGGCAGCTTCTCGTTTTCCCAGTGGGGGGAAACACCTCATCTTCCCTCTCCCACTCCTATTCTTGCTTCCAAGACAATACTCTGGGTTATAGGGCAAATCCCATGGCAAGGAACTATTTATTGTAAGCATAGAGTAACCTTTCTCCCCCGTCAGCCTGGTGGTCTCGGTGCACTGCAGATGTGTTCTGTTTCCTTGGTGTTGAACTAACTGTCCGCATGTTTGCTTAGGTTGCAGGAACAGGGTGGACCTGCCCTCGGGTCTCCTCTGGGGCTGCCCATGTCGGGACACACCTGTAATGTTCTGATGTTCAAGCCATTGGTCATGTTGACTTCTCTAACAAAAGCCTTGCATGCCGCTTGTCGATTATTGCCGACACATGTACCTGTCTGGAAGATGCTCGCGTTGACCCCCGGTGGGGCTGCGTAGGCTCTGAGCTGAGCTAAGCAGAACCAGTTTGTGAGCTGCAGGGAAGGTGGGACTCTGTGTCTGAGGGGTTTCTTTGCTGTAAATAGTAATCCTAGGCCTGAGCCGAGCCGAGCGCTTCCCCTTTCCACAGAGATCTGCTTTCTGTTGCTTTCCCTGGAGGGTTGTTGTAAATACAACTGACTCCTGTGCCACCAGTGTCGGCAGCTGCTCCAACAGAGAGGAGTAAACCTTTATTACAGGGACTAAACCGTGTGAATATCTATAAATAGCTGTATTTATAACCCTTTATAGATGGGTAGCTGTGTGAACAGTGATGTTTAGGAAGCCAGCAGACTAGTTTGCAGGAAACAGACATCAGGCAGGTATGGCACGTGCTGTTTGGTCCGAAAGACCGTGGTGTAGCCTGGACCCCTTGAGAGAGACCACCTCTCTCTCACTCTCACTGTGGGCATTGAGGTGCTCTCGATGGTGTCTCAGAAACTTAGGTTGCTAGTGAAACCCTCGGTTTTAATCTCACAGGAATCTGGCAGATTCCTCTTGTAACCTGCTCCGATTAGTTCACCGGTTTGTGCCTTTAGGACTTTGTTTTGTGAGGATGCTGATTTCTCATTGGAAAGTATTCTCTTCCCTGAGTAGTACACACTGCCTTCGATACACAGTCTTCCTCTGGCAGCGGTTGGCAGAGGGTTGTTGGACAGCAGTGGTGTGAAGGGAGCTGCCAAGACCTCAGTGTGACCTTCAGGTGCTTAAAGGTACCGATAAAAGAGATGGGAATGGACTTTGCAGCAAGGGCATCTGTGATGGTGAAACTGGAAGAGGGAGATTCAGACCAGAAAGAAGGAAGACGTTGTTGTTGAGGGTAGGAGGACCCTAGCCAAGGTTTCCTAGAGAGGTGGGAGAAGCCCCATCCCTGGAACCATCCCAGGCCAGGTTGGACCTTGGGGCTGTGAGCAGCCTCCTCTGGTTGAGGATGTCCCTGCTCACTGCAGGGGGTGGAACTGGAAGAGCTTGAAAAGTCTCTTCCAACCCAAACTGTTCCATGATTCTGTGATTGCTTCTCTCTCGAGCTGGGCCCTGAGAGCAGAGGTGGGGAAGGATGTTGAGGTGCCATGTGCTGTGCAGCAGACATGGGGTGGAAGAAGCCAAGAGGATGCCTCTGGCTGGGATTCCCTGCCTGAATCTCCTTCCCAAAATGAAGATGGATATGATGATGGTCAGTGACTGAGCATTCTTCCCATCGTGACCTACAGAGGGAAGGAGCAGGAATTGCTCAGGCCTCTCTCTGTCCATTTTCTCTCATCATTTCCTGGACAAGAGCAGCTTGAGCACCTCCCCACTTCCTTCCAAAGCCCCTGGCTGCAGTGATTGTGCTGTGAGCGCTGCCAAGGTGTCACTCTGAACCCATGACAAGTTCTCTGAAGCCACAGCAGTTTGCAGAGCCATCCTGGCTGGAGCTCCATCTGCCATTTCCAGATGAGCTGAAGTCTGGAAAACATTGCCCAGGGCAATGTCTGAACACAGTGCTCAGGGTATCTTATCTCAGAGTGAGGAGATGCTCTCTGTCACTTAAATCGATTCTTCAACTGCTTCATTAAAACAGTCTCTCTTCATTTTCCTATTTTGAATCCTGAGATGAGTCTGGTTGTCATCGGCAAAAAAAAACCCCTCTGAAACTTGACCTTCTGAGGATGCTCAGGAAGTGTTTGGGATTTATACAACAGTTATCACTGGAGAGTGTTAAGAACAGAACCAACACTTTTGATTTCCCTGGCAGTTTAGGGCCAGTTCTCTAGGTTCACCCCGTGGACATGATCTCTGGCAGAGATAACCCTGGAGCCGATCAGGAACAGAAATCTCATCCATTCGCTGACTCAGCAATGTTTCTTCAGCCCCTTCAGTGGTCACTCCTCTGCTTTTTTCACCCCATTTGCTTGTAGGGCGGAGGGAGTTACAGCCAATCCAGCTGTGGTCTGGTTCCTTCACACTGTGTCTTGTACACATTGGTGCTGTGCTGGTTGAGTCCTGCTGTCACCCTTTTCCCTTGATGTCAGTGCAGGGTGTGGTGCTGAAAGAAGGGGTTTCATGCACAGGGAGGGTTGAGCTGCTCTAACTCCAGTTCAGGGCAGAGGTCTCAGGGGTTGCCACAGGATCCATCACTTGGACTTTGCTCCCTTTCTTCCTCAGGAACCAACTTGCTGCAAAGCACCAGCAGGCCCCCAGCCCACCTGCCCCTGAGCCCATCACTAGCCCTGGTAGACAGCAGTGGGATTAACTCACCCTGGTTGTAGGCAGCTGATGTGTCGGTCTGTGAATCCTGAATTATCCTAAATCATCCAAAAGGAGACTGGGAACGTCTGCAGTTTGTAACCTCATCCAGGCTGGTGTGAGCCACATCGAGGTCAGGCGGGATGAGGCTCTTGGCAATCTGGTCTGGTTAGAGATGGCCCTGCTTGTTGCATGGGGGTTGGACTAGACGGCTGTTGGAGGTCCCTTCCAACCCAACACAGTCTGTGATTCGATGGTGTGACCTGGTGCAGAAAATGGCACTGCAGTGGCTCTGCCATGCCAGAGAGGTGGCTACGATTGGGCTACCAGCAGTTCTGTTAGCTAGGATGCTCAGCCTTGAGCAAAGCTCTTTGGTGCTCACATGTGGGATCCAGTTAACAGCTGTTGAGGTTTCAGCATTTCCCACCACAAAGCTGGTGACTGGCTCCACAATCACTTTCTGAAATGACTTCTAACCCTGATCACATCCCTCCTGAACCCCGAAGAACGTGCAGAACAGTTTCTCATGCTGTAGGGGAAGGTGGGCAGCAGTGTCCTGAGGCAGCAAATCCACCAGAGCAGATGGCTCAGAACTCAACTTCAGCTCCGAGGCTGCTTTGGGGCTTGGGTTCTGCATCATCATTGATGCTTGGGGTGTGTGTGGCTGTGAAACAACGTGCCCTTTTCACTTTCACCTTGCTAAAAGTGAACAAATGAGTTGTTTGCAGCTCCTGCTGTTGTCCTACAGTAGATGAATTGAGGATCTGGGCAGATCAGGGGAGGGCAAATTCAAGCCAAGACCAGCTTCCTTCACAGTTCGTGTAGTAGCTGGTGATGACCCCACAAAGCAGTTGCTCCATATTTATCTCCTTCCCTGAAATAGTGACCAGAGAGGGGGGTTTCCTTGGCCTGATACCACAGGGGCAGTTGGTGTCTGCAGAAACACAGTTGGGTTCATCCCGTGGGGCTCCTCAGGAAGGTTTAGGGAAACGCGTCTCTCACTTCAGGGAAGGGTCAGGAATTTGTCACTCCCAGAATTACTCCACGGGTTTACTGGCCTCAAGTTGTGTCAGGAGAGGCTTAGATTGGATCTTAGGAAGAAGTTCTTTCCTCAGAGAGTGGTTGGGCACTGGAACAGGCTGTCCAGGGAGGTGGTAGACTCCCCATCTCTAGAGGTGTTTAAAAACCAAGTAGCTAGAGCACCTGAGGCCATGGTCTAGGGGTTAGGGAGCTGTTGACATGAGGGTTGGACCTGATGATCCTGCAGGTCCTTTCCAGCCAGGATGATTCTGTGATTGTTTTTTTCTGGTCACAAGTTGATGGCACTTGCTTTGACTGACAGATTGACAGTGACTGAGTAGGATGTTTCCTGGAGAAACATAGCCCATAGAAGGGTTTTGGGATTGTGTAGATGCTCTTTGGTCTGCACTTATCAGGGGTGACACTGGGGAACCCAGCTGGTGATTTCTCGTGTCCCTTTGGCACTGTCTTGGCTTGTGAGTCTGGAGGGAAGGACTAGCCTGGGGTTGTGCCACGGTGGGATCTCCCAGCAGTGGTCCTCAGTCGTGTTGGATCTGTTTGTGGGGACTCAAACCACTTTCTTTTATACCTGAAACGCTCTCTTTTGGACACTTTTTTTGTTTTGTATTTTTCCTCTGTGTAAATATGTACATGTGGCATTAATAAATGTTCTTGCAAATCAGAGCCTTCTTTCCACTGCTTATTAACACAGGACAAAAAGCTCTGTGTGAGCTGTGATAACCACCTCCTCGCACTAACCCTCGCTGCTGCTTTCTCAGCCCAGCACCCATCAAACCCCAGGGGGTTACTGGTTGTGTTGAGGGTGCTGGCTCTGCTGGACACTCCCTGGTGGGGGTTTCATGCTCCTGGGAACAGTGGACATGTGGGGCTGTGGCTGTGAGAAGTTCTTGCTGGCAAACTGGCCACAATCATTTGATTGAGGATTAAATCCAGGCTTGTAACAGCAACAGTGTGGCCAGCAGGAGTAGAGAAGTGATTGTCCACCTGTACTGGGCACTGGTGAGGTCAGTTCTGGGCACCCCAGTTCAGGAAGAACGTTGAGGGGCTGGAGTCAGGGCAGAAAAGGGCAACAGAGCTGGTGAAGGGCCTGGAGGACAGGGCTGATGGAGAGCAGCTGAGGGAACTGAGGCTCCTCTTCTTCAGACTGCTGAGGGGAGACCTTCTTGCCCTCAGAACTACCTGAAGGGACACTGCAGAGAGGTGGGTTCTGTCTGTTCTCCCAGGTCAGTAGTGACAGAACAAGGGAGACCGTTACCCCAGGGGAGGGTTAGGCTGGACAGGAGGAGAAGTTTTTCCCTGAAAGAGCAGTCAGGGCTTGGAACAGGCTGCCCAAGGAGGGAGCTGAGGCTCCATCCCTGAAGGTATTTAAAGATCTTTGAGATGTGGTGCTGAGAGATCTGGTCTGGTGGTGACCTTGGTAGAGTTGGGTTCTTGGTTGGACTGGATGATCTCCAGGGTCTCTTCCAACCTGAATGATTCTGTGATAAATCTGACTTGGTTTAAGACAGGCTTGGGTTGCAGAGAAGTTAGAAGGCTCAGCCATGAGCCAGGTACTTAATTGAACAGAGTCAGGCATGAAAAGGGAGAAGGTGTCCGTGGGAAGAGCAGCCTGCAGGTCCTGCACAGAGCAGCCATGAGAGCTTCTACCAAACACATGGTTGTTAATTTGAGAACAAAAAAGCTCTTTTCTATTTTTCTAAGAGGAGAAGCCATGTTCCTAACTCCCCACTGTTTCTCTGCGTGGTGGTAACGGCCTCTGGTTGGGATTGAGCTGCCTGAGGTTGTGTTTAGAGGCTGCATCAAGAATCCTTTACGACTTGAACTCCCAGCCCTTCTTCTGTGGAGGCTATTTACTTCTGGAGACACTGTGCAGTCCTGAGGGATCACAGGAGGGCAGACTGGCTGCCATGGAGCAGCATGAGGCTGTGCTGCTGCTCTCCTGCAGCTCTGTGGAATGAAGTGAGATGCTGCAGCAGCAGCAGCAAACTCCTGTCGGTTCTGACCCCTGCTGCTCCCACACTAAACCAGAGGCAGTGATGCTGCTGGCAGCTTTATATCTGCAGAGGCAATTTGGAGGGAAAAGCTCCTCATCCAGGTATCTGTCCCACAAAAAGGGATGGGAAGGGGCTCAGGTTGGATGGGGAGAGGAGTCATATTGCTCAGCAACCTCATTTTAACAACCTGAGTGTTCACCTTGGGGTTGTTCCGTGATGCCGGGTAGCTGCTGCCGTGTAACTTCGTGGGGTTCTAGTTCATGGCAGCAAGTTAATCTTTTCATGCCATGTGTTTCCTACCCTTAACTTTTCACTTTGATCAGCCTCTCTTTCACCTCTCTATCATTATAACCAGTCAGGATGTTGTGATCAGCTCAACAGCAATCCCAGACTCCATCCCAACACGTGAACCTCTAGGTAATGGCCATCAATTTCAAACGATGAGACTTTTCTAACCTTCTTAACTTCTAAACTTTCTGACTTCTATGTCTGAGACAGAGCAGTTGTGTGAGGCACAGCAGGTGCTGTGCAGTAAGGATCTTGTGGTTTTCTTGCTTTATAATCCTTTTGTACCCAAATGCTTTGACAGCTGGGATTGGGCGTCGTTTGAACTGGGAGCTCTCACTGGTGAGTGGCATTCGCTGCTAAAGCACCATCATCCACTCGTGCATCTGTAGACCGTCGCACGGAGCCTGTCGCTTCCCCGGGCACTTGTTTGGGGATAACCTAATAACAGGCACCAGTGAGGGGCTGCAGTGCCACAGGGAGAGAGAAGAGCACTGGGAAGTACTGACTAACTGGGATTTACGGTGCTCACAGGGAGTTGGCACTGCATTTTCATGGCTTTAGCAATTGGTATCACATGCTGCTGGTAATTGGCAGTTTGACATCACTTCTGAGTTTCGTGCAGGGTAGGTTTGGGATGAGGATTGTTGGGGATTTCTGTGAAGAGAGGCAGCGAGATGCCCACATGGGCTGCAGGACACGGGCACCCGCTCCAGCTGCACCAGGCAGTGGGGTCCTGCTGAGACATCCTGATCCCAAATCATAGCTTCTTGATAAAATACAGGGAAATTTATACAAAAACATTCTAAGACAAAAGAAATTCACGCAGCTGCTGTTCCCACCGTGCAGTTGTGCCTGTTACTACTTTATCCCCAGTCTGAGTCGCTGCGTGTCACCTGCTCCGCTGCTCGCACTTCGCCGCGTCCAGTGTCTGTCCCCACTGGCTGCACCACGGTCTGCGCTGCGGGGTGATGCTCTCATCGTGCTCACGCCTGGGTCGATGTGTTTTTGATGGGGTAACTGCATCCTGTGGCTGCGTGTGGCTTCGCCAACCCCCGGCTTGGCGCTCGGCGGGGGCGTTGCTGGGTGGGGTTTGTGTCTCTGCACCGGAGCCGTTTGCACCCACTCGCAGGGTTCCTGGGTCCTGGGGGGAGCTGTGGAACTCTGAGCCCTGGAAGTAAAAACACTGTTGTGTTTGTGAATGAAAAGGATTCTTGATAAGATGAGGCTTTGTAGTAGATGCTCTGTTCCTAGGAGGGGGCGTTGGGGTTGGGTGTTTATGATGGGAAAATCTTTTCCAGCCTCCCCGTGAACTGAGTTTGTTAACTACAGTGACGAGCACAGTTGTCCTTTGCCTTTTAAAATGGTCTGTAAGTAGGTGGTTTCCTACAGAAACAGATACCTCTGGAGTGACTGGACAAAGGGAGATGATTTGAAACTGAAGGAGAGGAGGTTCAGACTAGATCTGAGGAGAAAGTTCTTGAGTGCAAAGGTGGAGAGACTCTGGAATTGGTTGCCCAGACAGGCTGTGGAGGTGTTCAAGACAAGGTTGGATGAGTCCTTGAGCACCCAAGTCTTGTCAAGAGGCATCGCTGCCCCTGGCAGGAGGTTGGAAGAGATGAACTCTGAGGTGAGGAGGAAGTTCTTCACCGTGAGAGTGGTGAGAGCCTGGAATGGGTTGCCAAGGGAGGTGGTTGGGGCCCCATCCCTGGAGGTGTTTAAGGCCAGACTGGATGGGGCTCTGGCCAGCCTGGTTTAGGGTGGGGTGTCCCTACCCATGGTGGCGGGGTTGGAACTCGATGATCAGTCCCTTCCAACCCTGAGTGATTCTGATTCCATAACTTCTCCAGTGAAGTGATCCCACTGTGGCAGAGGGATTGGACTGGATGATCTTTTGGGGTCCCTTCCAATCCCTGGTGATTCTATGAGGTTCCTTCCAACCTGAGCCAGTCTGGGATGTCTGACTTCTCTAATTTCTTACTGATGGACTAGGAAGAAAGAAGTACTTTGCATGGTTGATCTCCTCAGGATTTCATTCTCTCTCTCTACTTTGCACGTTTCTCACAGCATTCAGCTCTGCCGACGAGCAGCCTCCATACACCCTGGGCTTCAGCCTAGCTTTTCCCTCCTTTTCTGCTCCTGCTGTACAGGATCCTTCCGAAATGCAGATTTTATTCTCCTGGGAAGGTGTTTGGATGCAGCTGACAGTCTCTAAAGCAGACCTGTGCTCTTGTAGCTGCTCGATCTGCTGTGATTTATTGGGGCAGGGTGGGTTGTTCTTCCTTTTGGTGAAGTCATGTCCTGGCTGGTGCTTGAGGAAATATTGCCCCTAAGGTGTTACCTGTAAGACATCACAAGGTCTGTGTCATCTTTTTGAGATGCCAGGATTAAAATGAAGGAGAATATATTTGCAGCCATATAAATCCAGCTTGTAGAGGGTGTTTGAAGCCAATAACCCCCATTCCCGTTGTGTTTCCTGAAATGTGGGACCTTGCACTGGGCAGAACTCAGTGGCAGCTGAATGGACCTTTGGAGGAGCACGGAGGGAAGTAGTTTTCTATCAGAAAGAACATCCCTGCATGTGTGGTCTGACCTGACTGCTGTCCTGTTACTCCTCTTAAATGTGTTTTCCTAAGCAACAACCCCCAAACGTAGAAGAAACCCAAGAGGCTGGAAATCCTAATGGACAGGAATTGGACTGGTCTGCAGGGTGAAGAAGCAGGGGACTGCAAATTCCCCCCGAGGACTGGTGGAGGAGTCATTTTGTGAGATGATACTAAAATAAGCAGCTATTTGTTCCTAAAGCAGCTCCTGTTCTTACGATGCTGTCGGGCTGTGCCATTAGGGGATGTTAGCCAGGGTGAGAGGCTTTGCTCTACAGCAAGTGCATCACACCCACCAACCTGGGGGCTCCACACCTCACATTTGAAGCCCAAATGACAGCTTTTTGGTGGCCCAGAGAATATTCTTAGCAGAAAGTTGAGGCAATGCTTTCCATCCATCTCAGTACCCTCAGCAGGATGTGAAGAACCCATTGGCAGAATGAACCTGCTCTGCTTTTATGAAGATTTAATCACAGCTTTGGGATGAACAGTAATGTTGAGGCTGTTTTTACTCCAACTTAGCAGAAATCTACCATGAGGTTAATTATGGAGAAGTAGCAATGACACTCATGAAGCAGAATCCCTCTGGGATTCCCCCCTCTTCAGTCCCTGATGCTGGAGGATGTCACAGCTTCAATAGGGGGAAGATTGTAGGTGCCCAGAGGTGCTATTCTGAAGGCAGCGTTCAACGTCGATAAGGACAGAAACAGGATTTCCAGCACAGAGCAGGACTGGAGCCGTCATCCGGCGCCAGTGACTGCTGCTGCTCCCCTCCACGTTAAATATTCAGCACTCAGGCAATTTTTGCTGGGTTTTGGTAAAGCTTTTCTGTCTGGTTCGTGTTTTAACTCTGCTCTTCTGTCACTGTTGCTTCCCACGTGGTTGGAGGGTGACAGAGATGTGACAAGAGCTCGTTAAGACACCTTGCTAATGAGCTGGATGAAGAGCAGGATAGCACCAGCCTTAGTTGAACCCTCCAGCTTGACATGAGGCTCCCAGACATGTCTAAAGCTGTAGACATCCTCACCTGCTTCTTGTAGGGCTGAGGGGTTTGTTAGGTGTCTTCTGTGCATCATGCTAATGGGGAGAGTCTTTCCAGCAGGGTCTGATGTGACAGAACCAGGGGTGATGGTTAAACTGAAAGAGGGAGATTCAGAGGAGACAGAAGGAAGAAACTGTTGGTGCTGAGGGTGGGGAGACCCTGGCCCAGGTTGCCCAGAGAGGTGGGAGAAGCCCCATCCCTGGAACCATCCCAGGTCAGGTTGGACCGTGGGGTTCTGAGCAGCCTGCTCTGCTTGGGGATGTCCCTGCTTGCTCCAGGGAGTTTGACTAGATGAGCTTTGAGGGTCCCTCCACACCCAAGCCAGTGTGTTGTACTTTCAGGAGGTTTATCTACCACGAAGGTTTCCATGCACCAACAGCTTTTGAGATAAAGCACATCAGAAATATTCGTGCACAAATGGCTGTGGAGCCCCCAACACCAGAAGGATGTGGAGCTGTTACAGTGAGTCCAGAGGAGGCCACAAATGTGCTCAGAGAACTAGACCCCTCTGCTCTGGTCCTCTGCTCTGGGGACAGGCTGAGAGAGTTGAGGTTGTTCAGCCTGGAGAGGAGAAGACTCCAGGGGGACCTCCCAACCTGTGAAAGGGGTGGTCAGAAGGCTAGGGAATGCTAGGACAAGGAGTCATGGTTTGAAGCTGGAAAAGGGTGGATTGAGGCTGGCCAGGAGGACAAAGTTGTTGACCTGGAACAGGCTGCCAAGAGAGGGGGTGGACGCCACATCCCTGAAGCTATTCAAGGTCAGGCTGGCTGGGACTCTGGGCAACCTGGTCTGGTTAGGGATGGCCCTGCTTGGTGTAGATGGGTTGGACTGGATGACCTTTGTGGGTCCCTTCCAACCCAGTGATTCTGTGATTCTATAAATACAGCTTGTTGAGCAGTGAGCTCTCATGCTCTGGAGCCACGGGGTCAGCACACCTCACCATAAACACCTGGCTTTCCAGCTTAAAGCCCCAGTCCTGTGTTCCTCAGCTGAAAAGTTTTGTGCTAACTTAATCAAACCAGTTGATCTCAAAGAAATAATTCAAAGCCTTTCAGATGCCCAGACTGTGTCACCAATTCAGGAGCCTCTTGGTGATTGGGGCAGTTGATTTCAGCACTAACTTGTGGATGTGCATTGTACTGATGCCACGATGCCGAGTCAGCATTGGTTATCCCAGAGACTGGAGCAGCAAAGTTCTCCAGTTTTTGGGTCCTCAGAGGTTTGAGGTCAAGGGAAGACCAAGGCACAGGCTCTGCGGATGGTCCTGCACAGTAACTCTGGGGTTGTTCTTTTATTCCCCACGTGTAAATGAAAACACAGTGTTGAGTGTTTCAGGGAGCCCAAAGCACAGCTGGGATGTGGGTTTGCTGGGGTCGGTGGTTTTCCTTGCCCGTGTGGATTCTGGATGTGCACGAGTGCCCCCTCACTACACTGAAATAATTCCCCTTCCAAACTGGGCAGAAGGTGCTTAGTGGTGGCTCTTCCTTTTGGAGCAGAGAGCTGTTTTCATATTAATTCACTAAACACATAAATGTAGATCAAGAGAGGGTCTTCTCCCCCTCTCCTCTGCCCTGGTGAGACCACACCTGGAATATTCTGTCCAGTTGTGGGCCCCTCAGCTCCAGAAGGACACAGAACTGGAGAGAATCCAGTGCAGAGCTGTGGGGATGAAGAAGGCAATGGAGCATCTCCTTGATGAGGAAGGGCTGAGGGGGCTGCACTCTTGAGCTTGGAAAAAAGGAGGTTGAAGGTGACCCCATCAATGGTGATAACTCTGGAAGGAGTGAGTGTCAGGAGGATGGAGCCAGGCTCTGCTCAGGGGCACCCGATGATAGGACAAGGGGCAGCAGGTGTGAGCTGGAATAGAGGAGGTTCCAAGTCAATCTGAGGAGGAACTTATCCATGGTGAGGGTGAAAGAGCACTGGAAGGGGCTGCCCAGGGACGTTGTGGGGGGATTGGACTTGTTGATCTTTTGAGGTCCCTTCCAATCCCTAATGTTCTGTGATTCTGTGAAGCTTTAGGAGGGTGGATGGTCAATGTGTGGGGAAGGCTGTGGCCATAAATGCCCTGGATCATAGTTCTCCAGCTTCTCAAGTGTCCCATGCATGCGATACGGGGATGTGATGGGTTACAGCAACGCAGTGTTTTACCTTTTATGCTCCATGACCTCCTGTTTTCCCTAATGCTTTTTCTTTTTCTCTCTCTCTTTGGCCTTTTTTTTGTGTGTATTCATTTCCTTTTAGAAAATGAGTGACTTTGTCTCCCGAGACGATGTGGCTGCATTGCCAGAGGGGAGCAGTGTTATCGCTGGCTCTGCATGGGAGGGCTCAAAGCACTCGGTAGCTTTTAGTGAGACTTCAGTGCCACCAGCCTCAGAGTCTTCTCCCAGCCATCACTCTGGTGCTTCCTCCCTAAGCAGCGAGGAGGAGGAGGAGGAGAAGGAGGAGATGGCAGTTCCCAGCCTCCCCGCAAGTGAGGAGGACCTGAGATGTGGAAAGGGGGTTTGTGTGGATGCAGAGAAAGACTCGGATGTCTCTGAGCCAGAGCCCCCTGCCAGCCCCACGGCACCTCCCCAGCAGCCCTGGGGAGGAGAGGAGGAGGTGGCAGAGGATGCTGACGACAGATTTGCCTTTAGAAGGCTCAGTGGCGAGTGGCACGATCCGGAGGGTAATACCGGGCCGCCGGCAGTCATTCGCTGCTTCCAGGTAGTGAGCGCCAGCGCCTGCTCCCCGCACCCCGGCCGGCTTGGGAGTGGGAACCCAAACACTGCAGCAAGCAGCCACCCACAGACCCCAGACGAGCTGTTTGCTTGGCTCAGACTCTGCTTGGAGCTGGCTGAGCTGGTTAATCCCCCGCAGTCAGTGCACACGACTCATCTCTACATGAAGTACAAGCCCCTCGCAATTTGCCTTTGCATTTAATGGAGTTGCCACAGCGCAGCGGCCTCGCTGAGATCAAAGCAGCCCCCAAAAGGCAAATCTTCAGGCTCCAAAGATGGGGAGTTTTAGTTCCTGGAGGGTTTTGCAGTCTCTCGCTGTCCTGGAGGCTCAGTAGGGTGAATTGGAATTGCTGTCAATCATCCTCTCGCACGGTGAACGTGGGCGTTGAGGTCCCCTTTGTGCTCCCCGCCAGGGAGATATTTTTGCCTGCTTCAGTGTTGATGTGAGTCACTGACCATTAAAGAGGTGCCCTCCTTCCTCTGCTAACAACCATCTGCCAGGTTTGGGGCCAGCAAGCAGCAGTGGAACCCTCTGGAAAAGCCCTGTGGGTCTGAACTAACTCTGTCTTCTTCGGGATGATGATCAGGTGGTGGAACAACTGATTTCTCTTTCCCCCCCTTCCCCATTCTCCTCCAAAATGGGGTGTTCCTGTGTTGTCTGACATTGATTTAATAAAAGTTGAAGGGTGAGGATCTGTGGAGGGAGTTTAATCAGACAGTGGGTCACTTGCAGTCAGGGTAAAGCTCAGCTCTGACTGACTCTCTTTCTGCCCAGGGTTTGTGTTAATCTTGACGCTGTCATCAGCGGATGGGGGTCATCCCGTTCTGGCAGCTGGCCACGAGCTTCTAGCAATTAGAAAGTTAATACTCAGTGGAGACAGTCTTTGCATGATGCTGACACTAGTTCAGCCCTTCCTGCCTTGCTTGGGCTGACCTGAGGACATGGAGTTGGGGACAATCTGGAGGATTTTCGTGTCTGCTTAATCCTCACGCCTGATCCCTGCCCTCCGTGCAGTGGGGTCGGGCCAGAGGCTTGAGCTCAACAATTTCCAGACTGCCCTTGGTTCCCACAGTGCTTTTATCAGATCAGTGTCAGAACCTCTGCCAGCAGCACAGTCGTGGGGTGCAGCTGCTAACTGGGTGTTGACAGAGATGTGTTTAACCCTGTCCCACAGCCGCCGCTAGTGAAGACACAGACAGTCACCATCTCCGACGTCTCCAGCGCCATCAAAAGTGAAATTCCCACTAAAGAAGTCCCCATCGTCCACACGGAGACCAAGACCATCACCTACGAAGCTGCACAGGTAATGTGGCTTCTAACAAATTTTCCAGGGGCTTCATTAAACTGAAGTCCAGGGGGTTTGGGCTGGATGATCTTTCAAGGTCCCTTCCAATCCCTAATGTTCTGGGATTCTTTGATTTTGGTTCTGACCCTTCCGGATGAGGCAGCAGCAGCTGCTTTTCTCCAAGCACCTGAGTCACAGCAGCAGAGTTAGAGATTTCCAGGTGCATCTGGTAGTTTTAGTAGGTTTGCTGTCTCTGAAGTACAATTAACTCCTCAAGTGTGCAAACAGAATTGATCTTCAGCCTCTGGTGGCTTCAGGATGTAGGTTTGATCTTATGGATGTAACCTGAGTTGGCCTTTTTTTCCATGGGAGGTGTCTTGTCTGGCTTTCCCTGGCTCTTCAACAGGATGGGGGTCATGGTTTGAAGCTGGAAAAGGGCAGATTGAGACTGGACTGGAGGAAAAAGTTCTTGAATCTGTTGGTGGGCAACCCCTGGAACTACCTGAGAGGTGGTTGTCATGTCCTGGTCTTCAAGGAAGGGAGTGACTTGGGTTCATGGATTCACTTGGGGTTGAATTAAGGAGATTTACTCCATAGATCAAAGTTTCTATGATTCTGTGAATTATCAGATTCTGAACTCAGAAGGCACAGAAATCACTGAAGTTACTGGATGCCCAACTCAGAGAGCAGAGGAGAGAAAAAAGGGACAGGGATAGGTAAGAGGTCAGGTCACCACTCAGCACTGCAGGCCATTCAGGGTCAGGCTGGCTGGGGCTCTGGGCAGCCTGGTCTGGTTAGAGGTGGCCCTGCTAGGTGTAGGGGGTTTGTACTGGCTGGCCTTTGCAGGTCCCTTCCAACCTTGTGATTCTCTGACTCTGGCTGTTTATGCCTCTCCAGGACTCAGTTTATAAATGATTTCCAAAACGTTTGTAGATGATCCTTGGGTTTTAACCCTAAAACGGGAGCTGGAAGCAGTGAATTCTGTATAAAATGCAACCAGAGTGGGCACCTGGGGATTGCAAACTGGAAATGGGAGCAGAGTGATACCAGCACCCGCAGGTTGAGTGTCATTGCTGAGGGTAACATTAATCCTCGGTCTAAACAGGTTGTATTGATGTATCTGGGTTGGCTGTGGGTTTGCTGTCGCAGTGGTGGGTGGAAGCAGCCCCTGGCTGCTGTTGGAGTGACTGTAGGATGTGGATTTGGCTGTGGGTAGCCTGTGGACCACAGCTGTAGAATTTGGGATTCCCAGGGAATCCCCAGGCTGCTCCTGTGAGTAGACAAACGGAGCAGCTCTGTTCCCATTACTGCTGTTCCCATTTCAGACTGGGAAATGCAGAGGGAAAGTGGATCTGGGAGGCTGGGAGAAGTCAGCTGTGAGGAGGTTTCTCCCAGGCGGTGGAAAATGGTCCCACCTTGTGGTAAATCCAGACAGTGTCAGTGCCAGGGATGCTGCTCCGTGTTCCCCAGCGCTGCGCGTTAAGGGAGACTGGGATGTGCTGGCAGAGATCATAGGATCATAGGATCATAGGATGTTAGGGGTTGGATCACTTCCTGTAGGGTTTTTGAGTCGGGTTGTGTAGGATGGGAACCACATAACCAGCTGTAACAGGAGCTGCCCCCAGTTCAGCAGGGAACAGCCTGGACTTGGCTCCTGCAGAGTCTGAGTGATGTGCTGTCAGGAGAGGTGAAGGGTAACAACCACCAAGTTGTGCTCTCTGGCTTTGTGGGTTTCCCAGGGTCTCTCAGGTGGAATTTGGGATGGGTGTCTGCTTGGCCCTCCCTTCATGGTCCACACATGGGGCTTGACCAGCACTGCTGGGTGCCCAGGTTTGGGTATATCTCAGCCCACTTGCTCTCAGGGCTCTCACTGGTCCTCCCTGGGGGATTGGTGGGTCCCTGCATTTCCAGCCTTCAGCCCAGGGGTTCTATTGAGCCTTCAGAGGTCTGCAAGTCCTTGTGCAGCTCATCTCGTAGTCACTGATGGAGAGGGAGCTTCTCTCCTCGAATCACACCCTGCTCTGTTGACAAGGAGACCCTGCTTTTGCCCACAGAGACTGACGATCTGTTTCTTCTGTCCCCCAGACAGATGGTGGCAACGGAGACTTAGACCCTGGCATCCTGCTGACTGCTCAGACCATCACTTCAGAAACCACCAGCAGCACCACCACCACCCAGATCACAAAGGTAGTGGCACGGGAATGTGATAAAACAGCAACACCACGACCCAGAGATGGGCAGAGCTGAGGGAGGTGATGGAGTTGCAGTCCCTGGAGGGGCTCAGACACCAAGTAGCTGAGGCCCAGGGCTCAAGGTTTAGTGGGCAGGGTGGGGTTGGGGTGATGGTTGGACTGGATGAGGTCTCTTCCAACCGTAATGGTTCTGTTATTCCATGAAGAAGAAAGGAGTGATTAATACCTGAAGCAAAGCTGAAGGCTCCCAGGTGGCCTTCGTTGAAGCCGTGGCTGATGCATTAATTGGAGTCCAGGCTGTAGATGTGGACCCTGACTGTCCTGTGGGACGTGGGGAGGAGCTGTACTGTGACTCAGAGCTCCTCCCTGGCTCAGTTAGAAGAAGAAGCAGTGTCTGTCTGTTTCCCTGTGAGCAGCAGCAGAGGTTTTCTCCTGTGGTTCTGATGCCGTTGTGCGACAGCAGGGTTTGGCGACGCTGCTTTTGGACTCTGTCTGTAGTCAGGCAGCCCCAGTGGACTCCAGTCCCCTCTCACTTCCCAAGTAACTGGTTTTTTTTCCCCTTTTGCACTAGACCGTCAAAGGCGGCATCTCAGAGACGCGGATTGAGAAGAGGATTGTCATCACAGGAGATGCAGATGTGGACCACGACCAGGTAGGAGCTTGGGCATGGTCCAGCAGAGCTGCCCAGAGCTGGCGTGGGCTGGCCAGCCTGCCATTCTGAAAAGGGAAACTTGACTGGGGAAGTTCTTCTCCCCCTGTACTCTACCCTGGTGAGACCCCATTTGGAATGTTGTGTCCAGTTGTGGGCCCAGAAGGACACAGAGCTGCTGGAGAGACTCCAGCGCAGAGCCACAGAGTTGATGAAGGGAGGAGAGCATCTCCCTGCTGAAGAAAGGCTGAGGGAGCTGGGGCTCTTGAGCTTGGAGAAAAGGAGACTGAAGGTGACCCCATGAATGTTGGTAACTATGGAAAAGGCAGGTGTCAGGAGGATGCAGCCAGGCTCTGCTTGGTGGCACCCAATTATAGGACAAGAGGCAACGAGTGTCAGCAGGAACAGAGGAGGTTCCACATCAATGTGAGAAGGAACTTCTTCCCAGTGAGGGTGCCAGAGCCCTGGAAGGGACTGCCCAGGGGGGCTGTGGAGTCTCCTTCTGTGGAGACATTTAAAACCTACCTGGCCATGTTCCTGTGTGACTGGATCTAGGGGATCCTGCTGTGGTGAGTCAGCCTCACTGGCCTCTAGCAAGTGGTGGAAGTGATGATTTTGTCAGAGTTAAGAGCTGGGGTTTAATTTTAGTTGCGAGTGTCACAGGGCTGGAGCACAGCTGTAGGCCAAGAGCTGGTTTATTAATTCCAACAGCAAGTGTCTTGAGAAGGTGTTGGAAATCTGCTGAAGAATAAACAGGGTTTTGCTTAATTGCTCTCATCCATCTCATACCGTGGGGTATGTTCTTGGAAAACAGCTTTTCCTTCCACAAAAACCCTGGTATTAACCAAAAGTCACCCAACTGCAGTGAATTCCCTTCTCAAACGCTCCCCAGGGGCAGGAGCAGCTTCTCGTCCTTCCTGGAGGGCTCATGGGGAAATGGGGTCTCTTGCAGGTCCTAGCGCAGGCGATAAAGGCGGCCAAGGAGCAGCACCCCGACATGTCGGTGACCAAAGTGGTTGTGCACCAGGAGACTGAGATCGCGGAGGAGTAGAGGAGGAGGAGGCTGTGTAAGTGAGGAGGTGATGGACACTGCTCTTTTGCCCACCTGGGGCAGGGCCTGGGGCTCCCTGGAAGTGGGGTTTGGCTAAAGTTGAATTCAGTGATGGTTAGCTGGTGGGCCCCTTCAGGCTGGTCCTGTTAAGTCATGGAGACAGAGTGGTGGGGGTTGGAAGGGACCTCCGGAGATCATCCGGTCCAACCCTCAGTCATTTAAGTTATTTAAGGCTGAGGGAGGGAGTGGTCCCAAATACTTAGAATCCCAGAATGTGTTGGGATGAAAGGGACCCCCCCAAAGGCCATCCAGTCCAGCCCCCCGACACCAAGCAGGGCCATCTCTCACCTGACCAGGTTGCCCGCAGCCCTAGCCAGCCTGACCTTCAATGGCTTCAGGGATGGGGCCCCCACCCCCTCTCTGGGCAGCCTGTTCCAGGGATCCCCCACCCTCAGATTCAGCAACTTTGGTGATAAAAGAGAACAGATCTGATGGGGAGAGGCTGAGGGAGCTGGGGCTGTTCAGCCTGGAGAAGAGGAGGCTGAGGGGAGACCTCACTGCTCTCTACAGCTCCCTGAAGGGAGGTTGGAGGGAGGCAGGGACTGGCCTCTTCTCCCTAGGGACTGGTGACAGGAGCAGAGGAAATGGGGGTCAGGTTGAGCCAGGGGAGGGTCAGGTTGGATCTGAGGACAACCTTCTTCCCAGCAAGAGTGGGGAGCCCTTGGAACAGGCTGCCCAGGGAGGGGGTGGAGGCACCATCCCTGGAGGGGTTCAAGAGCCGGGCTTTCGGGGTGTCTGAGGAGCTGGGTTAGCGGTGGGGGATTGTAGGGCAGACAGTTGGACTTGTTGATCTCGAAGGTCTTTTCCAACAGTGATGCTTCAGCCATTCAGGGAAGCAGGCTCCTCTCTCCCAGGAGCTCTAACCTGCTCGTTCCCTCTCTCTAGGACGTGTTCCTGCCGGCCACACCACCAGCAAGAATCAGAACCCAGCAGAACTACCAAGAAACTACCTGGAGCACAAAGACCTCACATTTACAAGACTTGACAACTCAGAGACTCACATCATTGATGAGGAGTCACGCTTTGACTTGGGATTTTTCCAGACTCCTCTTCCAGATCCTATTGGAGTAGAGATTTCCTATTTTTTTTATATCTCTCCAGCAACAGCCGTTTGCCAGATTTCTGACTGTACTGAGTCTTTTTTACAGGTTTCCAAGGTGTTTTTTTTTTGCATTCCCTCTCACACAGGCAAACAAAAAGGCTTCTGGACACACAGGCCCAGCCCCACCTCACAGGGCTCTGGGGCCGATGCTTTCTGAAACCCCCTTCCCTCCGCCTCGTCAGGGATAACGGAGACGAAGCCACGGCCGCGCGGGATCCCGTCGGCACCTCCACAAAGCCATGGGTGGGGGCGAGGGTGGGTTCCTTCTGGACTTCACTGTTGTGCAGCGTGTCCCTTGGGCCTCCTGACTTTTATTTTCTCTCTTCCCCTTTTTATTTAGCTCTGGGGAGGTGGAGCCTCCGGCCACCGCCCGGCCTCCGCCCGGCCTCTACCCTTCCTCCCGCTGACCCCCTGATGTGTGATCACAGTAGGGTTGGTTTTTTTTTGTGGTGTAGCCTCTGCCCACCTCTTCCTGGCTGATTAGAGTTTTCAGGACTACTGGAAGTTGCTTTCAAGTTTCTTATACTGTGAATTTGTAGAGCTTTAAGAGGAACTGTGCTAGCGCCTGGCCCTCGCCCTCCCTCCCCGCTGTCTCTGCCGAGGGCTGCCGGCCCCTTCTGTGTTTCCTAGATGCCATTAAATTAAAAGCCCCGTAGGAGCGTGTGTTTAAGGTGTTGGGATGATCTCGAGGTAGGTTTACTGATCTCCTTTTTTTTCAGTGTCATAGTTTTTCTCTCATTTGTGTTGATGATTTTTTTTTAATTAGGGGGTTGGTTTTTATTTGTAAGTCATGGCTTGAGGGGGGGGGTCTTTTTTCCCCCCTCCTCCCTCCCTTCACAGTGCTATTTAAAGCTGAACCTGTTACCCCTACCCCAGACCCATTATCCTTCCATCACATAATTTAAACTCCTGTAGACAATCCTTCCCAGGGCTGCGTTGGGAGAGGCTGCAGGATGCCCCGGGGTGTTGCAGGTCAGGATGGAGCAAATCCCAGTGGAAAGAAGGTGCTGCTGCCCCTCATCCTCTCTGGCTTCAGGGTCTTCTGCCTGCGCTTCGCTTGGCTCCAGGGCCACCCTGCTGGAATGAAGCACTGGGCTTGGTGGTGGGTCTTTAGGTGGAGCCCACAGAGCTGCAGGGCCAGCTCCAGCACGATGAGGGGGTCACCAGCAAACAGCTTTTCTGCGGCCAGATGCCCTTTCCTCCAGGGGCTGAGCTCCTGCTGCTGCTTTCGGAGCTTCGTGGAAGCGTTTTGATGATGCCCTGCTTGCTCCTTCCAGCATTTAAAGTTAAAAAAGAAGAGAGAAGCCTTTGGAAGGAGCCTACCCAGACACTGGTGACCACCCAAGTGCACTTGGAGGTTGTGATTTGTTTCTTCCTTATGAATCTCTCTAGGGTGGCACCTCAGGAGCTGAGGGCACGGAGCGCTCTGCTGCTCCTGCTGCTGCTCTGTCAAGGGTGGGAAGGAAATGGGAATAAACACAACCAGCAGAACCCACCTCTCTGCTATTTGCAGTGTGAGTCGTGTGCTTCACAAGTCCCTGGATCCAGCTATGGCTGCATCCACTTGCTGTTTAGCCACAAACAGCTTCTGAACTGCTCTGGGGCCGGCGGAGCTGCTCCTGCTCAGGTGCAATTTCAGCAGACTGTCAGTGTTGAGGGGAGATGGTGCTGGGAACACTGGAGCTGCTGGGTTTTGGCTTTCCTGGAGCATTGCTGGCTGTGGAGCCTTCCCACCCTCCAGCCTTCCCATGCTGGTAGGTGCTTTGGGGCTGCTCTGGGTTTGTGGTCTCCTGCCGCGATGTTCTGCCTTCTGCTGGGCACCAGCACCCAGCTCAGGGGGTTTGGGGGCTGCTGGGCTGTAGTGCAGAGGGTCAGTCTTCCCATCCCTGTCTGAGCAGCCTTTTCCTTCCTCACTCTGCAGCCCAGCCCCATTGTGGTCCTGCTGTCCTCGGCATAGTTGGCTATCACTTGCCTTAACGCTCGGCGTCCCCCAGCAACCTCCCTGCTCTGGGGATGGAGCTTTTTGCCACTTGGTCCTTCCTTCACAGCCCCCAGCAGCTGCCTGAGAGGGAAGGGGCACCCACCGAGCAGGCAGGGAGCACTTCTGGGCTTCTCCAGACAAAACCAGCAGGAAAAATGAACTTTGTCCATCCATAGCACTTAAAGGTCGACACGAGACTTGAGTGGAACATGGTGCAAGGCTGAAGCACAGCCCTGGGATTTCGGGGAGCCCTGAGCCCAGTGAGCAGGACAGAACACCCCACACAGGGCATCTGTGGGGTGAGAGTCCTGCTGGCACAGGAGGTGCTGGTTGCACATCCCCTTCTTAAGAGTCTGGAGACCTGGAAAACCCTCTTTGGAATTTTTTTATCCCTGGATTTTGTGTGGCTGTCTCCAGGCTGCTCCTTCTCCCACTTCCCCTTGTTCAGTTCTTGCCTCTCCCAGCCTGTTTCAAACACGTTTTCAGTGACTCATGGTGACAGCACTGCCCGGGTCCCTGAGGCTCAGCCAACCCCACCGGGATTTCAGCTGCCGGTGTGAAGCCAGGAGCTGGACAGGAGCAGCAGCAGCCAGTGAAGAAGAGCACAGAGCAGCAGCAGCAGCAGCTCGGCCGTGGCGAGGCGGCCGCATCCCTTCCACCTCCGACGGGATCTGCTCCCCGTGGGCTCTCCCCGAGTGCTGGGTCACTTCTTGGGGCCGAACCAGCCAAGCCAGGTCTATTTATACGAATGTTCCCAGCTCTTCCCACTCCACCTGGAGACTGGCTTGATTGTATCATAGACACTAGATGGAAGCTATTTATATTTGAATGAATGTTTTTATGGAGAGGAAGGGCACGGAGCTCCCGTTGTCCCCCCGTTAAACGCGGCAGCCCCCGGTTGCCAAAGAGCAAATCCCTGCCCCACACTGAGGTGGTGACAAAAGACTGGCTGTTCTGGGGTGTAATTAACTGTGGTTTGCTGATTGAGGACT
>VXBP01000718.1:353308-364646 GCA_013400115.1 Rhinopomastus cyanomelas | reverse complement strand
CTTTGCAAGGAGGTAGCGTCCCAGCCTTTACAGATGGAACTTGCTGCAAATCCTACAAAAAAAAAACACCCAAAAGAAAATGGAAAGAAAAAAAGAAAAATAAAAATTAAAAAAAAAAAGTCTAAAATGTCTTAAAAATTGAAAAAAAGAAAATCCTTTAGTTGAGAAATATGAAGGAGCTTTGTACCTTTTTTTGAAGGCAGTTGTGAATTGTCTAGTTAGAGCTGTTTCTATCCAAACAGGAACTTTCCCGAGGGGCAAACCTTTCTGGAGCCGCTAGCGGTGGGAGCTGGCCTTTGGGGTTATTTTTCCCCCTAGTGAATCACAGGGAACCTTGCGGTAGCCGTTTAGCCAGACCTCAGTGTTGGGTATTGCTTCTTGTATGGCATTTTTCAATAAATCTTCAAACACAGTCTTGTCTCCCTGGGGGCTGCCTTCATTCTTCTCCCCCTGTCTCCCCTCTTCCAGGTCTCTTTCCTGCAGCCCAACTTCACAGCAGGTTGCTTTTTCCCTGAACCTTGTCCTGTGCATCCTGGTGGCTTCAGAAGCTTTAACCAGCTCCCAGCAGGGTCATGGGAGGGCCACAAGGGGGTCCCCCCAGAAAGGGCCACCAAGGAGGGAGCCCCCAGAGCCCAAGCTGTCCCTAAAGGACCATCACTTGGTATCAAACGTCCCCTAGAGCCTCTCAGCGTGGGCTGAGCTCTGGAGAGGGTTTCTGCTGCCAGACCCCAAGCAAATGTGATTGAAGCGGGGACCTGGGCTGACCTGGTGGCTGCTCCTCAGCCCAGCTCATCTTTCTTGGCTGCTGCAGGTGCAGGAAGGGCAGAAATCCTGAGCAGAAAGCTGACGGGGCATCCTGGCCACCAGCCCGACAGAGAACAAGAGCCAGGTGGCCCAGTTAGAGCAGCCAAGGACTGGGAACCTGATGGAGAGAGCATCCCGGAAGGGAGGGACAGCCCTGGGAGTGGGGATCCAAACCCCCTTGTGCCTCAGTGTCCCCCACAGACAGACAGGGAAGGGCTCCAGAGCCATCATGAGGCCCTGCTGACCCCCTGCCCATTTGCTCTCGGGGGCTCCCAGTATTAAATCTCAGCCTCCCACAGAGCAAAGATTTCAGAGGAGCTGCAGAAACTGGCCCCAGACAGCTGGGAAAGAGCCACTGCTGGAGCTGCTTTTCCCTAAAGCCCCTTATTTCCTGAAGCCAGCGAGGGCTGGGGCAGCCCCCAGGCTCCTCACACCTTGTTCCAGCCTCACTGGGGTCAATTGGGCTCCAGCACAACCCGAACTTGAAATAACTGGGGAGCTGGAGCTTGGGGAGGTGCTGTGACAGCCTCCTGCTCAGCACCCTGTGGGCCAAGGCTCCTCTGGATTATTTAGCATCACCCCAGGGGCATCTCCAAGCTCTGCCTGGCTCTGGGGAGCATCGTGTACCGAGAGGTGCCAGATTCCAGCAGTAACCCCCACGGTGAGGGGACACTGGGGTGATGCCTGTCCCTGCCCTCCCACCTCCCTGGTGCTGGCAGGGGCATCGGTGGCATCAGGTTCCACACAGCCCCTCTGCCCCAGCCACGATGCTTTGCTGGGCAGGACCGTCACCATCCCAGGCACAAGGACACCCCACAGCACAGGGGACCCTTGACCCCCCCCACCCCAGACACCCAGGGGACTTCTGTCCCCTGCTCCTTCCCCCAAGGATGGCAACCACTGTCCACTGATGCTCAGCCTGACCCCTTACACGGCCACCAAGCCCCAGGGCCAGCACCCAGCAGACTACCATGACTTCTACACCTGGAAGCCCCCCTACACCTGGAAGCCCCCCTACACCTGGAAGCCCCCCTACACCTGGAAGCCCCTCCCAGGTTGGGTGTCTCAAGACTTGGTGCTTCACCCCCCAAAGCCAGGGTGGGGGATCCCAGCCTGAAGCCCGGTGGCATTTTGCCTGGCTGCAGGCAAGGGACAAGACGAGGTCCGTGGGCACCATGGCAATGCAGAGCTGCAAACAAACACAAGCCCCAGAGCCCTGTCTCAGCACCAGCAGAAGGCAGCAGCAGTCCCTGGGGGCTCCCAAGGGGCCAACCCCAGGGCCCTAGGTGGCTCCATGCCAGCTCGAGCCCCAGTCCCACACCGAAGGCATCGGCTCCAGCTTGGAGATCCCATCCCTTGGGAAGAACCACAAAAGCCACTGGCCTTCCCACCCATCTCCACCCCTGGTCCTTCCCTGTTCCCCATCTCAGATCCCAACCATCATGCCAGGAGGAGAAAATTCCCATTCAAACTCCAGTTTGGACTATTTTTAGGTCGTTGCTCTGGTTTCGGGGGCTTGGACAGCCAGTCGTGTTCCCGATGGGTCAGAGCTCTGTCCTGAGGTCAGGGCAGCTCTCAGGGAACCCAGCAGCTCCTCACTCCTGTCCTCCCAGCATTAAGAGCTCAATGCTCCCCCAGGAACGCCCTGCTCCAAGTTGGTTTGGGGGAGCAGAGCACCCCTGTTGCTCTACAGGGCACCTCTGCACCTTGGCAGCCCCCAGGACACTGGAAAGCAGCACCAATAGGTAGGATTACACCCCAGTACAATCCAGCTGCGGCACACTGGGCTTCCCAAACACCACACACCTGATGCAGCACCTCTCCAGCCTGTTCCTCCATCACCACCACCACCTCATCACCTCAGGAACCTGAGAGCAGGGACACAGCAGGTCCCTGGCCAGAGTCTGGCCCTGATATCACCCAAGGAGTGGATTGTTGGCTGAGGGGGCTCCAGCTTTGGAGCTGGGCTTGTCCCATCCCATCCAGAACCAGCCCCAGGGGGACTAGCCCCACGCTCCTCAGTCCACAGGGAAAAGGTGCAGAGCCTGGGGTACCAGCTCAGCCTGTGCAGGACCCTAAACCCCACCAGAGCCAAAAAAGAAGTAAAACAATCAAAAAAATCAAGCAACTACCCCAAATCTGCAGCCAGTCCAGCCCCATCCCAGCTCCCTTAGGGCTGGGAAGCACCCAGCCAGGCACCTTCAGCTCAGGACCAGCACCTTAATGCAAAGGGACACTTTACACCCCAGTGAAGTCCTTTGTTAGAGGAAAGCAGCTGATGCATCACCCCATAAACCTCACCAAACAGTCACAGGGTTCACAGCAGTGGGGAGAACATCCAGCACCCCCCAGCACCCCTGATTAGGGCTCCTCATCACCAAACACGAGGTGCAGAACCCTGCACAGACAACAGGGCACAGGAAACCCCGACAGGTCACCTTTGCAGCTCCTCAGGAAGGAGATGGATGGATGGCAGAGAGCTCTGGCCCAAAGTCATGCACCAGAATTTATGGTCCCTGGCTGCCCTTCACACAGCCCTTAAATCTTAAGGGAAGGACTTACTGGACAGGCAGCACCCTGGCTGTGGCTCCCTCACTGCGGGGAGAGGAGGAGGAGGAGGAAGGGCGGAGCAGCATCAGGTGTAGGGTGGGCACAGCCATCCCCCAGCTGCAGTGGATCTGGCCTTGTGTGGCTGCAGCTGGTCTGTTCTGGGATCAGGGTCTGGATCCTCTGCAGCTGGAAGGTACCTTCTGGAGGGGCTGCTCCAGCCCTTCTCTTCTTGTTCCCCCCCAGGCCCTTTTGGGGGACACTGTCCCTGCCCTGTCCTTGGGTCTGGCCTCAGATGCCCGTTAGAGGAGTGGGTGAAGGGCTGTGGGTTGGGAAATGATCCTGGCAGGGGTCAGAAAGGCTGCCCTGGAGATGCTGCTCATATGGGCAGGAGGAGGATACTGGACAGAAAGAGGATGATGGATAGAGGGAGAATGCTGGGCAGGAGGATGCTGGGGTGGGATACTGGAGCCAGAGGAGCATACTGGGGCAGGAGGATGATGCTGGGGCAGAAGGAGGATGATGCTGGGGCAGGAGGATGATGCGGGGGCAGAAGGAGGAGGATGCTGGGGCAGGAGGATGATGCTGGGGCAGAAGGAGGATACTGGGGCATGAGTAGGATACTGGGACAGGAGGATGATACTGGAGTGGGTGCACACTCCAGGCAGAAGATATTGTAGGTGGGTTCCTCATCCATCGTTTGCCTCGTTGGGCTGAGCCACAGCCAGACAATCAAAGGGCAAAATCCCACCGAAGCCCCCAGCCCTGCAGCAGCTCTCGGCTCCTCGCAGCCCCTTAAGCTCCAGCTTGTTGCTGCTGGTTTCCAAGCCGTGGCCCAGGGCCCGGCCTTAGCTCTGGCTGCAGCTGGTTGATCCCAACTGGGAAGTTATTTTCAGCTGAAAACAACCTCCTGGCTCATCCCCTGGGCTGCTGCTTGGGGACAGAGGCCGCCGGTGCCCGTTTGGTTGTTGCTGTTTAGTGCCTTGAACCAGCGCCTAAGTAATTCTGAGATTAAGCAGCCAAATCAAGAGCTGAGCCCTGGGGCCTGTGTTGCTCCCAACAGAACCTCAGGGGTGCTCCCAAACCCCAAACCACAGCCCCCAGCCCTGTCTGTGCTGCCCTGCAAAGAGAGGGGCTGGTACCTGGGATTGGATGTTGGAAACAGGAAAAAAAGAGCAGGAGAAGAGCTCTGCAGGGGGGTCTGAGGAGCTTGGGGGTTGTTGTTGGGAAAAAAGAGGGGTTGACAGCCCCAGAGCCAGAGGGGTTTCACATGGGGGTAGCTGGGACTGGATGGAGGGACATGGGGGAAGGTGGAGATGGGGCTGGAGCTGCTCCAGGCAATGGGATGAAGCAGCTCTCGCTCCAGTTTGGGAGGCAAAATGGGAGTTAGAATGAACAAATCCTACTGAAAACAGGACTAAACCAGTCTGTTTTCAAAGGGGGGGGTAAAACACCCCAACCCCGCTATGCAAACTGACCTTAAAGGAGCAGAGAATGGATTTGAGTCTCCCACCTTTAACCTGGCAGTTCCCAGTTCCCAGCTCTGGTGCCCAGTGCTGCTGCTAACGGACACGAGGTGATGCGGAAGGTGGCAAGAGACAGCAGCATCACCAGCACAGTCACAGCCCCGACTGCTGGTGGGACAAATGTGGATGATAGAAGCCCCTGACAGAGACAGTCCCCTCTGCACAGCTCGGCCCTGGGCCCCGGGGATGTGATTGTTTTGTCCACTTTTTCCTACTGTAGTTCCTGCTGGGATGGGTTGTTGGGAGGGGTCTGTTTCCATGTCGCCTCCTGTCCAGAGACTGCATCACCTCGGCTCTGCTCTGAGCCCCCTTCTGCATCCTAAAGGCACCAAAACCCCATCATGGGTTCAGCCCCTACCTCCACCCCACTGCTCACTCCTATCTCCACCCCACTGCTCACCCCTACCTCCACCCCACTGTGTCCTGCCACCACCCACAACCTCCCCCCATCAACCAGCACCAGCACCCTCCACCCACAAGCAGACTTTGGGATCCCCACCCCTACAGCTCTGAATTCCACAGCTGCCTGGGGCAGGAGGGTTGGCAGCAGCTACCTGGGGCACCTGCTGCATAAAACATCCCCCTCAGCTCGGGGTCTCCCCTTATCCCACAGACACTCAGCGGTTCCAGAGCTGCCCGCCCCAAGGACCCCGCAGGGGAGGTGATGGGGTGAGGAGGACCCGATGGCATCAAGAGACTCTTTAATAGCCCCATGGGGCTGACGTGCTCTGGTCAAGCAAATTTCCCAGTGGGTTGAGGCTGGGCAAGGGGAAACCAACCCCTCCAAACATCCTCCCCCAGCCCACCCCCGCTGAAATAAAGTGCTGTGGGGGGTTTGCCTGCCCCCACCGTCCCATCCCGCAGGCTCTGTGGGGTCTTCAAGGGGAGGGCTCCTCCAGAAAAGCCACCAGAAGGGCTGGTAAGGTCAAGGGCATCTACTGGGAAGCTGTGGAGAGGTGGCCAGGAGACGACACCTCAGCCCAGGCTGGTCCACCCACAGGAGCCGCAGGCTGGGACCTCCCTCCCGGCATCGGCTGAAACCCCCATCCCCGGCCCCTCCTGCACTTTTTGGGTCGCTGGTGGGTGCTGGGGAGCATGATGAGGGACCACGAGGGTGGGGGGGATGTCAGACCCGCACTCCCCGCTCCACCCCCACCGCCCAGGAGCTGGGTCGGGGTTCCCCCCGGTTAGGGGGCTCCAGCAGCCGGTCCGAGGACTCGCCAGTACTTTCCAGTTTGGCATAACCCACCAGGCTGAGGTGGTCCAGCCGGGGCCAGCTGCGGTTCTTACGGTCCTTGATGGGGGCCACCAGCAGCACCCCTGGCCGCCCGAGGTCCAGGGATTTGGAGTGTCCTGGGGTGTGGAGCTCGGGGCAGCCGCCGTCCACGTTGATGACAATGTGGCCACCACCAGCAGCGTGGTCCTGGCCGCGGGGCGTGACGGTGCTGCCACCAGCCTGGGAGAGCCGCGGGGCCTCAGCGGGGGACTCGGCGGGGTCCCCCTCCGGCTGCTGTCCCCGCGCCGCTGCGTCCAGCAGGCAGTTGTTGAGTTTGATGACCGGCAGGGCCAGGGCGCCGACGGCCGTCGACAGCAGCGACTCTGCTCCCCTGTGGCCAGAGAGGCTGAGGTTGCCCTCAGCAGAGGCTCCAGAGCGGAGGCTGAGGACGGAGGCAGCGGGGGACGCCGTGGGCTGCTGGAGGAACTCGGCAGCTGCCTGGAGCCTGCTGGGGCCGTAGAAGTGGGACCATTTGCCGCCGGCACTGGAGCAGGAGAGATCTACCCGGTAGCAGCCCTCCACGCAGTCGACGCCAGCCTTGGGGATGGACTGGCCATCTCCATGTGGGCACTGGCCGTCCTCGGGGCTGCAGCCCTCGGGGAGAGCCGCTGCCATGGAGTAGAGCCCCTTCTGCATGAGCCGGCGGGTCTCCATGTCTCTGTTCTCGTACAGCATGGTGTTGGCGCAGATGAAGATGAAGAGCCCGATGCCCATGATGACGGGGCCGATCAGCTTGAGCTTCTCGCTGTGGGGCAGCGGGCGCCCGGCAGCCGCCTCCCGCCTCGTGTCCCCTGCAGCGCTGGCATTGCCCGCCGCGGCCCCACCGCCCCCGGCTCCCCGGTGGGGCCAGTAGCCCACCACGGCGATGGTCATGCCCACCAGCACCACCGAGATGCCCACCACAACGAAGGCTCCCGAGGGCGAGCGCATGCGGAGCTGCCCCTTCACCTGCACCTCTGGCGGGGACTTGCGCCGCAGCCGACGGCCCCGGCGCCGCGAGGGGGCTGGGGGGGGCACCGGTGGCTTCGACCCCCCCAGCTCTGGCTCCCGCATGGGCCCGTTGGTTTTGGTGTTCTCGGCCGTCATCGTCTCCCAGTCGGCTGCTCTGCCTGTTCAGGTTGGGGAGGAAAAGGGGGAGAGGAGTCAGTGGGGTCCACTGTGACTGAGATCTTGCGAACAGGGAGACCACCTGGGTACTGGGAGCAAAAGGATCGTGGGGCCATGGGGATATTGGCAGCATGGGGAGCAGAGGGACACTGGGACCATGAGGATATTGGGAGCAGAGGGATACTGGGAGCATGGGGACACTGGGAGCAGAGGTATACTGGGAGCATACGGACACTGGGACCAAGGGAATACAGGGAGCGTGAGGAGCATATGGACACTGGGAGCCCAGGGATACTGGGAGCATTGGGAGCTCAGAGATACCAGGAGCTCTGGGGTGCCAGGAGCTCAGGGGACACTGAGCCCACAGGCTGCACCAGGTCAGGGACCAGCAGTTTGTTCTCCCGGTTGCCCATTTGCTCTGCTCATCCCTTCTCTCTCCCTGCTTGGGAGCAGTGAAAAGGCCAATGAGCAATGCAGGTCCCCAGTTTGCTCCAGTTGCTATCAAAATACAACCCCAGAACCTAACCCAGCAGCCTGGTCAGATGTGGGACTATCCAACCCAGCACCACAGGGGGATCACTTGTGTCTCCTGCTTTGGGGTGCAGGAAGCCAACTGCATCAGGGCATCTACAGGCTCCTGCCCTCGAACCCAACAAGATAAACCCTCAAAGAATTGCAAAGTGTTGGGGATTGGAAGGGACCTCGAAAGATCATCCAGCCCCATCCCCCTGCTGCAGCAGGATCCCCTAGATCCAGTCACACAGGAACAGCCCAGGTGGGTTTAAATGCCTCCAGAGAAGGAGACTCCACAAGGAAGGTGTCCAAACTGCTGTCAGAAGCAGCTGGTGCCCAGCCTGGCAGGGAAGCACCAGCTGGGCTGGCATCAGCACGCAGGGGGCAAGCAGTACACCAAGCCAGGGGGAAGCCAACTCACACTCTGGACACATTCCAGACCAAAATAAACCCCAAACCCATCACCATTTCCCACAGTAAGCCACCCGACACGGCCAGGCTCCATGTACCCGGGACAGAGCCCTGGCAGGGGCTGCCCAGGGGGTTGTGGAGTCTCCTTCTCTGGAGAGGTTTCAAACCCACCTGGCCATGTTCCTGTGCGACTGGATCTGGGGGATCCTGCTGTGGCAGGGGGATGGGACTGGATGATGTTTCAAGGTCCCTTCCAATCCCCAATGTTCTCTGATACCTTCAACTGATGGAGACGCAGCCCGGCGGCACCGACACTCAGCAGCCCAAGGGCAAAACAGAGGAGAAACAGCCTGGCCCAGGCAGTGGGGACAGAGGGACCTGGGGGTGACCCCTCTGAACTTGCTCCCCAAGATGGATGAAGCCCCAAGAGCCAACAGCCAGCATCGCCAGGGGCAGACAAACAAAAGCTGACTCTCTCCCCCACCGCTCTCCAAGCCTTAATCATCTTAAGGTGTCATTAGCATCCGCGGGAAGGAATTAAAGAGATGAGTTTGGGGATGACAGCGCGTCCCCGGCTCCGGGCTGCCAAGCGGTGACAATCGGCACCAGGGAGAGAAAACACAGCCCCAAACAAACCAGCCCCAGCCCCCGGAACCCGCTGTGGAGTTAAACCCTGCTGCAAAGCCAGCTCCTGATCCCACGCTGCAAAAAGGGGGAGCAAACACAGGGAGCCCGAAGCAGGGATCAGCCTCAGTGCAAAAATGAGGTCGGGAATATCTTGGTGTTAAAGGGGAACAGCCAGGTGCTGGGAGCCCCGTTATGGGGGGGATCCTTTTGGCTTTAAGTGCCCTGATTTAGGCTCTGCCCCTGCTTGGTCCTGTCTTTGATTGAAAGGATTGTAATTTTACATCACACGCTACTCTGTAGTATCAAAGGGGCATTAAAAATAAATCAATACATAAAATATTTATCAAATAGATCAAATATTGATTGATACATTAAATAGACACAGACCAGTCAGAAAACACCTGAAACACGGAGCAAATCTTGATCAGATACAGGAATATTTAGCCAATGTATGGGAGACATATCAGATCTATCAAATATTTATCAAATACATCAGATATAGATCAAATATATGAAACTGATACCAAATCTATCAAATATATTAAGGATTTTGCAGGTAAATTAGGGATTAAAAATAGTAAGACCCCCCTAAACTGCAAGAGACGAGTGAAGGCTCTTTGATACCAGCTGAGGGGTGGAGACCGTGACCCCCCCCCCCCCCAGGGACCACAGCCCCTGAATTTAGGCTGAACCCCCTATACCAGCCCCAAATCCAGCTGAACCCCCCAACACCAGTCCCAGCTGTGCCCCACTAAAACCAGTTCTGCTGTTGTTGCCTTTAACCACCCCCCACCCCCAGTCAAATCCCCCCAGAGGCAAAGCCAGCACCCAGGGGACCCCCGGAATCCCCCTGCACCCCACCCAGAGCTGGGGCTGGGTGCTGTTCAACACAGGCTGTTGTTCCCACACTTTTATACTGGATATAACCCGTTTAAACTGGGTGAGCTGGGCTGCTTACAAATGGGTCCGGCGGGATCAGAAGGCGCTCACCCACCCCAAGCCATGGGGTCCAGCACCCCCTCCCCAGGCGCAGGGATGGCGACAAGTGCGGGAGAGGCAGACAGATGCCAATGATCTGTCTCAGGGCAGGGAATCCCCTTGAGCCCCTCAGCAGCCCCTGGCACTGCTCCTGCCCCCCCAACCCCATCTCCCCCTGCCCGTGGCTGTCTGCGCTCTGGGTTCACTGCTCATCGCTGGGGCTGCCTGTTCCCAGAGCTCAAACCCATCGTTTTTATTAATAGACTCCTCAGGGTTACGTAAGAGCCTCCTCTCTTAAACACAAAAAACACCCAAAACTAATTTAAAAAAACCCCCGAAGCCCAGTGTCACTGCCCAGTCCCACAACTGGCAGCCCCCAGTTCACACAGTGGGTGAACTGGAGCAGCAGCGTTGGACCCAGCTCCCCGGGAGGGCAGGGCTGGGGGTGCTGCTGGGGTGGGGGGCAGCCAGGTCCCTTTACAGGATCCCAGAATGACTGAGGCTGGAGAAGCCCTCTGAGCTCAGCCAGCCCAGCCCAGGACCTAACATCACCCCAGCAGCCACACCAGGGCAGTAAGAGCCACAGCCAGGCTGGCCTTCAACACCTCCAGGGATGGGGACTCCACCACTGCCCTGGGCAGTCCAGTCCAGGCTCTGATCACCCTTTCTGTGGGGAAGGGCTTCCTAACATCCAACCTAACCCTCCCCTGGCAGCTTCAGGACCTGCCCTCTTGTCCTGGTGCTGGTTGCCTGGGAGAAGAGCCTGACCTCCACCTGACTCCAACCTCCCTTCAGGGAGCTGGAGAGAGGGAGAAGGTCCCCCCTGACTCCCTTCTTCTCCAGACTGAACCCACCCCAGCTCCCTCATCCTCTCCTGATCAGCCTTTCCCTCCAGTCCCTTCTCCAGTCTCTTCGCTCCTCTAGACCCACTGCAGCCCCTCAACCTCCCCAGTCACACCCCACTGCTGGCTCCGTTCTCCTCTCCCACCACCTTCACAGACCATCCCCTAACAGCGGTGGAGCTGGACAGGGGGTAAAGTGGAATTTGGGAAGGGTCTTCCCAGCCCTTGGGGTGCCCTGCAGATGCTCTGCCCCTGCCACATCCCTGCTGACAGCTTTAACTTTGCCAGAAGCTCTCAAAAAGCAGATTTCACCTCAAAACTCTCCCTCTGGCTGCGGGTCTGTGCCGGTGCCACCCTCGTGCGGTGCCATGGGACAGGTCATAGTGCTGGAGAGCTGCAAAACCCCCGTGCAGCAAAGACCTTATCCCCCTCCCCCGTTAGCCACCCAGGAGGGTCCCCAGCTCCTGCCCAGAAAGGTTTTGGTGTGGGATAGACTCCGCCAGGTCAGCAGGGATGTAAAAGCAGCACCTCCCCAGTAAGAGCCATCCCTGACCTGCCCATTGCCAGGGACACTGTCCCATCCCACACTCAGGATCCCATCCTGCACCCAGGATCCCATCCCACACCCAGGATCTCATCTGGGGGTTCACCCCACCGAGCATTACCCTAGAGGGGTAACAAACTCTCAAGAACTGCCTGAGAGCCAG
>VXBP01000718.1:259289-353254 GCA_013400115.1 Rhinopomastus cyanomelas | reverse complement strand
CCTTTTCTCTTCCCCAAATACTGCAACTTTGGAGCCGCTTCCCTGATTTTTTTGGGAACAAACCTATTTGGAAGTTCTCTGCCAAATGAGGAGGTGTGTGACGGGTGAGACACTCCCCTCGAATCATCCCCCTCACCCCACAAATCCCCTAAAATGGTGCCTGTGAAGCCAGAGGCACCCCAGATCCCCTCCAAAGTGAAGGGGGCCCCAGGCAGCTGAGACCTTACGGGCGCAAGGATGTGCTGAGCTGCACTGTGAGAGCACCCCCCTCCCCAACCCCAGCTCCCCCCACCCCGGGAAGGTTCAGAGAGCTGTGATGACAGTCTGTGTCGAGATGTGATGCTTAAAAATATCCCTTTTCCAGCGTAACCTCCCACTCCGCCCCCGGCACAGGGCTGGGGGGATTGTGCAGCGCAGGATGGATCCCAGTGCAGGGTGCAGCCATCATCCTGGGTGCTGCCTCCCTCGTTCCTTTTCCTCCTCAGTCCACCTCAAATCCCCCTCTTGGCTCCACAAGGAGAAATGGGATAAAAAGCTCCTGGGTGTCTCTCTGGGTTTGTCACACCCTGTCACCATCCCAGTACACACCAGCAGCTCCCAGAGGAGAACTGCAAAGCTCCCTCTGGGCTTGGTCCCATGGGGTCAAACCTCCCTGGCACCACCCCAACACAAGCTGGGACAAACCCCACCCCTCCAGCTCCGGCTGGGGACACCCCTTCATCAGTTGGAATCCATTAAGTTCCCTCATGGAAACCTCCACATAAAACCAGTAACACTAATTATCACAGTGTGGAAGCAGCAATCACCTTCTGATCCTCAGATGGGGGTCTCACACTGGTTTTTACTGGTTTACTGATTACTGTCACCTTTGCCACAGCACAGCAGCCTCTGGCTGTGCCTCTCCTCTGCCATCATCCAGAACACCCCGTGTTCCCCTCCAGCAGCAGCACAGACCTTCACGTCCCCCTACAAAGGATGGGACAGTCACACACAACCACCCCACCCCGAGCACTCACTGCCAGAGATGTCACCTCCAAGCCTGGCCAAGCTGCAGAGAAGCATCTCATCAGCTTCCCATCTTCACATCATGCACCCTAGACACCAGCCAGGAGCCACCGCTGTCACCTGGAACAGAGTCCCAGACAGGAGGCTACTGAGAGACGGTGTTGGGGTGGTTTGGAGACACCAAGAGCTCTGTCCCTCTGTCTTCCACAGGCTCCCCCAAGCCAGAAGCCCCCGATGGGCAAATGGGATGCAGCAACACTCAGGAGTGAAGAGAGTTACCAGTGCCACCAGCAGCTCCCATCACAGAATCATCAAGGTTGGAAAAGACCTTCAGAACCATCAAGTCCAAACATCAGCCCTAGAACCCCCAACCACTAAGCCAGCTCCCCAAAAGCCCTGGCTGCCCAGCTCTTGAACCCCACCAGGGATGGTGCCTCCACCCCATCCCAGGGCAGCCTGTTCCAAGGGCTCCCCACTTGTGCTGGGAAGAAGTTTTTCCTCAGATCCAACCTGACCCTCCCCTGGCACAACCTGACCCCATGTCCTCTGCTCCTATCGCCAGTCCCTGGGGAGAAGAAGCCACCCCCCACCTCACTGCAGCCTCCCTCCAGGGAGCTGCAGAGAGCAATGAGGTCTCCCCCCAGCCTCCTCTTCCCCAGGCTGAACCCTGCTCCCAAAACGGGGCCATCCAGCCGCTCCAACTCCTCTCTACCCCTCCGGCAAAGAAAGTGCGTGGAAACATCCAGCGGATTCCTAATTAGCAGAGCTGGCCCTCCCCACTTTTGCTCTGCTAATTAGAGTCATCTCCCCGGCTGGGAAAGGAGCCGCAGCCACCCGGAGCGAGGGCCGGCGCCGCGCTGGTTGGGATCTTTAACTCGGGGCAGACCCCTGCCACGGGAGATGGGATCGTCACTGGGGCCATTGTTTCGGGAGACAATGGGGTTGGTGGGTTCCTCCTCCAAGGAGATGCTGCAATCAGGGCGTCTGCATCGCTCCAGGAATTTTTCTGGGGGGAGGTTTTTTGATTTGAACCAGATGCAAATAATTAATAACCTCGGATCGGGGATAATGCAGGCAGCTAAATTTAAACGGGGAGCGGGTTTCTAATGGCAGCTTTCTGCTGGCGAGGAGGAGGAGGAGGAGGAGGGTGGAGGAAGCTCAGAGGGATTTCCTGGGAGAATTCCTGCCTCTGGGAAGTGATACCGGCTGCCAGGGCAGCCAGGGATGTGGCTGTGGCCAAGCAAACGCTGGTAGCCAGGGCAAAAGGAAGGAAGGAGGGTAAAAAACAAGAAGGAAAAAAATCTGTAGGTTGGGATTTCCAGGGAATTAGGAGCAAACTCTGTCTGAATTTGGCACCTTCACTGCTGCTCCTTTGAAACATCCCTGCCAGCGCAGAGGGAGAGAGGGAGGGAGCTGCCAAGTGCTCCCAGCTCCAGGCACGGCCCGAGTGACCTGGCGGGTACAGACCCATAAAACCCATCTCCTCCCACCCCAGGGACCCACAGCCCACTCCGCCTGCGAGCGATGAAGTTTTCGGCCCTGTTCCCAGCTGGAATAACTCGCCTCCAGCATCTGAAACATCCCATCTCCCTTCTTTTCCCCAACCTGCCCGCTAGTTTCATGCACAGGACCCCAAACCCACCTGGAAGCGAGCTGGGAGCTGTGGGTCTGGCTGCGGACGTCCCCCCCGCCGTCTACAAAGCGCAAAGCTGAGCCCCTCGAGCTGAAAAGACCCTCTTGATCCCAAACTCCAGGAGCTACCGGGATAATTTCCACCCACTTCTCCTCTCCTGAGTGTCTCCACCAAATCCTGAGCAGGGACGAGCTCCTCAACCCACTGCGAGGAGACTCCGGGAACTGCAAAAAGGGCTGGGGTGTGGGTATGTGAGGCGCGGCTCCTGGGGTCCCTGGCTGTGGCAGTGCCAGGAGGGTACTGGGGTGTCTGTGCAGGGGTTGGCACGCCAGGACGAGGGCACCTCGGGGTGTCAGCGTGTCTGTGAGTGTGTCTGTGTGGGCTGCACGCGTGTGCCCATGTCTGTGAGCCTGTGTCCCTGTGTCTGTGGGACTGTGTTTGTGGCTGCCAAGTATCCATGGGGCTTCTGTGCCCACGGGTGCCCCCACACCATGGGTAACCTGTGCTTGCATCATGGGTGCCAGTGCCTGTGGGTGCCCTGTGCCTGTGTCCATGGGTGCCCATGTCTGTAGGTGCCCCTCTTTATGGGTGCCTGGTGCTTGCTTGTGCCTGTGGGTGCCCCTGCCTGTGGGTACCCCATGTCTCTGGGTGCTTGCTGCCCGTGGGTACTCAGTGTCATGGTTACCTCATGTTTGTGGGTGCCTCATGTCTGTTGGTGCCTGGTGAACATGGTTACCCCCAGGCCTGTGGGTGCTCATGCCCGTGGGCACCCTGTGTCTGTGGGTGCTTGATGTTTGTGGGTAATCCATGGCCATGTCTGTGGGTGCTTGGTGTCATGGACACCCCATGTTAGTGGATGCTTCATGTCTGTGGGTGTCTGTGCTGGTGCTCGTGGGGACCCTATGGGTGCCCCTTGCTTGTGGGTGCTCACTCTTTTGGGTGCCCAAGGGGTGCCCTGTGTTTGCAGGTGTCTGTGCCCATGAGTGCCTCATGTGTGTGGGCCCCCTCAGCAATGCCTGTACGTGCCTTGAGTCCATACCTGTGAGTACTCCATGGCTGCAAGTGGGTGCCCCTGTGTCCACGTCCGTGGGTGCCCCAAACCAGTGGGTGCCGCAAACCGGTGGGTGCCCCGTGGATGCCCCACGCCCGTGGGTGCCCCGTGGGTGCTGGCTGGTCCCTCCCGTTGCGGGCTCTGCGCTCCCGGGGCTGATGCCGCTTTGCTCAGCCGGTGCCGTGTCCATGTGTCCGTGTTCGCGTGNGCGATGCCCCAGCGGATCCCATCGCTCTCAGTTGGCGCTGGGACTGGGGCTGCCGCGGTTCCACCCCCCTTTCCCGCAGCCGAGAATGCCCCGGAGGGTTCGGCGTCAGCCAGAGTTAACTTTGGCAGCCCGGGGGGTTGCCGCACTCCGCTCCTCTCCCGCCCGACCCCCGCTTCCAAAGCGGCTTCCCGAGGGACTTTCTGCTCCGGGCGGGCACGAAGAGCAGGAGAGGCTCTGTCGGGAGCTTCCTCTGCTGCCTCTCAACTCGCCATAACGGCACACACGGAGCTCTGTCAGCCCCAAGGGTCGTGGCACTGCAACCCCCTATCCTCGTCCCCACATTCCCATCCCCACATCTCCAACACATCCCCAGTTCTGCATCCCCACACCCCTATCCCTGTATCCTCATCACCACAATCTCATCTCCACATTCCTCTGCATCCTCATTACCACATCCCCATCACCACTTCCCCACATCCCCATTCCTACATCCTCAACCCCACATCCCAAACCCCGCATACCTATCCCACATCCCTATCCCTACCTCCTCAACCCCACAGGCTCATCCCCACGTCCACTCCCCTGTATCTGCATCCCCAATCCTGCCTCCCCATCACTGCATCCCCACCCCCGCCTCTACTTTCCCCACATCCTCTTCCTCATCCTCACGTCCCCCTCTTGGACCTCCATACAACTCCTTCCCACATCCCCTAACCTGCATCTTCATCCCCACATCCCATCCTCACACCTACTTCATCTCCATCACTGCATCCTCACCCCTATCCCCACGTCCTCACCTCCATCCCCACATCTCCAGCCCCATCCCCTTCTCCTCACCCCCATCATCCTCACCCCATCCCCTTCTCCTCACTGTCACCCCCAAATCCTCATCCCCATTCCCCACATCCCCATGGGGCAGTGAGCAGTGTCTCATTGCACCCCACATCCCGATGTGCTGTGGCAGCTGATCCCAGCTTTCACCAACATTTCCACACGGAGACTCGGCCTCATTCCAGCCCTGGTGCTGACATCCTGCAGGCAGGGGGGCTGTTCATCAGCCTGGAGTTGAAACCACACTGAGCTTCCATCCCCTCTGCCCCGTAGCTGTGGTGCCTCAGAGCACCAGACCAGAGCTGTCCCACAGCTCTGCCATTCCCTGTGTGACTCTGCCACCTCTGAGGTGGCAGAACCCAGCTGTCCACCCTCTGGCAGGGAGCACGGCCTGGGAAAGGGTTTTAGGGACAAAGCTCGGCGATGGGGTGTGGG
Organism: Rhinopomastus cyanomelas; assembly: GCA_013400115.1. NCBI lineage: Eukaryota > Metazoa > Chordata > Aves > Bucerotiformes > Rhinopomastidae > Rhinopomastus > Rhinopomastus cyanomelas. The sequence goes on along the minus strand of VXBP01000718.1, from coordinate 348,091 downwards.
ATGCTGGTTCCTCACCTGTCCCTGTCTGGGGAGCAGCACCCCAGGGGTCAGCGGTGAAAGAAAATCCCAACTTCTGGGTTATGTTGAGGAGATGCTGCACGGGGTCACCTTCCCGCACCCCTCACCAGGCTCCACCAAAGCAGCGTTTGGGGAACCCTGGAGCTTCTTGAGTGAGGAGGGGCAGGGTGCGGGACCCACTGGACCGGGACGAGGGCACGCTCCTCCAACTGTCATTGCTCCAGATCCCAGGAAGGAGGTTTGATGTTGGCTTCTCAGGCTGTTTGAGCGGCGCGTTGGAGGTCTCCCTTCGCTACCACGGGAGACCATCTGGGCACTCCCCGATCCAGGGGAAATTAGAGCTTTTGAGCAAAATCTGACTCCTATTCAGAGGCTGTACCTGTGCCAGGCGGAGCCGCCAAAGAGCCGGAGGGGAAGCGGTGGGAGCCGGGCTTTAGGACCGAGGGTCGGCGCTTTCGTCAGGGCAGGGATCTGGCAGCCAGGAGCTGCTCTGGCGCTGCGGTCCCCACACAAGGGCACTGTCCCAGTTGCAGGTTCCCCAGTGATGCTGCAGGAGGGTTGGTCTCACCATGATCTACTGTTGTGTGATAAAATACGTTGGAGAGGGTGGCTGCCTGCAGTTCTCCAGGAGTTCAGGCTGGATGGGGCAGGGGACAAGCTCCTGCAGAGAAGGAAGAGCTCAGCCCTCCTTGCAGTCTCCAGCCCACGGAGCAGAAGGTGGGAGTTGCTGTTGCCTTGCACAGAGGAGAAGAACCATTGGAGACAGCAGTGACAGCAAGGAGAGAGGAAGAAGCTCAGGACAGAGCTTGGGGCAGGACCAGAGGCTCCCAGCACCTTCTCTGATGCCCTGGGAGAAGATGGACCATGGCTGCTATTACAGGCACAAAGTGGGTGGGGAGGAGCAACAGAAAACAACACAAAAGGAGCCTCAACATCTCTTCAGGAAGAGACAAAAGTGTTCTCATGGTAGTTGGGCGCCTCCTCTTGATTTTGTGGGGACCCAGATCCTCCTTCTTTCAAGCTCTGCCCATCCTGGCGAAGCCTCCTGTGCTCTCTGCTGCCTCGGCTGGGGATAGAGCCTGGGGAGGAGGAACCATGTGGATGGAGGCAGGAGAACTAGACATGGAGTGATCACAGCCAGGATCTGAGATCAGAGAGAAGGAATGTTGTTATGGAGAGGCTGAAAGCTCGGGGTGGGGATGACTCATGCTGGAGAACATACAGCTGTTGGAGCAGGACTTGGCACCGGCTCTCCGAACCTTCTCCATTAGTGGAGAGGGGAGAGAGGAGCCTCCGCGACGTCTCCGATCTGGCAGAGGCAGCTGCCAACCTGTGCTGGAGGTGATGGGGAGGGGAACGCTGCCTGCCAAAGCGGGGTCACGGCCCCAAGAGGTATTTTGGGAAGCAGGCAGGGCTCAGCAGTGAGCTTTTGCTGTTAGCAGGATCCCTTCAGGTTGAGGGGCCTGCAGGGTCTCGGCTGGTTGCATCTGCTGGTGCTGCCCTGGGATGGGGGAAGTTGAGCAGAGGGGTTGGAATGGGTCTGGATGGGTCAGCCCTGCTCAGCCCTGGGGCTGCACAAAGGTACAAGGGCTGAAGCAGAATTCCCTCTCTCTTCCCTGGCACAAGGGCCAGTGAGGCACAGAGTCTGCTGCTCTGAGTCAGCCGCAGTGGTTCAGAAAAGCCTCGGGAGCCACATCCTTGGCCCATGGTCAGGCTCTGCTGGCGCTGGGGAGAGCCAGAGCAGTCTGTGGCTGGAAGCAATCTCTGGCCAAGGAGTCTGACCGCCGTCCCCTCCCGGGCTTTAGGGCACGAGGAGGGCTTCCATCCAGCTCCCATCCACTCAGCGGGAGAGGCTGGAGCAGCCACCCCAGCGTCCACGAGGATGCTCAGAGACAAGGGAGGGAAAACCACCCCCTGACATCCACCAAAGGCAAGGAAGGCAGGGGAGGAGGTTTGGGGGAGGAGGGGGAGCCAGCATCTCCCCAAAACCCCCTTCATAGAGGGCTCTTTGGTCCCTGCCTGCACACAAGCACAGTGCCAGATCCCCAGCGCCCGGGGATGAGCAGCTCCGTGGGCTGCGGCGGAGGTGGCCCTGTGTCAGCAGTGAGGTGGCCGTAAATACAAACAGCCCCCGTTATTAATCATGTTCTGTACATGCGGAGTCATCATCCTCCTGTCCCTGTGAAAGGAATTCTCTCCAGCTTCTCAATCCGAGCTTGGAAAAGCCAAACAGCTCCAGTCCTGGGACTGTGTCCTCCCCATCTCCAGGCAGAAGGAAACCTGCATCTCTCCACAGACCCCTGGTACCCGAGTGAGCTTCACCCCACTTCCAGAGCTTCGGCTCCACCCTCGTCTCTTCCCAGCGCTTCCCACTCCTGTTTTGCAAACTTTCAGGGTCAGCCTGTGCTCTGGGATGCTCCATTTCCTTCTCTCGCCAGCGGCTGCCTGGAGAGGCGACGGGGTGGGATCTGATTGACGGCATCTCTGCCGCGCTGCCATGTAAAGCAATTCCTCCTCGCCTGACCGGGCTGGCGGGTCGCAGAGCCCTGCAGACCGGGACGGCTCCGAAACGGAACGTGTTCCGGTTGAAGGGAGCATCGGGCCGATCGCTTCAGGCCAGGACGCAGCCCAGAGGGGCTTCGTGCGGCTGGAAGCCCACACGACCTGCCCCTGCTCGGAAGAAAGCGCTGGGGAAGGCAGCGCTGCCCGCTGCATTTACATTCCTGGTGCTCCAGCGGCTGCTCAGCGAGAGGAGGAGCCAGGCGATGCAGAGCCAGGGCCAGAATTAGCCAGAAGCCCCTTGCCCTCTGCCTCTCCAGCAATGGCAAGGAGGTGTTAGCACAAGCTGGAGGAGGAAACCTGCGGCTGACCTGGGGTGGATTTCACCCAGCGCCTCTGTGAAGAGCTGTGAACAGAGGGAAGGGGCTCGCTCCCATCTGTGTGTAGCCACCACCTCAGTGGGTGATGGAGGCTGGGGCTCAGCACCTTCATTTTGAGAAGCCAGGAGGGTTGAGGAGGGGGTTTTGTAGCTCTGGAGTAGCTGCATCTGATAGGTGCTTGGTTCTCTTGGTCACACAAGGGGTGGAGGTCCAACCCCTGAAGGGAAGAGGAGACCATCTAGGAATCATCTGGTTGCCCTGTACCTGGCGCTGGTGAGGCTGCACCTCTAGTACTGGGGTCAGAGCTGAGCCCCACAGTTCAAAAAGGACATGGAGGGGCTGGAGCTAGGGCAGAGAAGGGCAGCAGAAGTGGTGAAGAGTCTGGAGGACAGGGCTGATGGGGAGAGGCTGGTTAGTCTGGACTGCAGGAGGCTAAGGGGAGATCTTACTGCTCTCTACAGCTCCCTGGCAGGAGGTTGGAGCGAGGTGGGAGTTGGAAATGGCCTCAAGTTGCCCCAGGAGAGGGTTAGGTTCAACATCAGGAAAAACCTCTTCCCTGACAGAGTTGCCAGGGGTTGGAACAGGCTGTCCAGGGAGAGTTGCTGTCCCTGGAGGGGTTCAAACACTGAGTAGCTGTGGCCCTGGAGAATGGCTTAGTGGTCAGGGTGGGGTTGAGGTGATGGTTGGACTGGATGAACCTGGAGACCTCTTCCAACCTTTATGGTGCTTCTATGAAGACTGATCCCCAAATGCACCAGGTTTGTCCTTCCAGATTTTCCTCAGATTTCAGAGACATCAAAACGCTCTGGTTTGCTGTTTGGGTTGTGTCTGGGTGTCTCTGCACCCTCAGTACCGCTAATGTCGGAGGAGCAGAAGCAAAAGCCAGAGCCAAGTGCTTCAGCTGGGGCTGGGGTGGGGTATTTCACAGAATTCCGAGGTCACCTTTCCATTTCCCAGTGAGCCAGAACATCTCCAGCTCCACCTGGCTCTGAGGGGAAAGTCTTTTCCGTTTTCAAGCCTCTCCTGCTCTGCTGGTGCTGGCCAGGACTCGGGGGAGGTTGGGCTCTCATGGGGATGGCAGCCTGGTAAAACCCAGTGGTTTGGGGGATTGGGGTAGTTTGGGGGAGGTGAGGGACATACAAGACCCTCTTGAGGTCTGTGAGATGAAGGGCTGCTCCCACACTGCTGAGCTTCTTTTTTTGAGGCTTTATGGGGCCCTACACAAAGAGGGATGGGGAGAGCCTCTACAAACCCTTTACAAGGGTCTCTAGTGATAGGATGAGGGGAGATGGCTTTAAGCTGGAAGAGGGGTGATTTAGATCAGATCTTAGGAAGAAACTCCTCCCTGTGAGGGTGCTGAGGCCCTGGAACAGGCTGCCCAGGGAGGCTGTGGCTGCTCCATCCCTGGCTGTGTCCAAGGGCAGGTTGGATGAGGCTGTGGGCAACCTGGTCTGGTGAGAGGTGTCGCAGGGGTTTGGGGCTGGGTGAGCTCTGAGGTCCCTTCCAACCCAAACCAGTCTGGGATTCTGTGATCTCCATGATGTCTCTTGACTCATCTCTTCATGATGTCATGAACTCAAGAAAACTATGGGGGTCACATTGTCTCACAGACAGAGGGATCTGCATTCCCAGACCCTCTTTAGCTGAATTGCTGCAGCCATTGCTGCAGGAGCTCAGGAACCAACTCAAAGGGGAGAACTGGAGCTAGTGGAGAGGAGCTTCGTCAGCAGCTGCATGGGATCGATGAGATGACCTCTCTGCAGCTGCAGCTGCCCTTCAGGCTTCAGTGCTCCAAAGGGATGGAGCCCACCAGGAAGGATTGTCCTCCCTGCGCCTGGCTCTCACCCTGGTCCCTGATCTGATGGATGGACAACTCTCAGTGGAGGTGACACCAGCAGGGTCTGGAAACTCCCCCTGCTCCTTGTCCCTATAGGAACCTGGAGCCATCCTGTGTTAAAGGTCCATTTCCCAAAAACACTTGGACATTTGGCTGATGCAGAAGCTGAGCATCTCCACTCCATCACTTGGGAGACCCTCAGAGCCTGGGGGTTTGGGCAGCCACAAGGTTAAAACATCCCCTCACCAGCCTTAGTCCATGAGCTGAGATCACTTGAGGTCACCCCGTTAAAAATGCCTTATTGGAAATTCAGAGCCTGGAGAGGAGAAGGCTCTGAGGGGACCTTCTAGTGACCTTCCAACCTCTCAAAGGGGCTGTCAGAAGGTTGGGGAAGACTGTTCCCAAGGGCAGGGAACGATAGGACCAGGGGTCATTGTTTGAAGCTAGAAAAGGGCAGAATGAGGCTGGACAGGAGGAAAAAGTTGAGTCTGAGGGTGGGGGATCCCTGGAACAGGCTGCCCAGAGAGGGGCTGGAGGCCCCGTCCCTGGAGCCACTGAAGTTCAGGCTGGCTGTGGGCAGCCTGGTCTGGTGAGTGCTGGTCCTGCTTTGTGTTGGGAGGTTGAACTGGATGCCCTTTGGAGGGCCCTTCCAACCCAACACACTCTGTGATTTAATGATTATATGATTCTATGGCCCAGCCAGGGGAGCAGTGAGAGGAAGGAGACCAGAACTTCACAGCTTCATCTTTGCAATTTTCTTCTCTTGAGTGAGAAGATCAAGAGGAAGAAGAAGCACAGAGGGGACATTTGCTCTTCCCTGCTGGAAAGGTGGAAAGTTGAGGATGGAATCTTGTCACACCAGTTATTTCCAGGGAGTTGGTAGAGCTCCAGCATCTACCTGAGCTTGACCTTCCCAGCACAGGGACTGGAGGGGGCTCCAGAGCCTACAGAGCTATTAAGGCTAATGGGGGGGAAGTGGCCATGAATAAATCAGCAGCCTCTTCCAGCCCTCTGAGCCTGAAACTCTCCAGCGTGGAGTGAGGAGCACAGGGGAGGTCGAGCTGGGTGTGGGTTACTGTAGGGGCTATTCAATGTTGTTACCTACAAGCCATGGGCCCATGGCCCCCCAACCCCGCTGATGGGGGGGAGTTTGGTGGTCACCCACCAGCCCTGTGCAGAAAACCCCTCTCTAGGCCACCCTCAGGCTTCAGCCATTGAAGCCTTTAGATCCTGAACTGAACCTGGACCTGGGAGGGGGGTTCTTGCTCGTCCAGCCCTTTGGAGGAGATGAGGGGAGGCATCACCAGCTCAACCCTCCCTTCAGCCTGACGCATCCTTCTACCTCCAGCCATCCAGCCCGGCCTCAGTAATCCCAAATCCTCGGAATTAGGGCTTTAATCTTGTGTTTCATCCTGTCTCCTCTTGCCAGGGGGGCTGAAATTAAAAGGGAAGCCGGGAAGGACTGAGCTACTGGGGGTTTAACTGGTTCTGACTGGTGGGTAGGACGGCAGGAGGAGAAGGCAGTGCGTTTCTCACTCTGAGCAGCCACAGTTCTCCCAGGAGACGGGAAGAGATGCAGCATCAGAAGAGGGAGGGGGAGAAAACATCCCCTTCCCTGGACAGAGGAGGAACTTGCGTTTGCGTCTCGTCCTTCCCTGGGCACAGGGAGCCGAGCGGCTCCGTGGAGCGGAGCCAGCAGCCCGGGCTGGAGCCTGCGGACATGATTTTCCATGATGCAAACTGGAGTGAGGCGGGGGAGAGAGAGACCGAGTCGGGACATGGCCGAGGCTGGGGGGTTGGTATCGCTGATGTCTTCTCCTGCCTTGCAGGAGAGAGCCGGAGGCAGCTCCTCCTGCGCAGACTGTGGCTGGCGAGGTCCTGGTTGGCTGGGAGTGGGGCTGGGAGCACTGGAGGTGGCAGCGGGATGAACCGGGGACAGAGCCAGAGGGGATGTGGAGCAGTGAGCTGGGGGTTCCCAGTTCCGAGAGCTGGGAGCCGGCGGCGGTCTGGGTTGAGCTGCAGCTCCCAGACAGTGCCCAGCTCTGCCTTGTGATGCCCTGTGGGAGCTGGGATATAAAAATCCCAGTTTCCATTCCCTCCCCGCAGCCGGCTGCAAGTCCTGAGGACTTGTCGGTTCTCACTCCAGAGCAGAAGTCCCGGTGCAGGAGGTGCCAGCACTGATCCCTCCCACAGATGCTAATCAGAAGCGGAGCTGCCCTGACTAATAGTTGCGCTTCGTTAATTAGCACCGGCGGAGCGTTTCCCCACCCGGGGATGTAACGAGGGGCTCTGAGCTCGGCTGAGACATCCGCTCGGCTTTGTTCCTACGCTGTGGGATGTTCCTACAACACGGTGCTTTCTGGCTGGAACAGCAGAGCCACGGATGATGGAAGACAAGGAAAAGCCCGAAGGAAGCTGCTGTGATCCTGCTTTTTTAACACGTTTGTCAGGAAAAAGCACAACGTGGGAGTTTCAGCATCATCCGGCCCAGCAGCTGCTGGGGAAGCTTCACTGGGAACCACCACTGGGATGGGAGGAAAGGAACCACCCTCCTGGTGGGTCCCAGAATCACCACAGGGACGCTGCCAGCCGCAGCCAGCGAGGAAGAGGATGCACTTTGGAAGAGCCCCTTGAAGGACAACTGACTGCCTTTGCTCTGGGGACAGGCTGGGGGAGCTGGTGTTGTTCAGCCCAGGGAAGAGAAGACTCCAGGGGAACCTTGGACCTGCCTCCCAGTACCTGCAGGGAACCTCCAGCAAGGCTGCAGAGGGACTTTTCCCAAGGGGATCCAGCGACAGGGCAGTGGGAGATGGTTTGAAAGTGAAGGAGAGGAGGTTCAGACTGCATCTGAGGAAGAAGTTCTTCAGTGCCAGGGTAGAGAGTCTCTGGAATCGATGGCCAGGAGAGGCTGTGGCTGCTCCCTCCCTGGAGATGTTCAAGGCCAGGTTGGATGAGGACTTGAGGACCAAGTCTGGTTGAGAGGCCCCTGGCAGGGGGTTGGAGGAGTTGAGCTCTGAGGTCCCTCCCAGCCTGGGTCAGACTGGAATCCCAGGGCTAAAGCAACCTGCCAGCCCAGAGAAGTGGTAGCAGCAGCAGCAGTTCAGCTGGGTTGAGCAGCCAGAGCCAGGGGGATCTGGGCGCTCGGGGATGAAGTAGGACACTGCCAGACCCACATCCACAAAGTTGTTCACTGTGTGAGTGTCCAGCAGGACTTGTGGCTTCAGAAATGGGGCCAGATGGGGAGATGGGATCTCTCTCTTTGAGGTGATGCTCTGCAGCACCCCTGAGCTTGTGGGACCAGGCAGCACCACCGTGTCCTCGCTGGCCCTGGTTCAGGAGGGCACTGCTGGTGATGCGTGGGTGATAAACGATGAGTCCTGGGGTGATAAATAGGCAGTTTTAGGCCACCAATGTGGCAAATCACCCTCCAGCAGAGGCTGCCCCCCCGGACTATCTCCCTGCTGAAGGCTGCAATTAGTCAGGATTTCTGCAGCAAATGCATTTTCACCTTAAAAATAAGAGAGGAGGGAAAAAAAGAAGAAGAGGGTGATAGATGAACCCTGCTCTGTTCCATCTTCTTCACAGGGAGCTCTCTCTGCTCTGCTTCTCCTCTGGTGCCAACCTCAGCCTCCTCATATCCCAGTAGAGCAGGAGCTGGTGATGCCTCTTGCAGGGCAGCTTAGAAATTTCCACCCGAGGGTTCAGCCCTGACACAGATTCCTCAGAAACGAGGGGAACAACAGTGGGTTAAGCAAACCCCCCCAAAATGTGGTGAGAGCCATTGCATCGCCTTCTCCAGCCTGACCCCAACCACCCTGCTTAGCCCTTGGTCCCCAGGGTGCTGGAGGTCCCTCCTGTGCCATCGGATTCCTGTTTATCCCAGACTCTCTTCTCTGGAAAAAGGTGGAAATCTGGACTTGGGTGTCACCCTCTGCCTCCTGTGAGGCCAAGAGTTGGGCAAACAAGGAGCCACCCCCTGCCCCACTCTGTGAAAAGGGGAAAGGAAATGGGGCACCAGGCTGCTTTCAGAGAGCCACAGAATCCTTATGGCTGGAAGAGACCTCCAAGCTCATCCAGTCCAACCATCACCCCAACCCCACCCTGACCACTGAACTCTGTCCCCCCAGCATCCAGAAACTGTTTCCCTGGGGTTTGGGTGCAGCCCAGCAGCTCATGCAGATGTTTTACAGGCACCACCAGCAATGTGTTGGCAATTAAACCAGTTCAGCCCAGCCCTTTCCATCACAGGGTCTCACTTATTGCTGCTGGACCTCAGGAAGCTTCAAAGCCCTTCGTTGGAGGTTCTTGGCTCCAGGGGAGGTCTCTTCCCTTCTCTCAAAGAGCCTCACTGGAAAGAACTTGGCTGCTTGGGTGGATGGCATGGAGTGGGGTGAAGAGGGTGGATGGGTAGAGGGAGGGAGGGGTGGGTGGAGGGGATGGATGGATGGATGTGGAGGATGGATGGATGAGGACGATGAAAGGAGAGGATGGGTGGATGGGTAGGTAGATGGATGGATGAGTGGATGGAAGGATGCACAGCCAGGAGAGGCAAAAAAGCAGTTCCTACACTTTGGTGAGAAGTTTAACCTAGAAAACACCCAGCTCTGTGTGAGCCATCCCCACCCATCTGTGCCTACAGATGTTCCCATACCCGTAACACCAGCTGCAGCCCAGCACCACAAGACAAGTCCTGAGACAGTCACAGCACAAAGGCAGCGACAACCGTGACAAAAGCTACCTCAGGCCTCCTGGACAGGATGAGGTTCATGCTGAGGTCAGAGATGAAGATGTTTTAAGGCCACCTAAGGACTGAGCAACAAGGGAAAACCAGTCAAGGCACTCAGGATGGAGAGAGCAGGAACAACCAGAAGCCAGGAGGAGGTTTAGGGGGAGGGAGTAAAAGGGGTCATTTTCACTTAGTGAACCTGACACTGCTTCCCCCAGTAAGTTTTCACTTACAGGCTGGTGGAAAATCTGGTGACAATTATGTTCTGTGAAAAGGTTGGGGTGGCCCTGGGCTCTCCAGCTTCCCAGTCCCCACCAGTGATGCTGTTTTCCAGGAGGTATTTATGGCTCTTTCTGTGCTGCTCCCCGTGTCCCACTGAATTTTGCACAGGCTGCTCTTCCCCCAGGACCTGAAGATCTGAAGAGGGTGGATTCTCTTCTGGCTTTTCTAGAGCTGCTGAACAGCACCTCCACCCACCCCAGTGCGGTCACACTGGTGTCTGCAGGGGCACTGGGATGAGATGATGTGCTAGAACCTGCCAAGGAGTCACAGCTGCAGGAGCATCCTGGGGGGGCAGCAGCTGAAGAACAAACCTGACGTCTTTCCTTCTTGCAGGGACTGGTGTTGGAGGCTCAGCAGAGCCACCCACAAAGGGTCTGAGCCACTTATGAGGGGTCTGGGCTACCCACAAGGCATCCAAGTCACCTATGAGGGGTCTGAGGCATGCACCAGGCATCTGAGCCACCCATGAGGGGTTGAGCCATCAGTGAGGGTTTCAAGCAAACTGTAAGTGGTCTGAACCACCCACAAGGGGTCTGAGTCACTCATGAAGGATCTGAGCAACCCATAAGGGGTTTGAGCCACCTACAAGGGGTCTGAGCCCCTCACAAAGGGCTAAAGCCACCCACGAAGGGTCTGAGCCACCCAACCCCTTTACTCTCACCCCCTTTGCCGTGGGGTATTTGGCTGGAGATCCCAACCCAGACCAGGGTAGCAAGAAGTAAGGACCAGGAGCAAGAAGCAGGGTGAAAAAGGGCAAGAAAGAGGGATGAAAGGAGGCTGCAGGTCCCACAGGACAGCGGGGAACCCACAGCACAAGATGGGGAGCCCCGCTCCTTACAAGGGTGCTCACAGACATCATCATCATTAATTCCTGGAGATCAACACCCGCACTACAAGAGCTGAGGAGCTGAGTAAACAGCAACTGGGGAACAGCCTTGGCCCCAGCTGCTGCCCAGAGAGCGGTTCCTGGGAAGAAACAATCTGCAGCTGGCCCAGGGCAACTGCTCAAGGCAGTGGGACCTGTTGCTGTCAGTGACCCAGGGGAAAGGGCTCAGCTGATGGTCAGCGGGTGTTGACACCACCTTAAGGAGAAGATGAGGATGGGGGCTGCAGGTGAGTGGGTCTGGGTGAAAAACAGGGGAAAAGGAGGTGCTGTTTGGGTGAGGAAATTGCTGAGGAGCAGCTGGGGCTGGTTAGTCTGGAGAAGAGGAGGCTGAGGGGAGACCTCACAGCTCTTCACAGTTCTCTCCGAGGAGGTTGGAGAGAGCGGAGGGTCAGTTCCTTCTCCCCAGTCACCAGCGATAGGACAAGAGGAAACAGCCTCAAGCTGGGCCAGAGGAGGGTTGGGTTGGCCATCAGAAGTCGTCTCTTCCCTGACAGAGTGGTCAGGGGTTGGAACAGGCTGCCCAGGGAGGGGGGAAAGTCGCCATCCCTGGAGGGTTTCAAACACCCAGTAGCTGTGGCCCTGGGGGACAGGGTTTAGTGGGCAGGATGGGGTTGGGATGATGGTTGGACTGGATGAGCTTGGAGGTCTCTTCCAGCCTCAAAGATTCTGTGACTCTGTGACCCTGCTAGTGGGGGTGGGAGCAAACACAAATGCAGCTCTAATAGGCAGGGAAGTAATTAGCACCCTGGCAAGGGCTCAAGTGCTGGTTTTACAAGCCCTGCTGAAGCCCAGCTCCCTCAGGGCTATCATGTGGGGTTTTTTTCTCATCCTTTTGGGACTGTTTCATGATCTCACACACGACTATTGATTTTTCCCATCTGCTGAGCAGCAGGAAATTAGTTGATCCTTCTGCCTCGTGAGGAAAGAGCTTCAAGCTCTGGGACTCAGTCTTTCATCCAGCTGTGGAGCCCCCAACACCAGAAGGATGAGGAGCTGTTGGAGTGAGGCCATGGAAATGCTCAGAGGGTGCTGGAGCCCCTCTGCTCTGGGGACAGGCTGAGACAGTTGGGGCTGTTCAGCCTGGACAGGAGAAGGCTCTGGGGGGACCTTCTAGTGACCTTCCAACCCCTGAAAGAGGCTGTCAGAAGGCTGTTCCCAAGGGCAGGGAACACAGGATGAAGGGTCATGGTTTGAAGCTGGAAAAGGGCAGATTGAGGCTGAATCTTGAATCTGAGGGTGGGGGATCCCTGAAACTGGCTGCCCAGAGAGATGGTGGAGGTCCCACCCCTGGAGCCACTGAAGGTCAGGATGGCTAGGGCTGTGGGCAACCTGTTCTGGTTAGAGATGGCTCTGCTTGTTGTCATGGGGTTGGAATGGATGAGCTTTGGGGGGTCCCTTCTGACCCTATGACTCTGATTCTACACCTTCACCTCTGCAACCTGCACCACCACCCCACCCCTCCAGCCAGGGACATTTCCCAGCTGACGGTTTCCTGAAGTTTCCCAGCACTTGCTGGTCCCTGTGAGGAGCTTTTCTAGGTTAATCGTGCTCAGAGCCTGTGCAGGCAGGCGTGAGGAGGGAGAGAGGAGCCCGACTCTGCCACGCGACTGCAGTGCCACACACAGCGAGTCCTGCCGAAAGCCACCCCTGCACCTCCCTGTGGGGGTTCACCACAGCTGACCTCAGCCCTCCTCTGGCCTCTCCCTAGAGCTCAGGGGTAAAGATCCTTCCCCCCAATTTGCAGACCCAACCCAGCTCTGGATGCTCAGGGGAATCAGTCATGGAAGTGACTGGTTTCTTCTCCTTTGCCCAGCGCAGGAGCTGAGATGCCTCAGAAGAGACGTTCAGCTGATGCCAGTTGAGACAGATCAGGCTTCTGACCCTTCCCTACATCTCTCTGGACCACAGCAGACCACATCAGCCCTGTCCTGTCTTATTTTCTCTCCCCTGCAGGTGCCCAGGGAAGGATGGGAGCCGACAGCCCTCGCGTGCGGCAGAGTCAGGCTCAGGCTGGAGCTCTCGTCCTCACTTGCCCTCAAGCTGAGCGGCTGATGCTCCGTGTCACCGCTACCAGCAGACAGGTCTGTGCCCATCTGGATGCTGCTCAGCCCCACGATGGTCCCTCAAGGTCCAAAGCTGTTTGGCTTCTGCCCAGGATGTGAAGAGGGTTAGGGAAGGTGAACGCAGTCGTTACTTGAAGTGTCTCTGCCACAGCAGGTCTCGCCCCGCAGGACCAACAGAAGCCTTTGTTTGCTTTATCCCTTCCAGTAATTAATCAGTTTTACTGCTAAACAAAGGCACCTCTCTGAAGGGGAGGTCTCCTATTTTAAATCTTGCTTCAGAGGAAGCAGGAGATGATCTTAACCAGACCTGTCTTCTTAAAGAGATGCAGTTGCTACTGCTCTGGCTGAAGGCTCCACGAGATCAAACGGAGCTCTGAGAACCCACTTCACTGCATCAGGTTCCAGTCTGAAGCTGCTGGTACCTGATTTCCCTCGTTCAGAAAGGCTTAGACACCTCCTGCCCATTGATGGGGCTCATACAGAGCCATCACATCCATCTCACCTCCTAGGCAGGAGCTGGGCAGCAGCACCCCCAGCAGCTCCATCATCTCACCATGGAGGCTGCGACACCCCAACACTAAGCACAACCCCTCTCCCCTGTTGGTGAGGACCAAAGCAGGGGCGTTGGACTAGATGATCTTGGGAGGTCACTTCCAACTCAGATGGTTCTGTGGGTCTCAGAAAGTTCCTGGTTATCCCCTCCTGCCAGGTTGGGAGACTCCAGCTGGGGTGGGGGTAACTTTCTGGGGGGGATTAGTTGTGCTGCTCTAGTGACCAGCACCAGCTCTTTGTGGCTACGAGTGGAGACGGTTGATTCTGCTCCTCTCTGTGCTCACACTCAGCTCTTCTCTTTGCAGCTCCAGGGGGAAATGTCCATGTTTTTCACCCACATGGAAGAAGGCTCCTTGGCTCCAGCATCAGAAACCCTGATCCGAAGGTTTTCCATCTGTGGTGGCTGGAGAGCTACTTGTGCCATCCAGCTGGAAAGACAGTGGCAACGTGTGAGAGGCATCGGCTGCATCACCCCGGGTGTTTTGTGGGGTTTGGCTGTAAACAGACACAAACAAGCTCTGGCTGTAGGGCAGGAGAACAGCTCTGGGGCCTCTGTTGTGGGATCAGCTCTCTGTAAGAGCGCAAAGCCCGCGGGGTCCTTCCTGCCCTGCCTACATCGAGTGCTCACGCACGTTTTAGAAGAGCAACTGCCTGGGTTTAGGGGAAAACAAAGAACAAGACCCACTCTGAACCCCGTAATGCTAAGCTGAGCCACATCCCCATCCAAAAGCAGAAAGGTATTGTTTGTAAGGGTGGGGGTCGGGAGGATGGAGCCAGGCTCTGCTCAGGGGCACCCAGTGATAGGACAAGGGGCAACGGGTCAGCTGGAGCAGAGGAGGTTCCACATCCATGTGGGAAGGAGCTTCTTCCCAGTGAGGGTGACAGAGCACTGGAACAGGCTGCCCAGGGGGGTTGTGGAGTCTCCTTCACTGGAGATGTTTAAGACCCACCTGGATGTGCTCCTGTGGGACTGGGTCTAGGTGATCCTGCTCTGGCAGGGGCATTGGACCAGATGATCTTTCGAGGTCCCTTCCAATCCCTTATGATTCTGTGATCTGGGATGTAGATGATCCTTTTAACCTCCAGCTGTGGTCCTGGCCAGGGCTCCAGCAGAACCTCTCACCTGCAGACAGCTCCCAGCAGCAGCAGCAGGGCACTGCCCGAGGGCAGCTCTGTCACTGTAGGGTGGTCCAGCTGTCTGCCCTACAGCCCTCAGCCACTAACCCAGCTCCTCAAACACCCTGTCTGCCTTGTTGTTGAACCCCTCCAGGGATGGTGCCTCCACCCTCTCCCCGGGCAGCCTGTTCCAGGGCCTCCCCACTCTTGCTGGGAAGAAGTTTTCCCTCAGATCCAACCTGGCCCTCCCCTGGCACAACCTGACCCCCATTTCCTCTGCTCCTATCGCCAGTCCCTGGGGAGAAGAGGCCAACCCCCCACCGCACTTAAATTACTGCTGCTGCAAAAAGCCACTTTGTGGCCCATAAGGACCCACAACTGATGGGGCCGACCCCAGTGAAACCAGAACCCTGCTCTTGAGAACAAGCCATGCGGCAAACACAGCACCCGCAGCATCCGAGGCTGGAGCTGATGGGGCCCAGAGCTCCCCACGCTGGCTGCTCTCAGGGCTGTGGCACAGACCCCTCCTTGCTCGAGTCTCCAGCCCTTAGGACGGAGAAAGGGCTGGAAAGGTTCCAGCAGCCAGTGTAACCTCGTCGGAAAGGGGAAAGGAATGAATCCCGCTCACATTAAGAGTGTCTGGAGGGTGAGTAATGGGGAGAGGAGAAAGCATTGCGGGGCAATCCATAAGGCAGGGCTGTGCCTGGTGGCCAGGAAGTGACACGCAGAGGCGATAACTACTGCAGCGAGTGCATTACTCAGGGCAAGGACTGGCAGCGCTGCTGGCGGCTGAGGTGCAGTGGAAGCAGCTCAAGCCCTCCCCAAGGCAGAGCACAGGCAGCCTCGTCCTTGAACCTGGGACAGCTGCTGGGATTGGAGAGTCTCAGTGGCCAGATGGGGTGACCATGTAGGAAACTGAGGCAGAGAGTGGCGGGTGCACGAGCCAGCCAGTCCCTTGGGCATCCACGAGGAGGTGAGTGCCCAGGGAGGTGGTGGAGTCGCCAACTCTGGAGCTGTTCAAGGCAGGATTGGACGTGGCACTTGGTGCCATGGTCTAGCCTTGAGCTCTGTGGTGACAGGTTGGACTTGATGATCTATGAGGTCTCTTCCAACCTTGATAATACTGTGATACTGTGATACTGTGAGGGCTGTCCACAGAGCGACTGTCACACCCAGCTCAACTGAGCCCTGATAAACTGCTGATTAGAGCTGATCAGGGCTGCAAAAGCATCAGAGTCAGCAGTTAAAAGCACTGAAAAGGCTTCTTTTTCCTCCGTGGCAGCCCCCAGGCTGCTCCTCCCACGGGTGAGCCCTAGGGGGATGTGGAGATCTCCAGCCCCGCTGCAGCCCCCAAATCTCCCCCGGACACATCACAGCTAGAGGCTACAGTCAACCTTGCAAGGGAACAACACAGCTCCAGCACAACCTTTCTCTGATTAACAGTCTTCATCTTTGGAAGCAGCCAGCTCACACCACCCCAACCATTCAGCAGCAGTCTGCTGTGACCATCACTCTAGGCTTGTACTATCATGCAGGGGATGTGATGTCCAGGGTGGAGGTGGCAGGAGGCTCCTTGTCCCCTTTGCTGGCTCTGTCCCCATCAGCCATATCTGCTCCTTTTCACATCAGTTAAGCACAGAATCACAGATCAGGGATTGGAAGGGACCTCAAAACATCATCCAGTCTAGTCCCCCTGCCACAGCAGGATCCCCTAGATCCAGTCACACAGGAACATGGCCAGGTGGGTTTGAAATGTCTCCAGAGATTGAGACTCCACAAGATCTCTGGGCAGCCTGTTCCAGGGCTCTGTCACTCTCACTGGGAAGAAGTTCCTGCTCAGACTGATGTGGAACCTCCTCTGCTCCAGCTGACACCCGTTGCCCCTTGTCCTAACATTGGGTGCCCCTGAGCACAGCCTGGCTCCATCCTCCTGACACCCACCCTTTCCATATTGATCAACATTCCTGGGGTCACCCCTCAGGCTCCTTTTTTCCAAGCTCAAGAGACCCAGCTCCCTCAGCCTTTCCTCATCAGGAAGATGCTTCACTCCTTCCATCATCCTCGCGGCTCTGCGCTGGGCTCTCTCCAGCAGTTCCATGTCCTGAGGAACCGAGGGGCTGCTCAAAGGGGAGCTCAAAGGTCTGTGCAACAATAAAGTCACTCAGTCCCCTGAGAGCAGGGCAGGTCACAGCTCCCCTGATGGGACAAGAGCACTGATTTCAGCAGAGAGGCACCATGTGAAGGTTCAGGCACCCATCCTCACACTGGGTATCGCCGTCCTCTGCAGGGTAGAGCTGCTGGAGACAACGAGGAGTAGGATGACAGTCTCCTCTGGAGATGCCAGCAAAGGTGGTCACCCACCTGCTTCACTGCAGAGTGTGCAAACACAGCCCCTGATGCTCAGCCCGGGGTCACCACAGGGCTTTGAGGGACATTTTGGGACAGGCAGGGGGTCAGGAGTTTTGCTCCAGTGGCTGGAGCTGGGCTAGAGGGCTGCAACCAGGCTTGTGGGGCAGATGATGCTCAGACAAAGGATCATGTACCCTTGCCCCATCATCTCTCTTCACAGGGAGAAGCAGGGTATCACCAAAGTGAGGAGGTATCAGCACAGTGAGGAGTGGGGCATCAGCACAGCCTCAGAGGATGACGCTGCTCTGTGCGAATCCCCGGACTGAGATTCAGAACTCCCCAGAGCTCCAACACAGGGACTCACTCTGCCTGACAAATGGGGCAAAGGATGTAAATTATAGAATCATTAGGGATTGGAAGGGACCTTGAAAGATCATCTAGTCCAGTCCTCCTGCCACAGCAGGATCACCTAAACCAAGTCACACAGGAACACATCCAGGTGGGTTTTAAACGTCTCCAGTGAAGGAGACTCCACAAATTCTGCCCATGTTCTGATTGCCAGGTTTAGGGGGAGGAAAACAAACCCCCATGGGTGACCAACTCACCCCAAGACAGCCCTGCAGGGCAACCCAGCTTCCCCCTTATCAGCACATGCTGGGGTGAGACCCAAACCCACGGCAAGAACGAGCCAGACCTGAACTTATATTAACTTTATTCACATTTCCTGAAGAAAGCATCGGTGGAGCACAACATCATGGCTAGAGTGTCAAAACCCCTCAAGGATCTGTTTGCTTTTAATGGAGGCAAAAGGTTTGGGAGACTGAACCGTGGAGGCGGGGTGGTTGCTGCCTTTCCCCAGCACGGGTTCCCAGTTTGAGTAACTGGCGTTTCGGAAAGAAGCTGCCTCCTCACATCGGGGCCGGGGTGGGAGGTGTCAAAGACTTTAAAGCTTTCTGTGGTAGAAATCCCTAAGCAGGGAATGGAAGGAGCAGGCAGGAAATCTTGTACAGCTGAATGAGCTTATCCCCTAGGCTGGAGCAGTGTGGGGTTGGGTTTTTATTCCTTTGGTTGTAGGGTTTTGCTATCAGCGCTGCCAAACGCTTCCATCCAACTTTAGTGCGATTCATCACCCCGCTGCTGCTCTGGATTACAAGGACGACGGTTGGTGGGAAAAAAATCCAGGAGAAATGTGAAAGGAGGAGGGGAAAAAGAAAAACCCAGCAAAAAACAACCCAACCCCAACAGCCCTTTTGGATTTTCAAAACCACAGGTAACAGGAACCAAAAAACACCCCCCACACTCAAGAGTGAGGGCCACTGAAACTGGAAACGGAGACTTCCCACGTGGCAGGAGGTTGTCACAGTCCGGGGCTGCTTCTAAACCAAGTGTTTGTGTTTCAAAGTGACTTCTGGGGTCAGTCGGTCCGACAACTGGTTTCTGCTGATGCTGAGCAGGCAACAACAGCCTCCCCAAACCAGGTGGCACTAACCTTCCAGCTTTGCTCAGCGCGGAGAAACGGCTTTGGGCTTTCTGCTTTCAAAGTGCGTGTTTCCAACAAGACAACAAGGCATCTGACAATCAAAGGCAGAGCTGAGCTTGTGCAGGCACAGCCTGGCAGCAGAGACTCAGCGCCGATGCCTCCCGACACGAGCGTGACGGCACCGGCGACCGACGGCTTCCTAAGTCATGGGGCTAAAAGATGAGGCGAGCCGGCTGTTTTTCCCGTGCTGTAACTATTCGGGAACATTAAACGTGTCCGGTGAAGCTGCTGGCAGCCTCTTTTGCCATCGGGTTCCTGCGAAGTCGCTGGGATTCACTGGGAAGCGGCTATATTTGGAGAAGGAGGCAGCGCTGGACGGGCGCACGGTCTCACTTGCTCCGCAAAGACAATTATCAGGTTACAAAAAAAGGCACAAGAAGCACATTCCTCCTCCTTCTGTCCCTACAAGGGTTCCTCTTTCTTTCCTCCTCGCAGGAAGCTCTGCTCTGGCTGTCGCTGAACCAACTCCAAGCGCACATTTTCCTCTTTGATCCAGCTGGCTGGGAAGCCTCTAGGATTAAAGGTTTCTCTCTGTTTGAATAATTTCAGTTACTAGAATCTCGCTGCTTGTTTCCCTGACTCTCTTCATCCTCTGTCTATATTTAGCGAAGGAGACGAACTCATACTGCAGTTTGGTTTGTTGCTGGAGGCAATCCGCTGTCCCCCAACTCACTTTCCCACAGGGAGGAGGTAAAACAAGAACATCTAGCAGGACCCACTGACTGGGAACAAGACCGAGGCAAACCCACATCCCCAGCACCAGGCTGGGCATCACGAAGGGGACACTGGAGCGAAGAAGGACTCGGGGTTGTGTAGCAGGTTGGTGAAGAGCCAGGAATGACAGCTCAGCTCCAGATCCTCTGCTGTAGTTGTCAGGAAGCAGTCTGGCTTTGCCTGGAAGGAGGGTTCTGTCGGAGCCCAGGACAGGCTGCTGGCAGCTCAAGTCTTTACGCAGAGGCTGGACGTGCAGAGGGGGATGAAGGAACGTGACTCTTTGGTGAATAACCAGGCTCTCGTACCAGACAGGGGATGCAATAAATTAAACTCCTATCTTGTCTAGTCCGTAACACAGCGTTCAATTCCTCTCCTGCAGTGGCTGGGCTGAGATTGAATGTTTCTGCCATGAAATATCCCATCAACCCTGCGTCGTCTTCTGCGGAAGGTTTAAACACCTTCATTTCTCAAACAGAATCAGAAAGTACAAACTGCTCTCTAGGCTAATCCAGAGCTGAAAGGCTTCGGCGCGGTGGATTCGCTCTGTTTGCTGCAGTAAGGAACTTGCCTCAAGCACTAAGTCACAAGGACCCTCTCAGCAGCTGGAAGGTCGGACAAAGGACGTGGAGTGATGAGGGAAGGGAGCCCAATGCGTTCCTTGTGTCACCACATGGTCATGGACAGCGTGTTCGTCCTGCTCCCCACGGAGCTGGGGGGCTAGGACTCAGCTGACAGTGCTGAGGACAGGACAGAGGCTGAGGAGGCAGCGATGGATCACATCTCACCCCAAGGAATTCCTGCAGCGCTGGGCAGGGGCTGTTCTGCCTCCAGCAACACCGTGAACACACACTCAGAGCGCTCGGAAGGGCTCACGCAGGCAGGATTCAGGCTGGCAGCTCTGACTGAAGAGGTGCAAAGGCTTCTCCAGCTGAGGTGCTCGCAGCTAAACTCCAGAAGAGTCCATCAAGGAGAGTGGCCAGAGGCAAAGTCATGAACCAACATGCAGCCCAGCATGAGTGGAAACTCAACAGAGCCCAGCAGGGCTCACCACTTCCCCCAGAGCTTCTGCTGGATGATGCAGCTCTGGAAGTTAGTGGTGTGGAAATCCCCCACCCGGGACAGCGCAGCCCCACGTGCTCCTGCGTCAAACTCGGCTCTGGTGCGGAGCAGAGCAGCAAACACTGGAGCTCCTCGCTGGCCGGGCCAGCACAGACAGCAGGCATAGCACAGCCACGGGATCTGCTTCCTCCCTGACGCAGATGGGCTCTTCTGAAAGTCATCCTCACCTCGTTTTCCCCTCTGTTCAAACTTCCCTGAGTGTGGCCACTGGAGAGGCTGAGAAGCTGGTCCCGGCTGCAGCTGCATGCTGACCCGTTGGCAGAACAGACTGAAGTCTGCTGGAAGGGCTGAAGCAGTTCATGAGTTCTGACTGAAAAGCAAAGCGAGCTGTTCTGTGAAATCTGCTGGGTCTCTGTGTCTGTGTTGGGTTTCAAAGTCCATTCCCAGTGTTTGACTGGCAGCGAAGAGGACAAGTCCATCACATCCAGAAGTGCTCCCATTTTGCTGTAAGATGTTCCTGGTGCAGACAGCAGCTGCACAAAAGCACTGATGGGAGAACCAGAGCTCAAATATTTGTCTTCAGCAGGAGGTATCTTCGCAAGATCTCTGCCTACCCAAAGCCTGTCCAGGCAGGGCTGGCTTCTCACTCTCTAGTGAGCAGCATGAGGATGTTCTGTAGGACATGAAGCATCATTGGAGGAAAGTCTTAGCCTGTGGTATCTTTGTGATGTGGAGTCAGCAGCCCAGCAGCCACAGGTATTGGAACAAGCAGGATCAGTAGGAGAAAGCAGGTTTGAAATGTCAGTCCTGTAAAGGTCAGTTGTTGAGTGGCAGCAGTGAAGGACACAGGTGATTGCTCTGAAATGAATCGTTCTCCCTATCGGATCTGTCAGACACGGCACATGTTGAAGATGCTGGTGAAAAGTCAGTCTCTTTCAGGCACTATCCTTGGACACAGCAGTGGTTTGACTCGTGGCTTTTTGTTATGTTCTTACTATTGCAGCTCCACCAATGTTACCCTGGATTCCCCTTATAACTGGAGGTTTCTTCTAGATCTCAAAAAGAGATTGATATATCAAAACCAAATTTAATTACAAAATATAATAATATCCTCTTCTTGGAAGTGAAGCTGCCCCATATTCCAGACTGCAGCAGGATTGGTTTTTCAGGTCATCAAAATAAACTTAACAAGTCCTATTAACATCTACTTAAGTCCTAAATCAGCCCCTAGTTGTTTCTCAAAGGGAAGATCCAGCCCCTGGCACTTAACTGTGCTGAAGGGCTGCTCCTAGTTGTCCTCTGCGGCCTTGAACATGAGGATGGTGTTGTAGATCTTCAGGGCAGGACCCAGCTTGATGTTGAGTATCTTCACTATGTCGCTCTGGGTGAGGAGCAGGAAGGCCTCACCGTCTATCTTCTGCAGGGTGGAAACACAACAGAAGACACAGATCACCACCGTGTGACAGGCAGGGCTCTCACTCTGAGGTGTTGAGTTCAACTTTGAACTGAGGAATCAAAGTCCAAACAAGCTCTGAAGGCTAAAAACTTTGCGTTTCTCCCTGATGCCAGCACCCACCCCTCTGTGAGTTCCCAGTGTGTTCCAAGGGGTCTGAACCTCACCCTGCAGCTCTTTTCCTACAAACAGAGAAGCCAGGGTGTGGGCCGATCCTTATGGAGAGACCACGAGGTTCATTAGACTTCACAGTCGCTGTAATTGCTCTACAAAGCCAACATCTGTCAAAAATCCTACGGCCTATTCACAATCTGTGGCCAGGAATCAGAGCAGGAAATCCAGAACACGAGTCTGGAGGCGGCAGCGATCCAAGAACTAATAGGCTGCACCGATCTGCGACGATTGGAGACACAGAATCAGCCTCCCCTGGGTTCATTACACCCTGCCATGGCAGAGACTCTGTGACCCCTGTGGAGCTGCTCAGAGTGAACTGAAAAGCCAAACATCCTTTTTGTTGGTTTTTTCTGAGCTGCTTTTAGTCTGCTCTGCTAAAAATTCTACAGATAAGAAAGATTCCTGAGATGTGGACGACTGGCTGCTCTCCCAACTCGGATGTACCGGCCCATAGACAACAAGACTCCGTTTAAAAGTGAAACAGGAGACTCTTGTGAAATTATTCTTGACTCTAAACCAGCTTGTTGAGCACAAGGGCTGGATAAACCGAGGTGTCATAAAGCCATGGAGTCTGTCTGGACTGACACAATCCCCTCCTACTCCCTCAGCAAGGAGATCTTTGATTAGACTCTACATAAGAAAGTGAAACCCACATGGCCTTGTGAGAATACTGGATGGTCAAGGCAGCAGCGAGTGAAACCACAGAATGGAATGGTCAGCGTTGGAAGGGACCTTCAAGATCACTTGGGAGCCTTCTCCTCTCCAGGCTGAACAACCCCACCTTGGTCAGCCTGTCCTCAGAGGGGAGGTGCTCCAGCCTCCAGATCATTTGAGTTGCTCTCCTCTGGACACCTTCCAGGAGCTCTATGTCTTTCTGATGTTCGGGAAAATTTTCCTTGGGTTTACAGAAATATCCCCAGAGACACCACAGACAGAATTAACACAAAGCCAACTGCTGCAGGGAAGAAGCCCAAGATTAATGAACACAGACAAACAATATGTGTCTGCCTAAGTTATTCCATTAAAGTCCATTTACAGGGACTGACAGCAGCTCATCCTCATTCTTGATGTTCACCAGGGCAGTAGAAAGCACCGGACGCTCAGCTCGTCCGGAATAACAATCCTTCAGTCTCTGTGGCCCTTTCTAACAAGAATTTTGGATGTCATCAACTGGTGGAAGAGGATACACTGAATAAACGTGGACAAATGTGTCACTAAAGCACAGAGCAGGGAGCCAGGAGATTTGTTATCCCCTTCTCTACAACTGGAGCTTTTCTCTCGCAGTCTGGTGATAGGGAACTGTTTCACCAACAGGCTGTGCAGCAAAACAGGAGCAGAGGTGCAGCAGAGGAGGGCAGTGAAGCTGGGGATGGGCCTGGAGAATAAATCTTACAAAGGGTGATTGAAGGAGTTGGGGCTGTTTAGCCTGAGGAAGAGGCTGAGGAGAGACCTCATCACCCTCTACAATTACCTGAAGGGACACTGCAGAGAGGTGGGTGCTGGTCTCTTCTCACAGATCATTAGTGACAGAACAAGAGGGACTAGCCTCAAGGTGCCCCAGGGGAGGGTTAGGCTGGGCAGGAGAAGTTTTTCCCTGGGTTTGGAACAGGCTGCCCAAGGAGGGGGCTGAGTCTCCATCCCTGGAGGTATTTAAAGATCTTTGAGATGTGGTGCTGAGAGACCTGGTCTGGTGGTGACCTTGGTAGAGTTGGGTTCTTTGTTGGACTGGATGATGTCCAGGGTGTTTTGCAACTTGAATGATTCTATGAGAGGCTGTCAAGATGTTATTCAGCCTCCCAGTACAAACCCTGGAAATGGTAACACTGCTCCCAGTCGCAGATGGCCACATGGCACCCCAAATCTTACTTGAAAGCTGCTGAGAATCTACACTTCTGTGATGAACCTGTTAAAAACAGCTTGAAACAAACAGAGGGCTGTTTTAATTAAATAACAGAGAGCCAAGAGCAACAGAAAATGGCTGGAAATGTCCTAGACTCCAAAATGCTTTCCAGTCCAATACTTTTAGTAGGATCCATTCCCACTGCGTTGCCTCCAAGATGCTTCTTTTAAACAGACCTGTCCGAGTCTGTGAACTGGACCTAGAAACAGGCACAGTATCAGTGCCTGGGCTTTATTATCCAGTTCTTTCCTCTGTCTTATTTGGATGGATTTTAAAATTCTGTGCACAATTTGTTCTCTTTGTTCCTAACGTAAGCACTGACTTGTCCCTCTCCCTTCCCTGCCAAGAGAAGTCTGTGAGGGATTTATTTATCCTGAGTACGAGCACTCGCAGCCTGATGACAGCTAATGGACCCCACGGGTGGGGTTCAGCAGCCCCCTCACTCACACCTCAGTCCCAGCCAAAGCCAGACTGCTAAAAGGGTTTTAATTTCAAACTGACAGTTTGGGTTGAGAAACAGCCCAAGTCCCTCTCATCTGGCACAAGGGATCAAACTTTGAGGCTGCAGAAAGTCAGGTATGAAAAGAGATGAAGGTTAAGCTGCTCTCTGAACCAGACTGGTTTGAAATATGGCTAGAAGAAATAAAAAATGTTCATGGAATGGTTTGGGTGAGAAGGGACCTTCAAAGCTCCTCCAGTCCAACCCCCTGCAGTGGGCAGGGACGTCCCCAACCAGAGCAGGCTGCTCAGAGCCCCAGGGTCCAACCTGACCTGGGACGGTTCCAGGAATGGGGCTTCTCCTGCCTCTCTGGGCAGCCTGGGCCAGGCTCTCCTTATCCTCAGCATCAACAATTTCTTCCTTTTGTCTCATGTGAATCCCCCTCTTTCAGTTTAACCATCACCCCGGTCCTGTCACAGCAGCCTCTGCTGAAAAGTCCATCCCCATCTCTCTTATAGGTCCCTTTTAAGCCCTGAAGGGCTGCACTAAGGTCTCCCTGGAGCTTCTCTTCTCCAGCTGAACCCCTCAGCTCTCCCAGCCTGTCCTACAGCAGCAGGTTCCACAACTCAGGGGTCTCTTCTAGCCCTCCTTCACCAGCTCCACATCTCTGCAGTGGTGAGGAACCCAGAGCTGGACCAGCGCTGAACAGAACCCCCTCCCTTGACAACCATCGATGGCTGGATTCACTAGAAGAGTCACCGATGACACCTGACCTACCAACCCCTCCCCTCTGAACACACCTTCGCTAGGAACGAGCACACACCCTTCACACTCAGCTACACTGAACTCACCCCAACACGTTTCATGAGCTCACCACATTCAATTCCAGAGCCTGCTGTGCTGTCACACTGTGAACGAGAGGCAGCCAGCTCTGGGGAGCAGTCACCTGCTGAAATTCTGCCCTTTACAGCTGCTACAACAGGCAGCGCTTTCCGCTCGGTCCAGAGGACGTGCTCAGCACACGCTGAACTAGGAACTGCAGAGCTGGTTTGGTCAAGTTCAACCATCTCCTCAGCACTGCCAGGTTGTCCCTAACCCTAGTCCCTCTCACCGCATCTCCAAGGCTTTGCCACCTCTTCAGGGATGAAGAGTCTGTCGCTGCCAGGCGCAGCCTGTTCCAATGTCTGATAACCCTTTCAGTGATGAAATTCCTCCTGACATCCAGCCTAAACCTTCCTGGTGCAGCTTGAGGCTGTTTCCTCTTGTTCTGTCACTTGTTCCTTGGGAGAAGAGACCAGCCCCCACCTCACTCCAACCTCCCTTCAAGCAGTTGGTGAGAGCGAGGTCTCCCCTCAGCCTGCTTTTCTCCAACCTGAACTGCACCAGTTCCCTCAGCTGCTCCTCACAGGCCTTGTTCTCAACACTGCCCCAGCTTTGTTGCCCTTCTCTAGACAAGCTCCACCACCTCAACATCCTTGAGAAGGTGCAGACCCTACTCTCAGGCTTCAACCACGAGAGCTGTAGAGCTGGGCTGGCAGAAGGGGAGGTACAAATGAATCATAAAGAACCTCCAAGTCATTACCTGCAGCATAACTGGAAGCTGAAGCACTCAACTGATCAATGCAAAGAGAAGGGCTAAAACACCAGGATGACCATATGCTGCTCCTGCTGAGGTTTCTCAGGAGCCACGATGAACACACAGTGAGCAAAGCCCAGCCTGGCATGTGGCAGTGGTGACAGAACCCACCACGTGCAGGAGATGCTCCAATTTCCCAACCACTGCTTGTCCAAGGTGAAGATCCCCTCCTGCCCTCACCTCAGCCCCTGAGGGGAAGTCAGCAATTCCTAGGAGGGAAACCCTACAAGCACCAGTCTCACCCAGAGAGGCATCTGCGCTCCTGCGAGAGAGCAGACGAGCTCTCCACTGCACCATTCCACCAGGACATCTCTAGAGTGATGCCAAGCCCAGCACACAACAGTCCAAGACAGGATGTCAAGCAGAAGCTCAGCGATTGGAACTGCAGGGGGAACTGAAGGCAGCAGAATGCAATTAGCCACGCTGGAACTCCGCTCCCGGCTCGAGCTGCCTCCTAAATGCCACGGGCTCTGCAGTGACAAGACAGCGTGTCTGCGCTCTGTGACCCCCAGGAAGGGGACACAAAACCACCCCACTGCCATCAGACCCACCAGTGCTAACACAGGATGGGGGCAGACTTACCTCATCCCTGAAAATGGTCGCATATTGCTTGCAGCCAGCTATATGCTGGATGAAGTTGGAGACCTGGAATTACAGTTGAGAGAAACACAGTTGGTTAAAAGGGGATAGGGCCAAGCCAGAAAAAGGGTCTTATTTCTGTGTGAAGAGTTCTACCTGCAAGGATTTAAAACCTTTGAACACAACTCTCTCCCTAGTGAGAAAGTAATTTTATTAATTATATGAAGATATTTACCCCTGCACAGTGTGTTCTGGTTACCCGTACGACCTTCCATACCACCTTGTGACCATTTAGCTTCCTGTAACAGTCCAGCTAGTCCTACAAATGTCCTATAAAAGTCCAGTGGAATACAAGAGAACAGTCTCTCTGCAAGTCCAGTTTCACCACTGCTCACAAAGATCTTGCTAAAACACCCACAGTATCTTTACAGATCAGAAGCAGCCGTTGATGGCTCTTTGAAACCCACCCCCAACTTCACTTTTCTCTCTCGAATTGCCAGGAAGTCAAATTAAAAAGCAAAACAGGCTCTGGACAGTTGCCCCTGCTGACAAGTCTTTAGGAGACAGGGTAAGCCAAGCGGATGAGCCCGGCTGCTTCAGGGACATGTAGAAGGCACAAGAGCCAGGAAAGCAAGGAGTTTGGGTTTTGCTGAATCTGTGCTGGGTGCACAGGATCCACGGGGCCAGTGGGACTAACGGGGTCAACGTTCATTTCCTATTTCACGTTCGGGAGAACCTGAAAATCTGTAACCTTTGGAATAATCTCCCCGGAGAGATACGGGCAGCCCTTGGATTACGTTATATAACAGTACGTAGCACGAGGAGCGGTCCCGAGAGCAGTGGAGGATGAATTAATATGTATTGTCTTCTCCAGCTGCAGCTTCCTGGGCTCACAGCAGATTTGTACAGTGAGGCATAATCAGATCAAACATCTCACGCTAATTGGACGCTCCCCTGCAGGAAGAGCTCTGTTTCATGGGGCTTATTTATTGGAGTTAGAACAGATGTGACATTTCTTCCATGAACGCAAACAAACAGTTAGGAGGGGTCACCGTCAGAGCTTCCCTTTAATGCAGGATTCTCAGACTCTCCCCTAAATCACGTAGCTGCATCTCCAGCTGATCCCAGCACTTCACTCACACTCACTCCCTTCCCCCTGTTCTGACCACGCAGAGCGGAGCTGTCAGCCTGCCCTCGGGTTCTGCTCTGCCCCGGCAGAAGCCAGTTTTCAGTGAGCAGCTCTGACTCTCGTTGTTCCCGTTACGTAACCTGAAAGCAGAGCACCCTGCTCATGCTTCACCCTTCTCTCCTGCCTGAGGCAACTGCTCCAGTTTAAAGGGAACCCCTAAAATCAGGCAGTGACTCCAGATCTTCCTCTGTCCAAGTGCAAAGTCCTAAAACAAATAACAAAACACACTTTTTCTTCTGAATCCTGATCTCTCTCCTTGTAATTAAAACACAAATGAAGGTCCTTCTGCAGGGGCTGCTCCCTTCCAGAGTTTAAGAGGCAGCTGGACTCCTCACAGCAAGATAAGAGCCCTTTAGAGTTTATTGAGAGGCTGGCAGACATCTCCCAGGAAAGATCTGAACTCCTGTGTCCTTCCCTACACAACTGCTGCTGGCAACTGTCACCGACACCAGTGACAGGCTTTGATCTGTCCCAGAAGTCACACTGCAAGAATCCTGTGTTGCAGGAGTGGCCTCTCAACAAAGAGGAGCCCTGGGGTTTACCAGGAATGAAGACATAGCAAGGATGCAAGAGAACACAGGAGGGAAGGTTCTCAGGACATGAGCCAGACCCTGGGATGCACCAAGCCACAGTGACCTGCCTGGCCCAACACTGCTGGAGAAGGAGAGTCCCCAAACCAAGATGAGGACAGCCAAAGGCACGAGGAAACTAACAAAGCCCCACAGAGGCACCAGTGAAACCCTAACCATGGGAGAGAGGGAGACTGGAGAGGCTCCAGAAGAGGGTGGGAGAGGTACAGAACAGTGCAGGAGCACAGGGATCACAGAATCACAGAACATCAGGGATTGGAAGGGACTTTGAAAGATCATCTAGTCTAGTCCCCCTGCCAAAGTAGGACCACCTAGACCAAGTTGCATAGGAACATACCCAGGCAGGTTTTAAAACGTTTCCAAAGAAGGAGACTCCACACCCCTCCTGGGCAGCCTGTTACAGTGCTCCCTCACCCCTCACTGTGAAGAAGTTCCTTCTCATATTCTTATGGAACCTCCTATATTCCAGCTGACACCCTGGTCCTGGTCCCATCACTAGATGACACTGAGAAGAGCCTGGCTCCATCCTCCTGACACCCACCCTTCACATATTTATAGATGTTAATGAGGTCACCCCTCAGTTTCCTTTTCTCCAAGCTAAAGAGATCCAGCTGCCTCAGCCTTTTCCTCAGAAGGGAGGTGTTCTACTTCCTCCATCATCCTTGTTGCTCTATGCTGGACTCCCTCCACATCCCTCTTGAACTGAGAGGCCCAGAATTGGACACAACACTCCAGATGTGGTCCCAGCAGGGCAGAGGGGGTGAACCACCTCTCTCGATCTGCTAACCACCCCCCTTCTGATCCACCCCAGGATGCCATTGGCCCTCTTGGCCACAAGGGCCTATTGCTGGCTCATGGTCATCCTGCTGTCCACCAGGACCACCAGGTCCCTTTCTCCTGCACTACTCTCCAACAGGTCAGTCCCCAACCTATACTGTTACCTGAGATGTTCCTGCCCAGATGCCAGACTCTACACTTTTTGTTGCCCTTGACCTCTCTTGCAAGAGGCCTTGGCTTTCCTAGTTGTGTCCCTACATGCCTTATAATCATCCCAAGTGGCCATGTCCTCCTTCCATGACCTATAGACTTTCTTCTTCCTCTTGAGGTTGCCCAGCAGCTCCCTGTTTAACCACACAGGTCTCCTGGCTCAGGCAGATCCTTTGAGGAGCTGACCTGCCTGCCTGTTCTGCCAGCAACCTCAGTGCTCACAGAGCTAACTGATAGGAGCGTCTTACACTCCCAGAGCATACTGGTAAGGGGAAGGTGGTTGAAAAAGAGCTTTACATAGTCCTGAGAACACCTCAGAAACTCCAGGTGAGCCCTGGGGAAGGTGTTGGTGTGACACTGAAATCACAGAGTCAGAGGCAGCCTCACAGGACACTCAGTTGACAACAGAACTGACACCACTTCATGAGACCACACAGAGAGCAGCTGGGTTTAACTAGGAATTAGCACTGCACAAGCACTGAGGCCCTCACCGAGGTATCAGCACCTGATGCAGGATAAACTAATGGATGATACAACTCCAGCACATATGAACGTTGTTCTGTGACCCAGCACTCGCCACGAGCTGAGCTCCAAAAACCTGACAGGAAGTGTTCAATCAATAGCAAAGCTGCACTCGAGTAACTTCTGTTCAGCATTACTGAGAGCTTCTTTGCTGGAGGGCCCCTAAATCCTGCTGCTGCTCTGCCATTTCAGCTGTTCTCAACCAACAGACAGAATTAAAGCAACATTTTTTTCCTCCTTAATGTGGGTTTTATAAAATAAAACCAGTTCCTTCAGTCTGAAACCAAAGGAGAATTTTACACTCCCACTGCTCTTGCTTGGGAGCCGCAGAATGGCCTCCTTTGTGCAGCTGAGTTCAAAGCAGAACCCAATGGCAAATGTTTGCCCTGTAGGCAGACGTGAGGAGCCCAAATGCCGACAGATCAAACCTACTCTGGACTCAGTAAAACACTGAGTCCTGCTGCTTTCATCCTCCAGACCTGGGGCTACAGCTCAGTGCATGTCCTGATCCTGCGAGTGCCCACACAGAGGCCAAACCGATTCCTGCGGGAACTGGGGATCTGCAAAACCAGACCCAGGCATCTGACATCCATCACAAAACCTGTAGCTGGCCAGTCCCTGGTGCTGTGAGGGAGCTTTGGAAGGTGCCATCCACAACCCGACTGGCAGTTCACTGCCTCGTTCAGGCTGCAGCACAGTGCAGTGTGTTGTGGCTCAGGCATCTCTACCTCCGGAGTGCCCCTTGCTCCCTCCTTACCTCCACCTGCTATCAAGCTAAAATCCCAGATAAATTTACCCAGCAGTTGCTTTAAAGGTCAACTGCAAAGGACAAATTTCATTTGGCTTGTATCCTGCCTCTTGTTCTTCCCTGAAGCAGCCTCCATGTTTTGTCCCAAAGAACGAGATTCTCATTTTCATGTCAGAGGATTAAGTGCTTCTGCATTTAACTGATTTCCTACAAAGACCTTTAGGAAATTTCAAAGGCAGCTTTCTCTAAAAAATGGATCTGAATTGCAAATCTTTCAGAGAGACTTTTTCTTCCTTGCTATGAATTTAATTCAAACTCATTTTCATTACCAAAAGTAAAGAAACAAAAGACACAGACAAAAAAAGGACCGAGTTTTAAAACAGCAACAGAAATTGCTCTACCCCCTGCACTGCTGCTGTGGTTCCCATCTCCCTTGACACCCTAATCCCACTGGTTCCTCCAGCAGGAAGAGCAAAGTCAAGACTGTATTTATCTGAGATAAGAGTCACTTGGGGAAAATCATAGAATCCTAGAATGACCAGAGTTGGAAGGGACCTTAAATATCATCCAGTTCCAACCCCCCTGCACAGGCAGCGACATCTTCACTACAGCAGGTTACTTAGGGCCCCAGCCAGCCTGGCCTTCAAGACTTCCAGGGATGGGGCAGCCACAACTACCTTGGACAACCTGTTCCAGCATCTCACCACCCTCACAGGAAAGAATTTGTTCCTCACGTCCAACCTCAATCTCTCCTCTTCAAGTCTAACTCTTTCCCCTTGTCCTCTCACTACCACCCATGTCAAAAGCCCTCCCCTACGCACTCTCTTAAGAGAGTCTGTGAAGAGCCTCTATGCATCACGAGGAGCAGAGCAGCACCTTTCCTTGCTCTGCAGATTACCTGCATCCTCCCAGCACGACATTACAGCACACTTCTCCTGCATTAAACAGCCTGCGATTAAGTGCCAGGATCCAAATCACAAGCTGCTTCCCCAGTGGAGATACCAATATTATTTATGCCCAAGGCATCGAGGCAAAAACCAACTACTCAGCACACAAAAGACAGCGGCTTGTTCACAAGCCATCTAATTACAGGAGACATATCGGGAGCCAGGACTGCAGAGACACAGCCCCCAGCAGCACAGAAAGCAGGTCAGGCTGTGGGCAGCTCTGTTGCAAGGGAATGGGGCAGGGGGAGTGGGCATTCACAGAGCAGGGAATTATCTGCTGTGGAAAAGTGAATCAGCAGCAAAGGCGCAGGAGAAGGGGGAGGGAGGGCAGAGAGGAAATCTACTGCCAGAATAATGAATCAGGCCTGAGGAGGACAAGATCCAGGGGTAAACAAACTGAGAGAGGGAAGGAATGGGACTTAGGGAAAGGAGCTGTGGGCACCAGACGGTTAATAGGGATCTTTTCCCTCTTTTATAAGGGGAGTTGGGTCTAACTTCTTGCTGAGTCAGCTCTGGTATATGCAAAGCAAACAGGAGAGCACTGCTTGGGAAAAGAAATAATGATGTTTTCTAATTTGTGCTGTGTTAGAGGAGGGCTTCAGCATTGCCATCCTCGGCAAACTGGGAACACATCACTCACCTCTTCCACATTCCATTTGGCCACCTGTTTGGCCGTGAGGCCGGAGACCTCTGGTAAGAGCTTGCAGTACTTCTCCCAGCGGAGATGGAGGAGGTGAGCTGGGTCAGAGGCCAGGGGAGGCATGAAGATGGACTTGTGCAGGGCCTGCTGGAGATCCAAACCCGACTCTGCAAAAGGAAACAGGACAAGTCAGAGCAAGGCTTTGAGTAGGAGCAAGTACAGCAAAGCAGGAGGAAGGGTCACGCTGTGGAGGGAAGAGAGAGGCAGGGTGAGTGGAGAGCCAGGCACAGCCACTGCCCAGCACACTGAGCTGTCAGGGCCTTCTTCCCACCTTCCTGAGAAGGAGAAAGAAAACAGGGAAGATAAGATTGCCAGGCTGGAGGCTGTATCCTTAGCTTCTTCCCTGGAAAATGATGTCATGCTGCTAACAGAGATGTTTGCAGCATTTTATTGACAAGGTGGATGAGTTCTGGTAACAGCATCTTCAGCTGGGAGCTAATGGCCTTGTTCCAGCTGCCAGCTGTAGCCAGTCTGAGCCCTGCATGCCAGCTCATGGCCTGGGCTCCCCTGGAGGCTCCCGGGCCAGGAGAGCTGCACGTTACCTCCAGACATCAATTCCCTCCTCATGTGTCAAGTGATGGAAGCTCTAAAAATCAAGGCAAAAGCGAGGCAGCAATCACCCCTCCCTAATGAGATCACTCGAGGAGTGCAGAGTCATGGTCCTACAGGGACTTGCCTGGTTATACAACAGGAAGGGAAGCAGAGGATGGAAACAAGATGGGACACATTCCTCTGGCCTGCAGGGGTTACCGTGCGCTCTCCCCTCACCCCCAGTGCCCTGCCAGGCTGTTCCCAGGGTGGCAGCCATACAGAATTCCTGCCTTGTTCCTGCTTGCAGAACAAGCACCAGGATGGCCACTCGCCTCTGCCTGGTTTGCTGTGTCAGCACAAACGGCTGCTAGTGGCTGGTGTGTAGGATCTGTGGGGTGTGCCAGTCACTCAGCGTAAAGCACAGAGGGGAATGGTGTTACAGAGCAAATGGCCACAATCTGGCTGCTCCTCAGCAGCTGAAGGGAACACAGCACTTGGAGGGTAAACCTCACCCAGCACAAGGTTACTCCCTGTCCCCAGCTTTGTCACCTATCTCACTTCCACCTCCCAAAAGGACATAATGAGATCAAAGGGAGAGGATTTTAAAAAACTGAAGCCTAAGTTAGAGCTGCCAGCAGGTCACAAGACACTGCTCCTGAGTGGGCTGTGACCACCTCTGTGGTGAGGGACACTGCTGGCCTTGACCCTCCTGCATGAGGCTCTATTTGTGCCCAAGGTTTTATGTGCTGCCAGGTTCCTGCTGGGTGGACACAGTTTCTGTCACAGACTGACTCCTAAGTCCAAATCCTTGGGGCTAAGCATCCCAACCATGAGCTACATAAAAGACTTTCCTTTTGAGAAAGATGCTGAATTCTAATATTTTAAACATAGATGGGACAAAAGCTCTGGGTAGTCACGAAATCAGAGGTCAGTGTCTTACTGCAGAATTCCCTTCCCTGATTTCCATCATTCACTGTAAGGTGAATGTGAAGGGAGAGCAGGCAGCTTTCCCTGACAGCTATGACTGCAGCTCAGAGCTGGCAGAGCTCTCCAGCTCTGACTGCAGAAGTCAGCACTAGGTAAAAACGAGTATTTAAAAAAAGAGAAAATAAAAGCCAGCCACCTGCCCCAGTTTGTGCCTGCTTAGCTATTTCTGATTGGAGACTTATTACCATGTTAAATCCTCCTAAAAGCCTGGTCAGCTCAGTTCTCTGAAATGGCTTTTTATAGTAAATCTCAAAGTTAAGCATATGGTTTGTTCAAGTGATAGCGCAAAGCTTCTCTTAAACCTTAACCTGTCACGTACCAGGAAAAAACCCCAAAGGTATTGTTTTCCCAGTTAATTCCTCAGGGTGTTTTTTACCCTTAGAAGAACCTTAAAAGAGTTACCAGCCAAAATGATTCAGATTATGTTTTTGACTACCCAGGGAAGTTGATGGAACTTCACCTGGGAGGTCTGGTGCAAGTGATCCTTGATACCTCAGCAGAACAGTCCCTGAATGCCTGGACAAAACCCTCTTGTCCCTTCAGAAAAGCAGAGGCATAACGGATGATGTAAGTCTTGTCTTCTCATTTAATAAACATGAGGCTTCACTCTGCAAAGTGTTAAACTTTCAGTTCTAAGTTGTTTCAGCCTTTCTCCTCATTTTAGAGGGAGGAAGGCTACCTCCACCATCATGTCCAGCATGTGCTTTCTCTTGACTGTGGAACTAAGAGAGCTGTTGAGTTTGAAACACTCCTAGTGACTGTGGTAAATCACACGTGTATATGTGAACACACAGGGAAAGGAATAAAAGCTAACCAACCTTTGTCATTGCCTTCCTCTTTCACCAGCAGGAGCTTCTTACGGGCCTGTGAGCAGTCGAGTCTGAAAGCATCAATCACAGTATCACAGTATTACCAAGGTTGGAAGAGACCTCACAGATCATCAAGTCCAACCCGTTACCACAGAGCTCAAGGCTAGACCATGGCACATCTGCCCCCAGCTTTGTGTCATCTGCAAACTTGCTGATGACTGACTCAATGCCCTCATCCAGATCATCTATGAAGATGTTAAAGAGGATGGGGCCCAGTACTGATCCCTGAGGGACACCGCTAGTGACTGGCTGCCAGCTGGATGTGGCACCATTCACCACCACTCTCTGGGCTTAGCCCTCCAGCCAGTTCCTAACCCAGCACAGAGTGTTGCCATCCAAGCCGTGGGCTGACAAAACATTACAAAACATTTCAGAAGCTACAAAAATGAGATCAATTTATTTTCTCTACAGAGATCAAAGGGACAGGTAGGAATCAAAATGTTCTCCCTCTTAAAATAAGCAATAAAAAAAAAAACTCCATCCCTGATCTCTAAGCTAAGGATTGTGCTATTCAATTCATGGCTAGAGATCAGACTTGGAAGTCACTTACTTTGGAAGTAACTTAGTCCAGGAGTCACTCACTTTGGGAGTCACTAGGTTTGAGAGTCACTTACTCTGGGAGTCACTCAATTTGGGAGTCACTTACTCTGGGAGTCACTCACTTTGGGAGTCACTGACTCTGGGAGTCACTCACTTTGGGAGTCACTGACTCTGGGAGTCACTGACTCTGGGAGTAATTTACTTTGGGAGTCACTTACTTTGGGAATTATATACTGGGGGAAAGAGGAATTGAAATGATGGCAGGAAGGAAGGAGATTCACTGTCTCATTCTAAACCCCATGTGCTGCAAATCCCATCAGCTTGGGCTGTTCTAAGTGATGATTTATATCTGTATTTGAGACAGAACATCGTTGAGAAGCAGCACAACTGTTAATGTGTGGAAAAAACATGACAAACATCTTATTTACTTTCTACGTTTGGCTTTGACGTCTGCAGAGGAATCCTCCTCTGCCCAGGCTCTCTTCTGACCGCGTTCAGACTGTTCCGACAGACACGCACTGGCTTGACAAGTCTTTTCGCTGATCTCGGTAGGTTTCCTGCAGGACAGATAATTGACAGGAGCTAAGCTGCCGTCCTCGGCTCCCTCTTACCCGCAGGAGAGCAAAGCCGGCTGCTCGGTGCAAGTGAGGGCAGCGGCTACCATCTAGTGGCAGAAGCTTTCCTCTGCCCCAGCATCACTGCCAGCGCAGCACAAAGTTCTTTTTCACTCTTCAGGATGGATTGAGAGAGATTATGTGAAATAAATCAGCCCCTGTGCACTGAGGCTCTGATCCCAGCAGCTACAAGAAACCCGCTGAAGCATGTGTGAGGGTGAAATCGAGAGATTTAAGATTTCTGGAGCTTGATACCTGTGGATAACATTGAAGAGTCTCCACAACTGAGCTGGATAAGCTACACAGTTGACTGAGGAAGGATAAGCAGTAGGGTGTTACCAGATCTACCTTTGGAATTCAGACCTCTCATTTATCAGGAAATGAAACACTTAGGAGAACAAATATCTAACAATTTTAGAATCCATTTATTCTGGGAGAGTCCTAAGGCTCCTCAGAGAGCTGTATGGTAACGCTGCCATCGGAATGCCATTGATCCTGCTCTTAAAATCAGGAAATGGCAATGCCTGCACGTTTCTGGGCTGTGAGGAGGCAAACTCTGGCCATGTATGGCCAAATCAATCTTAAAAATGCTATAAATAAGCACAAAAATAACCTTAAAAAACCCAAAGGCACTGCTGGAGTTCACCTTAGTGAGACCAGATTCATACAGACTCGAGAGGGACTGCTTACAAAGTCTGTAGGGACAGGATGAGGGATAATGGTTTCACATTAGAGGAGATTGAAATGGGATGTTAGGAAGAAGTTCTTTAGCAGGAGGGGTTGAACGCTGGAACAAGTTTCCCAGGAAGGTCGTTGAGGCCCCATCCCTGGAGATCTTCAAGGGGAGGCTGGACAAGGCTCTGGGCAACCAGATCTAGTTGAGGATGTCCCTGCTCCCTGCAGGGGGGTTGGACTAGAAGACCTCTGGAGGTCTCTTCCAACCTGGGTGATTCTGTGATTCTATAAAGTGATGATAATAAAAGCCTTCACATCCAGCTCTGCCACATTTTAACCACCTCCTGCAGCCTAAGAACTAACAGGTAGTTTTGCTTCAATTGTACTCAATCCCAAGATTTTCATGTAAGGAAAGAAAATATCTGAAGGAGCTCAGCTTGTTTGCCAAGTGATAAACACACACACACACACACACACACAAACCACACAGCATTGTTCTGCCTGCCAGTACACAGCACTGCCAGCTCCAGGGTGGCAGTTACCCGTCTAATAGCACAAAATAACCTTGCTTGACAGTTTTAGGATGGGAAATGAAGGAAAAGAATATATTTTAAATTGAAACAGCAAGGAAAAATTTATGGAGACAGAATGCAATTTCCTCACTTGGAATGTGACCAGAGTAGCAGGATTAAGGAATCAAGAAACCTATTACAGCACATGAGGGTATAAAAGCACATTGCTCTCTGTTAAGAGTGTCTGGGGCACAGGTCAATGTTACAGACAGATGAACTCGATGCTCTGCTGCTTTTCTGCCAATTCCTGTGTTTTTCAGCCTTGTACAATAGTTTTGCTGCTCAAGGAAAGGATTTAGCTCACCTGGATTGTGGTGAGTCCACCTGAGAAGGCTTTTCGACTCCCAGGAGAACTGAGGCTGGAGTCTCCTGCTTCACGTCTTTCTCCATGATATTGATGGGGGAGAGTTTCTCCCCACTCAGACGGTCTGGTAACACATCTTTTCTGTTGAGGTTCACATCAGCATATGGGCAGCCAACTAACCTGTGTTACAGAGGAAAACAGAGAGACAGCAGGATGATGATGCATGTTTTTAACCAGCTTCAGGCAGACACGTCCATCAACAAACCCAGACAATGTGAGGCAACAGACACTCAGGGAGATGTTATTCCCCAGTTTTAGGAGTGGGAAGGCAGGGGATTATGTGGCAAAAGTAGAAACCAAAGTCATGTTTTTCAAGAGTCACCTGCAACCTGCTTGTCCAAACAGTATTTCAAGCAGCAAGACACTCTTGCAACTTACACACCGAAACATCCACAGCCCTTTCCTCGTTCAGTAGTGCCCCTACACCTTCCCTGTTCTTCCTTTTTCTACTGATGTATGTGAAGAAGGCTTTCTTGTTCTGTTTTACTTCCTTTGCCAGCTTCAGTTCCAAGAGGGCTTGGGCTTTCCTTGTTGCTTTCCTACAAGCCCTGACTACTTCCCTATGGTTCTCCCAAGTGACCAATCCCTTCTTCCATGAATTGTAAGATTCCTTCTTCCCTGAGATTTCCTTCAGGAGCTCCTTATTCAACCATGCAGGTCTCCCAGCATGTCTACCTGATCTTTTATTCAGGGGAATGCACCCAGCTTGAGCTTGGATCTTAAGGATTCCTCGATCTGAGATTGTTTTCTTCCTCTTCAAAATAGTTTGAGAATAAAATGTCCAAGAGCACATAACAACTGAAAAGGCAGAGCACAAAGCATGAGCTGCCTCTCCTCACTCATATCCTTCCATAACTTGATCTCTCCCTCTTTAACTGCCTCCTCATGCGCTGTTCTGGGGATATTGTTTTACCCAAAGCATTCCTGCTGAAATGCTGGCATGCAGAACTTGGAGCGAGTTAATCTGCGCTGGCTTGCGCTGCGGTTGTGATAATTACAGCAGCACAAACAGAACCACTTGGACACGAGAGGGAGCTGCGACTACAGCTGTAACAGTCTCCAGGATCAACACCCTGAGGTGATTCCAGTGCAGTGCAGGTGCTTCTAGCTGCACCAGTGCTACCAACTCTCTCCCTGTACTCTCCCCCTATACATACGTGTCATGCGTTCCGTATTGGGGTCCCTTGACGTGGCCGATACCGAGGCAGCCTGGAGTAGGACACACTTGTCCCACTGGTTCTGTTTGATTGACAGCATCTGTTAAAAAGGAAATAAACCCAGTTGAAGAGATGTATAAAATGCTCCCAAAGCCTGACAAGCAGAGTGCTCTTAGCAGACTTATTCAATGTAATAACCAGATGTCTGCTTCTACTTTACCTGGAGGGATCTGCAGAATGTGTCCAGTCTTTGCACACCAGCCTACTGGGTGAATATCAGGGCTGTCTGCTTCCACCCAGAAATCATAAGCAGAGTCCCAGCCATCAAAATGTATCTAAAAGAAGCAGAAAGTCTCGGTGAGAACG
This sequence comes from Rhinopomastus cyanomelas, assembly GCA_013400115.1. NCBI lineage: Eukaryota > Metazoa > Chordata > Aves > Bucerotiformes > Rhinopomastidae > Rhinopomastus > Rhinopomastus cyanomelas. The sequence continues at coordinate 309,531 of VXBP01000718.1, read as the reverse complement.
ACAGTTAAAGCCATGGCTCAGCTTTTCTTGTAGCTTCCCCTTCAGTTTCACCTTGCTGAGCTTGCGGCTGATTCATTCAGTCTTTCAGTCAGGCAAAACCAGTCTGTGCGTAAGGGTTACTGTTTGTTTCCCTGACCCCTCCCTCAGTGTTTGACACAACCACCAGATTTCAGTGCCACAATCACATCCCAGGGTCTGTAAGACAGCACAGATCATGGGGTGCTCCAGCACATCCCACACTCAGAGACCAAATCTACGCAAAATCAGTTGCTTATTTACTTGTTGCATTTCCTGAGGATCCCCAAACACCATAAAAGTCAACAAGTTCAGTAAGTTTAGCAGTCACCAGCCTGGAATTTTCTGTTCGATAAGGAAACTAACTTGTTAGCTGAGATCTGGGTCAGGTTAACAGAGTCTATGGCTCACTGCAGCAACAAGGCTGTTTTGTTTGTCTGAGTTTCAAACAAAGCTGTTGAGCTGACTGTTGTGCTACTGGTTACTGCCCAACATGACTCCTGCTTGTAATGACAGCGATGAGACTGACATTCAAAGGGCTAATGGGGAGCAAAAGACCTGGAGCTGTGGAGCCTCCAGCACTGCAGTCTCCTTCCTTAATTCCTCAGAAGACAAAACATGACAGAATTTTCAATATGAAAAGAATTCGTTACAATCCATTTATAGAACATATTCACACTGAACAATAAAGCTGCTTCCCACGTGTGCCAGGGCTTAACGTGCTTTGGGTTTCCCTTTGAGGATGTCAGGAAGAGGGAAAAAAAAAATCATCAGGTAGTTTTACCCCCAGGAGAACATTAATGCTGGAGGAACTGCTAAGAGACAGTTGTGAATTGTTATTTCAAAATAATGACATTAAACAGAAGCTGACAGCACCATTAGGGTTAGGGTTAGTTGATTCCATCAGATCCAACAAGGCAAACCAAGAGCAGTGTTGGCAGTGAGCTGCCTGCAGGATGGATCAGCTGCTGCTCCTTGTACCAAACCAGTGGGGTTTCCACACTGCCAGTCACTCTACTCCTCAGCACAAGGGCTCAGCACCCTGAAGCAAGGCCATACCTTAACGCGGTGGTCGTCTTTGTCAGCTATTGAAGCCACTCTTATCAGGATGGGATTTCTTTTGTCCACAGCCTCTAACTTCATGTTAACTTGGAATCCATGAACAGGGCACTGAAAGACAGGATGGCAAGAGGAATGTTGAAAAGTCTGGGTGTTCAGAGCTGCTCACCTACTCTGAATAAATTACATGGTGACTTTCCCACCCTTCAGCTGGGGAAGGCTGTTCCCAAGGGCAGGGAACAACAGGACAAGGGGTCATGGTTTGAAGCTGGAAAAGAGCAGAGTGAGGACGGACACAAGGAAAAGGTCTGGAATCTGAGGGTGGAGGATCCCTGGAACAAGGTGCCTAGAGAGGTGGTGGAGGCTCCATCCCTGGATCCATTCAAGGTCAGGTTGGCTGGGGCTCTGGGCAATCTGGCCTGGTGAGTGCTGGCCCTGCTTGTTGTCAGGTGGTTGTACTGGATGCCCTCTGGAAGTCCCTTCCAACCCTATAATTCTGTGATTCTAAGTCTCCATCTACATCTATTCAAGTACCTTTGCAGAGGGCTCTACAGGTTAAACTCAAGAGTTTCCTAGAGGATCAAACTGTCTACTTTGTCAGCAGCCCCAAACTACTGGTGAGGAAGAACAAGAGGCACTTCCATAACAGAAGAAAGGCCAGATGCTACCACCAGCTCCACCAACACACAGACTGTGCAGTCTGACAGTAAAACTCCCCATGGCAGCAGAGAGAAGATCTCACACCTGCCCAGGACAGTGGCCAGTCCATCCATGTCTCACACCTGAAACACTCCACCGTGGAACTTATCTCTTCACTACACTGCCCAACAACCTTCTTGGCACCTGCATAGCACAAAGGTACCTTCACTAAGCAGGTTACCACCTACTTCTTACAACAACAACTGCATCTGCTCAGTGATGACTGCTGAGAACTGCAGAGCTCAGACTGGAGAACAGCTCCTGCTGTGGGAGTCCCCCATCTGCAGATGCTGCCTCTCAAACTCTTTCTTTCAAACTGCAGCAGCCAAAGGACTGTGCAAACACTCCAGACTGCCCTTTGACCTGATGCATGTCCTTTGCAGCATCCTCAGATGTAAGGTTCTAAGTAACAGACTGCGTTTACCCATTTTTCCATTCATCTGCAAAAATCTGACTGCAAATTCCTGCTCTGACCTCCTCAGCTGAGGCTCTGGGCACGCTGGATACTCATTCAAACCACATCCCTCTTCACTTGTGCACACAAAGGTCAGGATTTCAGCAAGAGATGATAAATCGTGTCTTTGAACAGGATCAGGTTAATGAAAAGATGATTATTATCACCTGGCCCTCACAAGCTTCCTTCCCCTCTTTACTGGGGATGGAGGAGGAGGTTCATCGGGCAGCTAAGGGGATTATGGACTCCAAACCTCAAGTTCACTTTGGTCTTTTCAGCTGAACACAGATATTTATCCAGCAGAACCCAGACAACCTCTACTGCTTTTAGTTTTAAGAGCATCTTACTGAACCAGCCTCCCCTGTCTGCCTGCCTTGAGGAAGGAGCCTGAGTGCCAGAGAACAAAATCCTGCCCACAAGATGAGCTGGCCTGTTTGTTTAAGTCCTGCCTTTCTAGCAATGGCTTGTAAGTGGGTTTGAACTGAGAGCCCAAGACAAAGGGCTCAAATAGTGAGGCTGACAACCGAGCTGTCTCCTCCTGCCTTTTTGGGTGGAGGAGGAGAAGGCAGAAATCCAGACACAAGATCTACCGTTTGTGCTGCTGACTGGTGCCTCCAGACTACAGAGGAGAGCTCTTGAAAACTGTTCAAAACTAATTCAGTGAGAAATGTCTGTTCTGGCTCTCAACCTGTAGTTTTTACGTACTGATTTCCTGTAATTGCTAGCTGGAAGAATAATAATAATAATAATAAAACATCAATAACTGTGCTGCGTATTTGCACTTCAGACCAAGCAAGGCAGAAAAATAACGAGGTCTGAACTTGAAAAGACTTCTATTAACTGTTGAGATATCAAATGCCTTTTCTTTCCCCTGTCCCATTTCTGAAACAGTCTTGGATGCTAATTTATATTCTGCAGTTCCATGAGAGCCAGAATGGGCCCTTCTGCTCTTCTCTCAAAGCCAGGTACCTGAAGGAGCAAAACAAAACCGAGGCAGAGATGCAGGTAAAGCAGGAGAAGAGGCAAATGAGGCAGTTGGTTCCTCCTAGGGGAGACACTTGGGAAGAATCCCAGCCAGGGAATGTTGGCTGCTCAAAAGGCTCCCTGTCCTGAGCAAAGCTCTGCTGTCTTCAGGAGATGCTTCTCAACACATTTTATAATCTGAAGATGTGAGGAAAGAATGTGGTAATGACAGATTACTGAGGACTGGGAGGGTTATGCAGGTTGGACTTCACTTTCTTCGTGAAGAGTTTTATCACCTCTCCAAAAGATTTGTCTCGACAAAACTACTTCTCTTGTTCCTCTCCTGTGTAAAAGACCAACTGCTGCAGTCTTTTGCTTCTGCACTCTGAAGGTTCCAGCATTGCTGGGGTTTTACAAGCACAGCTCAGGACAAGGCTGAGCCCACATGGGGGAAACAAACGTCTCCTACTGACAAGCTTCACTCACGATCCTGTGCACTGGCTCTGAGGGGCTTCCCTTCACTTTGAGATGGAAGGTATTGTCTGCCCAGCTCTGGAGAACCTCAATCCAAAGGTGTCACTTTGCCATTCAGCTGTGCTGCAGACAACTCCAGCTGTGGCCTTAACAGCTAAATAGGCAAAACCAGGTGACACCTACTTTGCAACCTACAGCAGCTTCACACAGACACCTCCTGAAATCTCCCAATTACCAAACTCGTGTGGCTGGAGCATTGCCTCCCTTATCTGAGGCCTCCCTGATTGCTTTTCCTCCTCAGTCCCCAAAAGCTTACCAACAGAACATATGGAGGGCAGCAGGCATTAACCTGCAACGTTAACTGCATCAAAAGGAATCAAGACAAGTGGCACAAGGGCACAGAGAAGTTTGGAGTTGAACCACAAAGCTGGGCAAGGTGTGAAGAAGCTGCTAAGAAAAAATAAGCCCAGCTTTAAAAGTTTGGGGTTTTTTAATGAAGTTATTTCAAAGGCTTTTGTTTTGGATTTTGCTCACATTTAGCTTTCAGACAAATGCACTGAGCCAAAATAAGAAGCAAGAGCTCATGCTCCCAAGGTTGAGAGAATCATCTTCAGATTTAGGAGCTTGGCAGCGATGCTCTATCATCTGTCAGGAGATTTATTTCTGTGGAGGGCACAGCTGGCTCCTCCTTAGAAGAACTCAGATCTACGTTACAACTTCTAAGTCCCTGATAGGAGCTTCTCACTCGACCTTAACTCCAGACTCACCAGTCAGGAGGAGAAGATTTGCACAACTGCATGGTTACAATATTTTATGTTCCTGTTCCACTTCCTGTTCTCCATGAAGGGAGAGTCTGGAAACATCGGTTCAGACAGCACCAGTTCTGTTCAGATGTCAGCTGGGAGATTCTCTCTGTTGACACAGTCAGGACCTCAAGCAGAAGACCAGCTCTTTCTCCTCTACAAGCCCTCTCTCAGGCAAGGTACTGCCCTTCACTCATCCCTCTGAATCTGTGCAGACTGAAGGCAGCTAATGGAGCAAGAGAGGATGTTTAGTCAAAAATCATCTCCAAAGTGGCTTTTCATGGCATTGAAAAGGAATAAATTTCATAGTCTGCTGTGTGTTTTGTTTTAGCAGCAATGAGAGATGTTTTACTGTAAAAATCCCTCTTGGCACAGACGTGTTGGAGCCTCCTCAGGGGACTAAAGCCAAGAAAGAGCAGCTAACAGGACAATCAAAGAGATTCACCAACCGGTTTGAATGATCTTGCTGGAACTGCCTGGGATTTAGTTTCTTCCAAGTACTTCTCCCAAGAGAAGGCCACAGAGTCATTGTATCCTGAAAAAAACAGAGTTAAGTAAGAAATCCCCATATTTATGTTACACACAAGAGCAGAGCAGCTCTGTGCCACCCCACGGCTCTGGGAAATGCTGTTCATTTACACCCAGCACTGCAAGGGTCCCCAATGTCTACACAGGGCTTTAACCCTGACCTGAAATACCCCAGGAGTTCACTTCTGCACAGCTTAATCGATGCTTATTCTCTAGAGAAAGCTGACAATTAAGAGCTAGTCAGAGGATTTGGTGATGTGCAATGGCATCAGTGAATTAATTCCCTGTGTTATTAAGGATTCTACGTGTGAGTGCCTGGGAGCCTGCAGAAACTTCTCGTCTCCTGATTCCTACTCAGCCACAGCTGAGCCAAACCAGTCTGGAGAGCTAAAAGGGCTCTGTTGCTGTTACCGTAATCTCAGACAACTACAGGGTGCTACTCCAATGATAATGGGGTGTTTTTCTCTGGCAGCTATGTCTAAGAAACTGCTCTACTTTTTTGTTTCTCTTCCTGTTTCAGTATGTTTTAGGCTCAGTATTGTTTCCTTTTGCCAGGAGACTGCCACGACTAAACGCACAGGACAGTCTGAAAATTGCTGCTCATAAATCTCTCAGCAGAGAGATCAGAATCGACTGCAGATTCTGCTGGGGGCAGAGGCACTCAGGGTATGAGGAGGGGAACTGCACACCATGGCCCTGTAGCACGTTCCAGGAGCAGGAACAGAAGTGGTGTCACAGAATACCACCATTTATAAACCCCTCTGCTAAGGCACTGAGACTCACTCCTCCAATGCAGAGGGACCTCTGCTAAACTTGATAGGCAGTAATTACAGACATTCTTGCTCGGGGCTGACTATCTAGCAAACACAGAAGACATAATTTTTAAATTTTAAATTATTTTTCAGGTGAATAAGCACTTCCACAGTTTAAAACCAACAATGATTTTCCTGTTGGTTCAGTCCTTTCTGTCAATATTCCCTTCATTTACTGATTTCCAGTGCAGCAGAGAGAGATGTGGCTTCCATGTCTCCTACATTTCCAGAAATTCCATCTCACCATCTACAAAACCATGATAGTGATTCCTCTTTCTTCCAGCTAACCTTAAGGGAAATGCTGCAGAAGCTTCAAAGTTCCAAAATCAAATTCAATTACCAGTTCCTAAACCCCACTCCATTTGTTGAAAGACCGGTGATACAACCCAAAATGTAGTGGAAAAAAGTCTGAGCAATAATATTGTTCAAAAATCTGAAGAGTAGTATTGTTCAGTCAGTAGGGAAAAGTTCCTAAGTGGAGGAGAAAGGAATCTGGGTGTCCTGGTGGCCAGCAGGATGGCCAGGAGCCAGCAATGGGCCCTGGTGGCCAAGAAAGCCAATGGCATCCTGAGTGGATGCCAGGAGACCTGGCCTCAGGAGACCATATCTGGAATATTGTGTCCAGTTCTAGGCCTCTCAGTTCAAGGAGGACACAGAGCTACTGGAGAGAGTCCAGCACAGAGGCACAAAGATGATGAAGGGAGGGGAGCATCTTCCTCATGAGGAAAGGCTGAGGGAGCTGGGTATCTTGAGCTTGATAAAAATGAGGCTGAGGGGTGACCCCATGGATGTTGATCAATATGGAAAGGGTGGGTGTCAGGAGGATGGAGCCAGGCTCAGTGGCACCAATGATAGGACAAGGGGCAATGGGAGTGAGCTGGAACAGAGGAGGTTCCACATCAACCTGAGAAGGAACTTCTCCCCGTTGAGGGTGACAGAACCCTGGAAGGGGCTGCCCAGGGGGCTTGCGGAGCCTCCTTCTCTGGAGATGGTTAAAACCATTTTCCTGTGTGACTGGATCTAGGGGATCCTGCTGTGCCAGAGGGATGGGACCGGATGATCTTTCGAGGTCCCTTCCAATCCCTATTGGTCTGTGATTCTGTGATGCTGTAACTCATTAATATGTCATTACATGGCAGATAAAACTTACAGGTTTTTCTTTGACTGAGACAAGAAAGAAGTTTCACTTTCAACATACCAGGTGGTATTGTCAGTGGGATTCCAGTTGCCTGACAGTAGCCAACAGGACAAATATAGGGGCTGCTCGTTTCACACCTGAATCAAAGAGAGAAAGTTGGCACCAGTCAGTTTTAAAGCAAAAAGTGGAGCAGAATTTCCAGTGCTGGCTGATCTGTCTGTGCTGGGTGAGCAGATGCTGTCAGTGGGTGTGATCGTGGTGCAAGAGAGAAGCCTTATCCCGTTACAATCTATGACGCCAAATGTTCAAGGTATTTGAGCTGCCCCAAAAGATGGAGACACAGAGAAGGAGGTCTGGTGCTTTAAGAGAACCCCAGCAAAAAGCCTCCCACACACACACAGTACCAATCACAGTCCAGTCTGGACATTGATCATGCAGGTTCAGGCTGCAACACAATGGAAGCAAAGAAACAGAACCCAAATCTCATCTCTAAGTGAAACTCCATTACCGTGGAGGAAGGGGAATTTCTTTGCCTGGAACTGCAGGCTATCCTTCATTTCTAGCTGAAACCCACTGGTAGGTTGCCTAGGACCCCTTTTTAGTGCATATTTAGACCAAAGCAGTCCTTCAGATCTGGGAAAACCCTCTGTGTTCTCTGCCAGCCTGTACTTTGAAGCTTTGTTTGCTCATGTTTCCCATTAGAATTTTCAAACTTCCAAACAGAACATGGTGTGGAAACAAAGCTTCACAGATTAAAGTGGAAAAGGAACAAGATCTGAAGTCCTGCAAATGGGAACACTGGTGTTAGGAAGCTCTGCGTGGGGTAGCTATGGCAAAGAAAGACCAACTTGCCACCAAACGAGGTTCCAACTCTGAAAAACAATCCAAAGGAGCTTTGGAAGAGAACCCAGAATACTGATCAGTCAGGGCTATTTTGATAGGTCCCTTGTGCTGCTGTCACAGACTCTTAAAGATAAGTTGTTCCATTCATGCAGACCAAAAAGGCAGATTTCCTTAACAAATATTCCACCTTGCCCCAGGTGGGATCAAGATTCTCAGATGCAGAACAACTGTAAGTGCAGGTCAGGACTTCAAAACCTAAATGCTGGCAATCATTTTTATTCTCAAAAGGCTTTAGTCAAACTCTGCTGATGCAAACAGCAAAGATTTCTGCTGAGTTCAGTACTCTCCCTGCTTTCAAATGAGTTTGCAGAGAGATGCCAACACTCACTACCAGTTCTTGAGGAGACTGGTGTCACTAGCGGAGCTGACGACTCCTTCAGCTCTGCCCGAGGGGGGGATAACGTGGACATTCCCTGGCCTGACTCAAGTTGGCCAGCAGGCAACTGGTGCTTTGGGAAAGCCCAAAGTAATTATTCAGATGCTTGAAAACGGATTTAAGATCCCAACTTTAGGGACTACATTTAAAATAACACACGTTAAAAAAGCACAGTCTATTTGCAGATACATGTTAGAAAGAGAAGGTCCTTACCAGTAGTCGTAACTCTTGTCCCAGTTATCGAAATGAATGAGCAGGCGGCTATCCACAACATCTGCGACAGTAGCAACGCACATCAGCGACGGATTCTTCTTGTCCACTGCCTCCAGCTTCATCCCCACACGAAAACCAGTGGGTGTGGCAGACTGAGGAGCAGGACAAGAAAGGGACATCAGCCACATTCTAGATCAGGCCATTTAAATTACCTGGATAAATTCATTTGTTGCAGATTGTGACCACAGAATTCCCAGATGAAAACCCACTACAGTGACTGGTAAGAGGTCTGCAGCCAAGACTGCCCTGTTCTGGCAATGACTGTCACTACTTCTAAAAATGAACTGCTGTAACTCAAATAACAGCATCTCCAGGTACACAAGAGCACAGATGCAAAGGCTGGGGCACACAGACACAGAGCAGAGCTGCACCACTGGGCCCTAATCCTACTGGACTCAACATTCTGTCCACGTGAAGCATCAAATCCACCAGGTCATGGCCTTTGTGTCACTTGAGTGACACAGAATAAGGGGGTGTTACAGGACAACCAAGGCTAAGAAATAAAAGAAAGAAACAGTGAGTGAAGGAAGAAAAATGCTCAGGATCCACAGCCTCACAATGAATCCCAGGGCACACATGAGCGTGCTGCTGGAAACCAGAAATTATTTTGGAAATGATTAAATTAGAGGCAAAGTGACACAAATCTCTAGGCTGTAGGGACACAGCAAAACAGACCGTTGTAATATATTTAATAAATGGTGGAGTAAATCTTTTCCTCCGGTATTAAGGAAGAAGGGAAATACAAATTCTCTCTCTGCAAAGCCGGTGACTGGGGGAAGGAAGAAAAATTGTACTCGTTTTCCACCCTGGAAATAAATCAGAGCAGGAAGCAGCCTGCATTGGACTGTCCCCTGGTTGTACCTCTGATGTGAGGATACAAAAACCATGTACAAATTCTGGCCAACGCTCACTTAGCATCAGACCTACTAGAAACATCTTGCATTCAGCATCACCACTTACAGTGCTGTGTGTCTTAAAAAGGCTCTTTGGAGCTGCTTGAGCTTTGTTGTTCTTCAAATAGGAAGTCCAATTAAATTCTCCCTCATTGAACCCTAGAAAGAGGGGGGAAAGAGTGTCTCAGACAGACCTGTTACATCCCAATTGCTTTCTCAGAAATGGAAATTACTTGGGAAGAACATGAACTGGGCACAGTAATGGCCTTTCTGTAATCTTCAGGGGTTATGAATTTCAAGTGAAACATCTTGCTCTCAGTAAAACATCCAATAATTGATCTCAACCTTCAAATATTTCTAGGAAATGGAATGCACCAAAGAGTGAAGTTCCGAACCCCAAAGAGACTCCTGGCTTAGGATTTCTGATTTGACTGACAATCTCCATCTTGGGGAGTATCAAAAGGAACATGGTCTGTTCCTCTGCGGTTCACTGTCTCAGTTACACTCCTTCCCTTCAACCCACTCGGGATGGAGTTCCACAACGGAATCGCATTAGAGATGAAACTCGCACAGGCAGGACAAGCAGTTCCCAGCAGAACTGATGGTTCCTTGCACACCGCTCCATTTTATTTCCATACCTTTAGGAGGGAGCAGCTTATGATGTGTTTTTTCACACCAGCCAACAGGATGGATGTCTAAGGAATCAGCATTAAGCCAGAAGTCGTAGCAGTCTGGGTAACCATCGAAGTGTAAGCGCAGTCTGTAGCCATGTACCTATAAGCAAGGGAGCTCTCAGTATCTTAAAAGGCTCTGAGTGAAGTGAAAACACTAATAAAATGCTCCTTTTGCATTTGGATATATAAATAAAAGTAAATATAAGATCTCATTTGTTTCTCTAAAGTCTAGTTTTAGTTTTCAACGTTTCCATGCTTCTCTTTCCTCACTTCAAACATTGAAAATGCAACTGGTCACTGTAACTAACCCCTAATCACACGTTCCTTTAAATGTTTATCCACATGACATTAATAAGATTCTTAGTGTGAGCTACACTTGCAAACCTCTGGCAGCAGTATTTCAGGTATAGATCCTTAACCAGGGAACACTATTCTGCCAGCGAACTCCTCCTAAGCGCTAAGTCATTAAAGTACTGTCATTCTTAGGTTTCTACTTCTTATTGAAAAAAATCTCTCCTCCTAAATGGACAGAGGACTTCTGAATCAAAGATAGAAACAGCAACTACCTCGGCCACGGTGAGAACACAAAATTGAGAGGGATGCTCAGGATCCACTCCTTCCAATTTCATTCCGACTTTAAATCCATTCCGGCTTTGAGGGAATGACTGATACTGTGAATAGGGGGGAAGAAGAAGACAGTTTGGTTTAACTCCCAAAGACAAAATCTATTGCAGAGCAGCCAACAGGTACATTTAAGGCTTCACATTTTAAGGTGAGAGAAAAAAACTCTATGGCTAAATGACTGCTGCTCTGACAGGTGGGCACAGGTAGAGAGATCAGTAACAGCATCATCACCTTATTTCAGATTCGCTTGCTACTCTAATGAATCTCTCAAAAACACTGAACTATGAGTCTGCTTCATTTAGCCCTGAACCAATCTTTCAGCAGGTGCAGAAATGAGCTCTGCTCAAACTGAAGAATCCCCTTCACAGGAGCACTGGCAGAAACAAAGAGCCAGGAAAGCTCAAAGCCCTTTGCTGTGTCAGCATGAGGTCAGTGGTCCAAGCCCTCCCAAAAGGAAACTTTACACCTAGCAATGGTAAAGGGGACAAGGGATGTGGAGCCTGTTCACACCATCCTTCCAGAAAACAGCTGCTTTTCCATTTATTTGCAGTCTTAATCCAAACTAAACATCAGTAGGAAAGGGTTCAAACAAATCTGAACTGGAATGGCATGTGGCTCATTGCATTTGCCGTGGTTACCTGACCTTCCTTCTTATATCACTCTGGAAGGTGCCAACAGCCCTCTCTGAAGAGCTCACTGAGAGCTGAACCTTTAACGTGGACTGGGGCACTGGAGTCCAGAAGCAGTTTCACCAAGGCTGATTTCATCCCCTCCCACCTCCAGTGCATCAGGCCATGAACGAACACAACTCACACCCTTCCTCCTAACAGTCACTTCTCACTAAGACACTCAATGAGGCGACTGCAGAGGAAGGGGTGTTGTACAAGCACAGATGAAGCACAGGACACGTGGAAGACATCAAGCTGTCCCTCTCCACCACTGCTTGGAGATTGCCTAACAATCCAATAAGGCAGAGCCACCCAAAGCAGAGAAAAACAGTTGCTGTTTATTTCTGAGCTTGAACCAGCTAGTTTTACACCCTGGTTTGGGATGTGACTCACAGGGCAGACGTTTGTTTCCACCGTGCTTCAGGGCTGGAAACCAACCTGGAGGGAATTTACCCCCTGCCTGCGCTGAAGCTACTCCTAAACAGTCTCCAGCCCTGCCTCCCCAGTGTTAGTAACTCTGTGACGTTGCCTGAGAAAAACATAGCAAGAGATACCAAAAAGCTGCCAACCTCTCTGAACAGTTTGATAGGAGCAGCTGTCATCCTTTCCGCTTCTAAGTAGGAAAACCAGTTCCATACTGTCTTTCCAGGAACAGCTAAATCAATCAAAAACAAAGAGAAAAGAGAGTGTTTCTTCCAACTGTCACCCACTCTACCCCTCTCTTATCCTTCTCCCCCTAGGTATCCCCTAACTTTGTTCTGCTGTGGCACCCCAAAGGCTTTTGACAAAGGGTTGGGATTCCAGCAGTGGGGAATCCTTGCTCATTTCTCATTTAAAAATAACTCTGACTATAGCACAGGTTAAATGAATTGCAGTACCCAGACTGCTGTTGAGTTGCCTCTGTAAAGTTTGGGCAAGTAACTTAAAATTGTGGAATAGAATTCCTTCTCCTGATACTTCACAGAATAATAACGGGTAAGACATGAATTAGATGATTTTTACATTGACAGATGTAAAGATCACCTTCCAATCCCTAATGTTCTGTGATTCAGTGATTCTCTAAAAGCAGCACAAAAAGGCACAGAACTGCAGCTGAAATAAAACTTCAATGAAAATCCATGTGAATCTTTGCTTAGTTCACTAAGTTTTTTCTTTTATATCTACACACACATATTTATAACCTGCATCTATGAGAGAGGCAGCTACTAGCTACCTCATCTGTGAGAGAGATGATGAAAACATCAACTTGGGTAGGTGCTTGGGTTCACCCTAGTAGGACCAGAGTCATAAAGACAGAAAATTACATGTTTAATGCATATGAAAATCCTCTCTCCATTTCCATATACTAACCAGGTAGATAATAAACTTAACTACATACAATCTATAATCAATCATGTGTTGTTTACAACTCCTTTTCTACTCAGCATCTGCAGTCTGTGGCTATAAAGCTCTCCAAAGCCACTGGAGAAAAGAATAAAAAAGATTCTTATTGTTTTCAGAGCTTTGGACCAGGCTGCCTCCTCTTAGATCCTCGACACCGTGCCCATCATGCAGGCGAAACTGGTTTGTTCTTGCTAACACATTTCAGAAGACTGGCTGTGCTAAGAGGGTTATGGACCTAATAAGCTCTTCTGAATGTGAAATGAGCTCTACTGTCCCTTCCTCTTCTGTTTACTATTATTCACTTTAGATAAGCTAGTAAAAAAAAAATCAATCTGTAAACATTAAAGAAAAGAGATGCTGAGCTTAGCTCACCTTCTTTTAGCGCTCTAGCGTTTCTGCAGTTTTTCTTATTGTTTGATTTATTCTTCTCCTAGACACAGATAAAATATTAGTGAGCAATATTGGTTTTTTCCCCCCTCTCTCTTTCATCATGTCCCAATGCAGTTACAACAGGGATGTAACAGGTCACTAACAGCACTATTAGCTACCACTTCTGTCTCTTGAATAACCCTGCAAGAACATCGGTAGGGTATGTTACACACACAGAGCTCTGATCCCACAGTATCCCTAAGGAATTATTGAACATATGCTACTGAAGTTCGTTTAAATCTGGCAACTGAGGAGCAGCACTGTCCAAAATTTCCATTACATCCATAGGATTTACTTTCTGTAGTGCAGGATTTACTGCTCACACAAGCAACCTCACTGTAGCACTGCATTTTCTTCTTCCCTTGAGGTTCTGAAGTCCACTGAGGCCAGGGAACAGATACAGGGAAAAAGTCATTTCTGAAACCCTGACAGAAGCAGCAACTTCAAGTAGCTATTGTCATAGATGGCATAGATGGACAACCCAGAAAACAGGGTCTTCCTGGGTCACCCTCCGAGCCAGACTGCCAGTCACATTGCTTCTTTGCAGGGCTTTGTTTTCAATCTCATACTTAATTCACCCTGGGTCGTCACTCAAACCAAAAAAGGGCAAAACCTGAAATCAAAGCTGCCTGTCCACCATGGCCCAGAAGAGGAGGAGGTAGTTTCAATGGAGGAGGAGAAGGGGGAAGACACCCCATGTAGGTACTTTTAAAAACATCCCATAGACATCCCAGAGGAAAGGTGAGCAACAAGTTACCAACAAACACCCACCTCGGCAGATCTGCCTTACAAAAGGATGTGCAATATGTGAATATAAATAAAACACTTCAGGCTTGAGACACTATGTACAGGCAGCAGTGTGGGTTTGCACCAGGAGGGGCCCTAAAGGGGGGAAGAAGCTTAATGGAAATGAAGCTCAGGTCAGGTTCATTCACCACTACCAGGGATTCCAGCAGCGCAGGGAGTGTGCAGGCAAGTCCCTAACAAAAGCAACTGACACTGACCTGCAGTACCATGTAACAGCACTGGAAGTAATTTTGGAAGATGTGTTTGTGTTGCTGTGACTGACACCTGGAGCACAGGGCTCTGCGTAACCAATAGTTACAGTCTCCAATCTTGCCTTGAACTTCGCAAGAGCTTTTCACAATCTGATCCTGAAGCAGAGCAGGATCAGCCCCAGGCCAGTCTCATGAGCACAGAATAACCTCCCTCAGCTCCACTGTGAGGAGACACAGAACGGTCTACACTCTTCACAGCTCTCTTTAAAGAAAAGACATGCAGGTCCCTTTACCTCATCTTCATCAGCATTTCCCTCGTCATCCTCAAACTCCACAACCGATCTTCTCTTCCTCCAGAGATGCTTCACAGGTCTGCCAGTCTCACTCGTCCGAGAGCCACTGCCGAAATGAAGATTTCTACTATTTCCCCTGTTTTTGCAATCATCAGAAAAGTCTCTGGTATCACTAAACATCCAAAATGGAAAATAAAATCAAATTAAGAGCACCACAATATTCCTGCAGTGTTCCAGTGTCTCTGGACCTCTTCAGAAGACTGAGGGTGCCGGAGCTGAAAACCTAAAGCAGCAAATTGTGTCTGCAGGATTTGCCAGATACGGATCTTAACAGCTGTCCCAAGTCCCAGAGCAGCTTGAAAGGGTTTTTAATTTTGCCTTTTTACAATTCTGCAGGAAGCTAAGCCACCATCATCCTTAGCTGCATGACTGGGAACTGAAGCGTTTCCTCAGCTGGGAGCTCTTGAGAGGAGCTTTCCTGTCTGACATGGGAGCCTCCAGGGTGACAGGAAGGTCATGGGCTCTGCCTCAGCCACATCAAGCTAACAGATGCTCTACTCGCAGCAACACATTCCCTAACACAATGTGCTCTTTAAATATTTTCAAACACAGAACATGAAGACTCTGCAGTTTCCTTACCTGTGCTGCTGACAGCCCACCTGAGTGGAAAACTTCCCGTTCTTAAAGCAATCCATTGGCTGCTGGACTTGGTGAGGCACTGCAAGAGACAGTGATGAAATTGAAATGTTAGAGCATCTTTCATGCAATTAGTTCTGTCAAAGTCCTTTTTGAACTTCCATTAAGTGACTCTCACTATCCCACTGGGAAGGAAGTAATGATTGTCTGTGTGAACACCACCTCATTAAACAAAAAAACCCTCTTATTGGTAATATTTTAATTTTGGAGAAACCCTGTTCCCTGTCAAAGTGACAAAGGAGGATACAACCTCAAGGCTCTAACCAGGTCACAGCTACTACAAATCTTTTAATATTTTATATAATCATAGAATTCCAGAGTGTGTTGGGTTGGAAGTGACCTCCAAAAGCTATCCAGTCCAACCCCCCTGCACCAAGCAGAGCCATCTCTCACCAAACCAGGCTGTCCAGAGCCCCAGCCAGCCTGAGCTGAAACGAGGCCTCCACCACATCTCAGGGCAGCCTGTTCCAGGGATCCCCCACCATCAGATTCAACAACTTTTTTCTCCTGTTCAGCCTCAACCTGCCCTTTTCCAGCTTCAAACCATCTTAATTCCTAGTAACCCTCTAAAACCTGAAAGACAAATGTCAAACAAGTCCATCTGGTTTGGACACTTCTAATAGAGTTGGTTCAGTTTAAAACATTTTTGTTTTTACACTTATTTTCTATGAATGAAAAGCTGTGGTGGGCAGCCTCCAGAGACAGCCCATTATTGATGGGAGAGGAGAAACAGTTATTTCTGTATCTAGCAAGGGACATCTATCAAACTTTCATCTGAAACAAAGCATGGAAATGTAAGGAATAATTCAAATCTATCAGCTTGCGTTTGTTTTCTCCTATGATTTGAGTTCTTCCTAATGTGCATGGGGAGCTCCTACGTACAGCGTTGATCCTACTCAGCATTTAGTGGCACCCTGTGGTTTGATCAATCCATTTCTGAATGCACCATTAAACACTTTAAAAGACAAGAAGGGGGGGAACCCCATCCCACACTGCCCAATCCAGAACCTTGAGCTATGAGCCACTTGGATTTTTCTGTTTAAAGCCATTTCCATACTCTCCTTCCCAGCCCTTGTTCTGCTGTGACGGCTGACGTTTCTCATTCATAGGTGATTGCTCCCCATAGTCCAATATGGATGTTGGATGGCTGTGGCTGGAGCTGGGCAGGCACTGCCTAGGCATGGACTGCTCCTGTCACAACTAACAGCCTCTCCCTGCACCATCAGGGACCAATGATTCCAAGCAGGGGAAAGAAAAACCAGGGAAAACCTGGAAGAAGCAAGAGCTCTGGAAGAGCTCTGCTCAGTAAGTCACCCTGATCTATGGAATAGCCTGGGATTAAAGGAGTGTGAAAACTTTTCAGTGCTGAGATGTCCGTACAAGAGCAGGTGATGGATTCACATCTCCTCAGCTCACACAGACGAGGAGAACTGCCCAGGATCAGCAGGAGTGTAAGTGATTGACTCTATGTAAGTGACTCTGCAGAGCATACAGTGGAATTCCAGGTCAGAAAAGCCAGCAGGGGAGACAGGTACAAATCTTCCTACCCTGAAACAGAAGCACTTCCATCAATCCTGGGCAAAGCTAAGTGGCAGACACTCGTCCAGGCAGGCAACATGATGAGAGCTCGTCCTGTCAAAGCAATTCTCTCCCTAGGGATGCCTGCCTCAGTGATGTTGCTCTGCCTTGACTAGGGACTCAGCACTGCTGACACAGAGGTAATGTCCGTTCAGTGACTGCACAGGACACACTGGTGCAGTGGAATAACAGGCTCCAGCTGCAGTCCTGTGATGTCTGCATGTCCCAACTCATTCTCAAGTCTCCTGCCACCACCTCAGAAGACAACAGACAAATCTGTGAAGGGTTCCCTATACCAGAGTCAAGTGCTGTCACACTGAACCAAGGGCATCTTCCACTGGAACAGGTTGCCCACAGAAGCTGTGGATATTCCAACACTGGATGTGCTGCAAGTCAGGTTGGATGGGGCTCTGGGCAACCTGGACTGGTGAGAGGTGTCCCTGTCCATGGCAGGGGGTTCGAACTAGATGATCTTTAAGGTCACTTCCAAAGTAAACCAGTCGGTGATTCTATGACTGAAACAGGGCCAGAAGCTAATGGTGCTTTGGGGTTGAGGGCTCCTTGTAAGGGGTCTGTAAGACCCTTGGACACATCATTTAACCAAAATAAACCAGTGCTTTATCAAAGTGAAGAAGGCTGACCTGCTGAACCAAGTGGTTTGGAGTAAAGAGCTTAGGGGGTTATCACATAAATATTCTGCTTTGAGCTACTGGTTTCTGGATAAACAGTGTAAGACCAGGTCTGCAAAGAGCTGACGTACTTCTTGTCTCGTCTATTGATGTGCCTGTCCAGCAACACACTCATATTATTCTGTTAAAAATCAGTTTTCCTCTAATTTCAATTACAGCACCCTTGCAAACCTCAGAATTCTCTTGGCTCATAGCACAACCCTTGGCATGAACCAGGTTAGAGGAGGCTCGCAAGGATGTTCTTTGCAAAGACTATTAACAGCACTGGGTTCTCATGCTGAGCCAGAAACCCCAGGTCAGCAGAGCCCTGAGCATCCACTTGTGCTCCACTGCGTCATGCAGCAACTAGTGAAGGGCTTCATGCTGGAAGCTCCCACCTCCCCTGAGGGCAGTGAGCTAGGGCACAGCTAAATGAGAAAATCAAGCACTGCCAGGTCCTGTAAGTTGGCCACACAGCTCCTCAGCTGAGCCCTGGGGCCTAGCGTACCTAGCACCATGCCAGGCCATTCCCAAACACTGCTCAGGAGCTGAGACACTGCCCAGGAGGGTAACCCCCTCTTCTGAGAGGCTGCAGGTATTTAATAGGGTGAATACGATCAAACCATTCTGGTCTCAAAGCCCCAAACCACGCAGTTTGTTTTAACAGAGACTTAACTGCTGTCAGGGCAAGTCAGTCACCAGAGTTAAGGAGAAACATCAGTGTCATTGCTGATCCACTTCCCTGGGAAGAAAGGCTTCAGCTTCCCAGAGAAGAGAAGAGATCTCATCAAGAGATCCCGGTTAAAACTCAGCATGACCAGGATGTTTCACTGTATCAAGAGACCCAGCTTGTTTCTCTGACCTCACTCACCTCCTGCAGAGGTAAGTGCGATGCCTGTGCCAGGCTCTGTTACAACTATGTGGTAATTACACTCTAAATACTCCTAAAACACAAATAAGCCAGTGACTCCTTCCACTCACTTCCAGAGGGAGCATCAGGCTGCTGAAACAACACGGTTTGGTCAGACCTGCTTCTGGAGGGTTTTCTAGAAACTCTCCATTATCTTCTATGGCACAAAGCTCACCTTTTGAAGCAGAGCTCAAGGCAATGAGAGCCCGGACAGCAGCGGGAACCAAGGCGGCAGTGGGATCGGAGGCAGCAGTGGGATCGGAGGCGGCAGCGGGATCGGAGGCGGCAGCGGGATCGGAGGCGGCAGCGGGATCGGAGGCGGCAGTGGCTGCTAAGATTCTAAGAGCTTCTATAGCTTCTGCTTCTTCTACAGAAACCACATTTTGGGTACAGATTTCTAGCTGTCCATGCTCGTTTGTAAAGAACTGCAGGCAAAAGAAGAAATCAAGTGAGTAAGCAGGAGTAAAGGGGTGAGGAAGTGAGACAGGAAGGTATGTGGTTCCCCCAAGAGCAGGTAGATAGGGGACAAAGGGAAATGGCTGAATATGCATTAAAAACCATTAAAATAATTAACCATAAAAGCAAGAAACAGCTAGCACAACTCTTCCACCAACAGGCCTCCGCCAAAATCCCCAGGGATGCATTTTGTACCCAAGAAGGAAAGCAATGTTTACTCCTCCTGATTAGGTTCTGTCTCCCTTATACACCCTAGCTATCCCTAGAACAACCTAGTTCAACCCCAGACCCTGCCCTGATAGTTCAAAGTCTTCCAGCAAAGCACACTTCCATCTACTGCAGTCATCAACTTCCCTAAAATCTGAGTGCAAGCAGGAATTGCCCACCTGCTGGCGGAGAGGTCACGTTCCAGTGGACAACTTGGCCATAACATCCTTCAGCTGCTGCTGGCTGGGCTTGAAAGAGACCAGAGAGGACTGCGACTGCAGGAACCCAGTGAGAAGCCAAGCAGTTCTCAACCCCTCTTCAATGAGCAGACTTGACAGTCTGCTGGGAAATGAACTTCCCAGAGGAGCAGAGGAACGTGGGGACAAGAGGGACAACACTGCTGAAGAGCAGAAACTGAGAAATCACAACCCAAGACAGAGGGGAAAGGGTCAAGTTCCCAACAGCTGTTTCTGAATGACCCTGAAATACCTGTAACAAGACACTGGCAGGTGGGTGCCAGGTACCAGTACTGACAGCAGTCCCAGCTCCCAGTCCCAGCTCCCTAAAGTTTTGACCCTCAGGAAACCATCCATCAGTTGCTGGGGTAGGTGACCCATGGAGGTCACAGCACATCCTTCCTCTGCTCCAACACAGCACGTGCCTCCCAACCCCACACACACGCGGGTGCAGAACCACAAAATTTCCTCTAGACAGAACCAAAGGAGAGACACATGGCAGAGCTCTGAGCCTTTCTAGCTTACCAGACCTCCTAGATGCACTGCACTGGTCCAGACCCAGTGGTTACAGTGTGCCAAGTCAGTGGCCACATGCATCTTTTATTGGTCCTGATTTGCAAACTGAGCACCCAAAATAGTGATTTTTCTTTAAATAACTTTCTGGGTGAGCAAACAGCTCTAAAGATCCCTGGTTTCTCAATGTTCTTCACTGCTGCAACATGGAGCTAGCGAACTTCAGAATGAGAGAGACCACTTATCATGGAAAACCGAGCCCAGGCCCCACAAAACAGAAGTTTGTTCCCCTGGGGGAACAGCCAGCCTCATCCTGAGACTCTTCAAGGCAATACCTCTTGTTCCTCAGCTTGGTGTTACCAACAGGACTAACATTCCCCTACACAGAATAGTTCAGTCCAATGTGCTTGCCAGTATGAAATCCCCACACGCCCTCCTGAAACCACCTGACCTCCTTGGGAATGTTTTGAAGGGAATAAAGCAGAGAAAACCTATTTCAACTAGTAAGAGATGGGAGGGGGAGAATTAAGAGCAAAAGCATTTGGCATCTTAGGAATGAAGCAGCTCCCTGTGCAGCTGGTGATCACGTTCCAGCAGAACCACTAACCATGGTGCACTGATGGGTGCTCTTCTACTTGATCATCTGGTATAAACCAGTACAGTATTATATGGGGACTCTGTTGGTTCCTGCTATTACAAAGAATCAACAGAAGTGAAACTGTTTTGGCACAGGACCGTTACTGCGCTCAAGAGCAAAGCCACGGCAATGCACCACCTGTTATGCTCTGCGAAGAAGCAGAATAATAATGGGTTTGATTAAATAAAAGGCAGAAGTTAGGCCACTGCCAAATAACCATCCAAAGGGCTTCCAATAAAGTCCATGGACCCAGTTTGATGGGAGCGTAAATGACTGATCTCACAGCGCTCCAGGTGTTTAAGTCCATCCCTATTCCCTCCAGGAGCTCTGCCAGCCCATGTATACAACAGGAGGAGGAGGAGAGAAGGAGAAGGCTGTTGACACGTGCAGAAGGTGGGGTCCCACTCTGAATACCCGATGCCACACTGACAACCTGATTGTTTAGAGCTCTCAAGTCCCTTCAGCTCCAATTTATTTCACCTCAAATTGATTTTCCCCCTGCCCCCAACATTCAGAACTTGCAGCCCTGAGGGCAATTTTCTGTGTTCATTTTCAGCCATCAGAGATGCAATCAAATTGAAATAACAGTCAAAGTGGATCTGGGAAACAGGGAACAGACCCTCACCCTCCTCTAACACCGAACAGCATGGCTGTGACCATCAGATCCTGGTTCTGCTTCACACCAGGCTGTCACTGTCACTGCATGAACATGTGAGACCAGGGCAGCTGTCAAAGGCTGCAGAAAACAACAACCTGTGTGGAAAGAACCCGAAGCCTCGATCCCACAAACAGAGAACATTTGTTTTGAGAGAAAATGTCTTGCTCACATTGAGTTAATGGGATTTCTTGCCGATGTAGTGTGGATGTTAGTGAGAGTCAGGCAGATCAGGCCCGTGACTCCTATTAGCAGAAAACAATTACTTAAAATACTGCCTGCCCTTAGGAATCAATTGAGCAAGAAATTAGAAGGAGAGAGGGAGAAGCACCAAGCTTTCTGAAACGTTACTAAACATTTCACCACTTCCTTGGTAAAGCCAACCCAGTAGTTTGAAACAAAAAGTATTCTCCCTGCCCAAGGACCACCGAGCACATTGCCAATGGCCTGCGCTGCCCATGGCCCAGTGGTGACTTGTATGTTGTGTTACTCAGGTTTCTTACTTGGATGTTGCTACCAGGCAAGGTACCAATGCCGTATTCCCACACCAAGGAATTCAATATATCATCATGGTCCAGTGGCTGGATGGGGATGTTGGTCTCCACAGCGGTCTGTTCCATCTTTCTGCTCGTTCAGTGAAAGCTTTAGTTAATTTTAAGAAAGAAAACTAGGGAGTGAAAACAATAGAGCAAAGGAAAAAGAGAGGAATAGACTAAACAGGCCTGATGCTTACATTTCACAAGAGGTTTTCAGGGCAATACTTGTATCACAAGAGCTGGGAAACGTTCAAATGTCTATTTTGCCTGTTACCCTCAGGGTAAATACTAAGACCACTAAGCATATGTGTGGTCTGAGAACTCAAAAGCTTGAAGTTTCTTATTTGTAGGAGGTTTCTGCCAATGACAGCTCACCAGCAAGATCCTGGGCTCTCTAGATACATCAGGAGCTCTGATCAGGATATAAGGAGCACCAGGATTTCAAATTTCAGAATGATGAAGACACTGGCTTATGCACAAACTCACCCAAGTGCCAAGTCTGTGCGACTTGTGGGGAGCAGCAGCACGTAACGACTGTTGCTGGGTCACTCTGCAGAGTCACAATGTCAGGGCTCTGTGATAAAAGTACTAGAAGAGCTCTTAAAATGCTTCAAACAGGACCTATTGCTTTTGCATCTCAGCAAATAAACTAATGGGCTCCATTAGGAGGCTCCACTAAAAGCCATCCTGCTATTCGGGCTCCCCAAACCAAATCACTCAGCTATTTTTGCAGTAGACGTTAAGCAAACAGTGACCATCAATTATCCATACGTTCCTGCCCTTCAAATGGAACTTGAATATTTCCAATTCATGAACGTAACTGTTTGCTTCAAAACTGAAAACCAGTCATGAACAGCCTTCCTTTGAGCTGTCAGCTCTGCTGATTTCTCCAGTGTGAGCAAAGCCAGTGAAGCAGTCTGAAGAAATAGGAGCCTAGCTGATAGCTCTAACTGCACTCCTAAGGGGTCAGAGTGGCCAGGCTGAGGGGTTCCTATCTGGGAGCTCAACAAAGTCCCTCTGAGCTTTGAACTGGGAGTAAAAGCTTCACTATCCAAGGGCCACGTGCCTGATGCGCCTTTGGCAGGCTGTTTCCTCGAGTGAGCGCTGGAAAGTGCCAAACGGTAGGTGCCCAGGGCAGGACTTTTAACTGCTGAGTGTTTAAACCAGGGCAGGTGAATCATAGAATCATAGAATCATAGAATCATTACAGATCGGAAGGAACCTTGAAAGATCATCTAGTCCAATCCGCCTGCAACAGCAGGATCACCTAAACCAAGTCACACAGGAACCCGTCCAGTCGGGTCTTGAACATCTCCAGAGAAGGAGACTCCACAACCCCCCTGGGCAGTGAATGACACTGCCGAGCTGAAACCTTCCACATGCCAGACATTCTACAGGCTGGGAGTGTCAGTTATTCAACTTGTGGCCAAAGGCAAAACAGCAGATCTGCTGCAGGGTAACTTCTGAAGTTGGAGCATTCCTGCAGCTCCAGTTCAAGCATTGCAGCTTTGGGATTATCAGGTGACAAGCTCGTTGGTAAAATGCCAGTACCAAGTTGGGTGCCACAGCCTAACCCCTGCAGGAGGAATTCCTCCAATTTTCCCCACAACACATAATCCCAGCTACTTACAATCCTGCCTAACTGTCAGCAGGAGGGTCAGAAGGAGTGAAGAGGGTGAAAAGATGGGAAAAGCAGAGCAGAACTGGCGCTGGCTTCCACTGTACAAGAGGGACGGTGTCCGCGGTTACCAGGCAACCAGGTCAGCCTAACGGACCAGAGGCTGGTCAATCAGAATTGAGGAGCATCAGGTAGGGCGGTTTGAAACAACCGTGGGCCAAGGCTGGTCCTATACTGATACTGGATGTAACCTTGACCACCAGGAAATGCTTGGTGGTAGCCAACGCTTTGATAGCAGTTTCAGCAAGGGCAAACTCTGCACTTTTGGGAGGTTGTTCTCCATAGTGAGGGCTGAAAACCAAAGCAGCTCAAAGGCTGAGACTACTGACAGAGCGAACTGATAGGAGTCTGGAAGATACTCAGGCAGAAGTAATTAAGCTGTAGAATTTATTTCAACAAATTGGGCTGGGGAAACTCAAAAACCATGAATGAGAAAATCATCCTGTACTAAGCATGGAAGACCTGATACAGCAATGGACCCTTTTTCAATTCCATGGTTTATAAATCCAGTAAAAAAGATTATATTGGAAAACATAATAAATATGAATAACATTCTAAAATAGACTATAAATTATAAAATATTTTAAAAATATAATTACTTTTCCTATAAGGCTCTCTATCAGTAAAATCTACAACAAAATCAAGATAGCCCAACGCAAAGGACGCAGCTGTGTGATTACAAAGGCAGCAAAACTCAACTTGAATGGTTCTGCAGAGCTACAAGCAGGCACCAATGTTCCACATTTGTCCCATTTGCTTTTCAGCTCCAGCGTTTGAAGGCTCAGACACACTAAGGCAGGAGAAGGTGAAGCAAAACCAAGCCGTTCAAAGCAAATTGGCAGATTCAGATTCATGAAACGATAAATCGCCACCACACTGGCAGAGGTAACGGGTCAGAGTTAAAGGGTTCCCCACCCAGACCTCTGCACTTTAGCTGCAGACAGAGAATCCAGAGGAGATCAGAAATACTCTGGGTTTCATCTGGTTGCTGCTACAGCTTTGCTTTTTCTACTACTGTGGAAAGCAACTTCAGCTTTTAGCATCCATCTTGCTTTAGTTAGGAGATTAAAAAATAAAACAGAAAGAAAAGAGGCGCAAGTTCACACGAGCAAATCAAAGCGGGAAGGCTCGACAGGTGGAAGGGGCTTCACTGTATTGCTCTCTACACCATCAGATCTAACAGGAAGAGAAGCATTTCAGCAGAAATCCCATTTCAGATGCCACCAGGCTGATTCCTGATGACACGAGGATGTTGGTGTCTTTATAGGAGAGTAAATGCGAGAACATAACGGTGCAATAAACCCAAAGGCTGTAAATCAAGAAACACCACTGCAGTTTGCAGCCTCTCTGGCTCTGCTTCCATGTACCAGGAGGCAAAATTCCACTCAAGAAGCAGCTGGCACCAAGAAAGCCATCTGATGCTGCTCTGCTGTGGGAATAACTGACATACAGATCACCTTTCTTCCCCTAAACGGGATGAAAAATGGAGCAAAGGCAGTCATTTTATCTCGAGGAAGCTACATGCACTCAGGGCAAGCTCTGTGCACCCCTAGATCACTGTAGGATTTGGCGGTGGGGTCTGACACCAAATGTTAGATCTGCCACTTGCTCAGTGATGGTAGTGGGGAGCTGAACTGCAATCTAAATAGAAATGTTTTTAAAAACCCACAATAATTCATCACTTCTTACAGGGCACAACTAACATGGCCTGCGGAACTGCTTGGAACACTCACCAGCTCAGACACAAAAATCATTTGCCTGTCCTTTGCTGTGATGATGACTGATGATCCTTTACTTCCCCATCAAATCCCATCACTCACCTCAGGCAAGGAATATTTGGCAAGGCTGAACTAACACCATTAGCAAACAAACCAGCCTCACCTTCAGCAACCTCATCAGGCAGGGTCTGAAATGACTTGCAGAGCCTATGATGGAACTGCACCGATGCCTCAAGAGGAGGCAATAGTAGCCCCTGGAAAACATTTCACAGCCTGAAGGAGACTTAAGAGCTTTCACTAGCTGTCAGTGAGGGAAGAAAAGTAAAACACAATTCAGAATTGAGCAATTCCATGCTCCACCCACTTGACTTCCTACTATAATCTCATTAAAAGAGAGAAAAAATGGTGCTGACAACACAAGGAAAATACTGCTGTGAAAGACTGGAGGAGGAAAATGGACCAGGGACAGAGAGGGATGCTCCAGGCTGGCAGTGTGGAAGGAGAAGACAACATGTTATATCTTAGCTCTGCTGCAGGGTTTTGACAGTTTGCCACAATCATTTGTAGGACAGAGCTCTAGCGAGGTTGTGCCCTAAGTACACATCGACGCAGGGATTACGCTCGGGTGCTACTGTGCTGAGACTAACACACAGGCACCACAGCAATGCAGAAGAAATCAATTTACAGGATCAGGCAGCAACACTGTGAGTTTACTCTAAACCCAGCAGTGGATCCGGTACTGAGCCCAAACCAGCACCATGCACGTAAGCTGTTGTCTCTTGTCTTAACAGAGCTGTATTGAAGAGAGACATAGAAATGAATTTATTTCAGCTGTTGACAGAAAAGGACCTGCATAGGCTGTGGGTGCTTTTCCACAAAGCACCTGTTCTACACACTAATAGTGGGAGGGCCCACTGATGTTCCAGCTCTTTCCCCACCAGCACACAGAGAAGCCAGCGGCAGCAGGTCTGGCTGAGGCTGAGAGCGGCACTTCCAGTCTGGAGCCATCCGTGATCATCCTCATACTTTGCTGCCCTTCTCTTTAGGGCTACAGGACACCAGGAAGGCAGCAACAACACAGCTGTTCTCCTGCCCTTCCTGCTGCAGGAGCTGAACAGGGTTCTCAATGCTGAGCTGGAGAGGACTTCATAGAACCTTAAAGACCTTAAAAATCATCAAGTCCAACTATTAAGCCAGCTGTTCCTACCCACTGCTAAACCCTGTCCCTAAGATCTAAATCTCCTCTACTGTGAAACACTGGGCAGCCTGTTCCAAGGGCTGATAACCTTTTCCATGAAGTTTTTCCTGACATCCAACCTATACTCCCCTGGTGCAGCTTGAGGCCATTTCCTCTTGTCCTGTCACTTGCTCCTTGTGAGAAAAGATCACCCCCTACCTCTCTACACCCTCCCGTCAGGTAGACAGCAATAAGGTCTTCCTCAGCCTCCTTTTCCCCAGACTAAGCAGCCCCAGCTCCCTCAGCCGCTCCTCATAACGCCCATTCCCAGAAGGGACGCTAAGAAGGGTACAAAATCTACTTCCACGTTTGCAGTTAACGCTGTCTGTTAGTAGAAGTGAGGAACAGCAGCACATCCTGCCTTCACGTTTAGAGCTTTAGATCAAAGTGTTCGGTGCTCAACTGCTTCTCCCCAGCTCCTTTCCTCCCCCTGCTTGCAAAGGCAAAGCCTCACGCAAACATCACCCTCAGTGGGCTCAGCCAGGAGACTCAGAGGTATCTCCTTGAGACCCAAGGCCATGACACTGCTAAGAATAGTCTGTCTCTGGGAAGCACCAGACACACTGCTGGATGTCACCTGGAGCCACACAGAACCCCAACACTATCAAACCCATCCCGTTCAGAAGCAGCAGGAGCAACCCACAGCACTGGCTGGCCAGACAGTGGAAGCTTCAGCCGTTTCTCAATCCCATCTGTACACTGCCAGGCACAAGCTATAAATACTGCCCATTGCTCGTCAGCAGAACTGTTTTCACTCAAAATTTAGTGCCATTTAAGGAAGCTGCAAGATTTGTGATTCAAGATAGAGTCAGT
This sequence comes from Rhinopomastus cyanomelas, assembly GCA_013400115.1. Taxonomy (NCBI): domain Eukaryota; kingdom Metazoa; phylum Chordata; class Aves; order Bucerotiformes; family Rhinopomastidae; genus Rhinopomastus; species Rhinopomastus cyanomelas. The sequence continues at coordinate 282,534 of VXBP01000718.1, read as the reverse complement.
CTCATGACAGTACAAAAACTGCAGGGCTGGGGAAGAAAACGTGATTCTTCTCATGGAAACCCAACAGCTCAGGCACAGCACTGCTGACACGTTTAACTAAGACACGAGGAATTCAGTTTGCAATAAAACATGTTCCTCAAGTGGAGGTCATTATTGAGAACAGTCAAGAGGAGCAGCCACTATCCAGAACAGGATTTGTACTCTGGTGAAGGGAGAGGAGGGAAAGTCTGATGATGAGGAGAGGTTGAGGGAGCTGGGGTTGTTCAGCCTGGAGAAGAGGGGACTCAGGAGGAGACTCCTAAAGGGAGGTTGCAGTCAGGTGGGGTTTGGGCTCTTCTCCTGGGCAACTAGCTACAGGACTAGAGGGCAGGGCCTGAAGCTGTCAGGGGAGGGTTAGGTTGGATGTTTGGAAGCCCTTCCTCACTGAAAGGGTAATCAGACACTGGAATGGACTGTCTAGGGCAGTGGTAGAGTCCCCATCCCTGGAGGTGTTGGACGGGAAGGTTGTGGCCCTTAGTGCCCTGGTATGGCCGATAGGGTGATGAAGTTGGGTTGGATGAGCTCAGAGGGCTTTTCCAGCCTCAATGACTCTGGGATTCTGTGAACATCTCTGTACTAGCTGTATGTGGGTCCAGGCTCCCAGACAGACACTGTAAGGGGATGTCACATCTCTGAACCAGTTATTTGCTTTTTTCCTGGAGGCTCTTCACTACATAGCACTTTTCTGAATACTCATCGTTTGCTGGGGGATACTTAAGGCTGGTACCTAATCCCCAAAATGCGTGGTGCTAAGGAAACCAGCCCTCCAGAACTGCCAATACTTACTGCACAAGTTTTCCCTGTGTCACACTGATACCAACAGCGACAACTCCACGTTGAACACCACGTGCTGAGTGTTTCCAAAGCAAAACAGCACAGAACTGACAGAGCAAGCTTCAAACAAAAACACAAGTGTGTGCTTGTCTTGCAGATCCATCTGAAGCTGGAGTTAAGAGGCAGAACCCGCCAGCACCCATATACTGTGAGCATAATGTTGCAACAAAACAATCCCAAACCAGATTTGTCTCCTGGTGTTTGTTTTCTAAATAGCCGGGCAGAGCGTGCAGTGAAATTGTTATCTGCAGCTCTGGCAGTCCTACGGAATGAGGGAATTAAAAGAAAATCTGGCACAGATGGCCATATAAAAACATCCAGAGTTCTTCCAATGAAGTACCACATGCCCGCTTTGTGTTAAATACAATGAGCAATGGCAAAAATGCTGCTGTCCCCACTGCAGAAAGGGTCAGGTCAAAAATGCATCTTCTTCTAAAATCAACAGAGTCTGAGAAGAGTTTAGTCGAGGAACTAATTAAACAGAACCCTAGAGAAGAATGTTTTCAGATAACATTAAAGAGCCCAGCTTGCAGACACAGATAAGCCACTTCCATCCCTCCTTGCCCATCACGAGTGCCGGCAGGTAGCGATGGGTTGATACAACGGTCATGAAAGGTGAGTGGAGGAGAAACTCTGCAAATTTCATGAGCAATATTGCGGTTATTGATCCAACAAAGCACTTCAGTAGATGCTTATTCCCATTTGATTTCCTAAAGGACTTTGTATGTACTTGGGAGCTCCACTGAGGGCATCACTGAGATGCCCAGAATCCTGTGTTTCTTTTACTCTGACTGCACCACTCGTCACCTTGAAAAGTTACAACTCAAACTACCAGCTGAATCCTTACAAAAACTTCTATAAAGAGAGGAAAACTCCTCACCCACAACCCACACAGAAGTACCTATGTCTTCCAGGTGTGATTTCAAAATCCTTTGTGATATAGAAAAGGATAAAAGGGTGATACCTTGGCCTCTGGCACTGCTGATGCTCCAGTACTTATGGGGAAACAAGCACAGGCAGCCATGCATGGGAATGGATGGGTCCTGCTCACACAGCCACACAAACATTCCCCAACACTGCACAAGGAAGAAACCATCTCCTCAGAGCCATGATAAGGGCACCTGAGTTTAACATTAACAAGGGAAATGAAGGCTGAAGCTTCACTCTGTTAATCCAGTGCAGCTATTTTCATTCTGCTTCAGCTTTCTCACTGCTCCTGTTCCAGCTCCTGGGGCCACCATTATGCAGTACTGTGGAGACCAAATAGGAGGAAGCAGTCAAATAAACCAACAACCCAATTAATGCACGAAAAGGCCATACAAAGACATGGAGTAACAGGAAGAGCACCCAAGTACTACTTGTAAAGCCACTCTGATGCAGGTTGGAGGACAGAGCACACCTCTGCAAGCCTTCCTAAACTCCTGTCTCCACCAACCCCCATCAAGCCAGTGACATGTGAGGAAGCTGTGATGGGCCTCACACTATTCAAGAATAAACCCTGCTGCTGCCTGCCTTCAGGTTTCTAGCTTAAATCATGTATTTTGTTTGGTTTAAAAGCTGCAGCATAAATAGAGTTATCAAAACAAATCCCATGTGGTTCATTAAAGCAGCTTCTACCTCTGTTTGCTGACATCTATCATCCCATCATTTGGCTGGATTCAATCAGAAATTTCAAAGACAAAACAGGAGATGAGTGAAAAGATGCTAAACCTAATAATACAATGTCTGTTCCCTGGAGGTGAAGCATTTTGCCAATGAGTTGAACCATCCGAGAGTTGGGGTTGTTCAGCCTGGAGAGGAGACTCTGGAAAGACATTCTAGTGACCTTCCAACCCCTGAAAGGGCTGTCAGAAAGCTGGAGGGGGCTTTTCCCAAGGGCAGAGAACGATAGGACAAGGGGTCGTGGTTTGAAGCTGGAAAAGGGCAGCCTGAATGAGGCTAGACAGGAGGAAAAAGTTGTTGAAGGTGGGAGATCCCTGGAACAGGCTTCCCAGAGAGAGGATGGAGGCCCCATCCCTGGAGCCATTCAAGGTCAGGTTGCTTCATGCAGGTGGGTTGGACTAGATGCCCTTTGGTGATCCCTTCCAACCCAACACACTCTGATTCTAAGTTGTCTTCCATGTTGGGCAAAGCTCATCTGCACACACATCCCACCAGCAAAGCACTGTTGGTGTTACTATTAGGAAAGATGGGGTTTGGTGGAATCTGCTTCCACTAATAATTGCTTCCACATCTCAGAGCTGTGAGCCACCAGCCTTCACTAACAAGTAAACTTTGGTAATTTCCCCCCCACCCCATCTCTGAACTAATTTTTCAACCCACTGTGCTGCCTTCTCTCCCTTCTACCTCAAGCCAACACCATACTGCTGGGGAGCTTGAGGCTGAATCTGATTCAGAATTACAAATGATGGGAGCGAGGGAAGAGCATTTTTGGGAGGAACTGACATTGTAGCTCAGGAACCACCTTGTTATTCCACAGAAAGACTATGAAGGTCCAGAGTAACCTTGCTGTGGTTCAGTCTGGTTCTGACTCAGTTGAACCATTTTTCCCATATTCAAATTGCATGATTCTGGCAACGGGACTTAGTCATGCAAACTCCTTTCCTGGGCAGAGAAGAGGCTCAGCTGAGCAGAAAACACTCCATACCTTCACCTGCTTCTCCATCACCATCTCTGACACCTGCTGAAGAGATCTGATCTTATCAGCTATGTCTCAGTATCAGGCTCAGAGCCTGCAGCACTTCTCACTGCTGGAAAAATACCTGCATTTGTATGGAAAAGGACAGGAGGGCTACACTGAGCCTTCACCCTCCAATTCCAATTCTCCTGCCAATGGCATGGATCATCCTCCATCCCAGTGTTTAGGCTAATGCTTTGCATGAAGTCAGAAATGAGATAAGAGAGTGCCAGCCCTTCTCCCAGAGATAAACCACCTCAATTTTAAGTCAATCATTATAAAGTAAAATTGCAGATGCTGTTTAAATTAAATTCTAGATGCTACTTGTAGTAATCAGCCCAAAAACCCTGCCACTGCCTTGAAATTCCAGTAAATCACAGAATCACAGAACATCACGAATTGGAAAGGACCCTGAAAGATCATCCCATCCAATCCAATCCCCCTGCCACAGCAGGATCCCCTAGATCCAGTCACACAGGAACACGGCCAGGCAGGTTTTAAACATCTCCAGAGAAGACTCCACAACCCCCTGGGCAGCCCCCTCCAGTGCTCTGTCACCCTCACAATGAAGAAGTTCCTTCTCAGATGGATGGGGAACCTCCTCTATTCCAGCTCACGCTCACTGCCCCTTGTCCTATCATTAGATGACACTGAGCAGAGCCTGGCTTCATCCTCCTGACACCCACCCTTTCCATAGTTATCAACATTCGTGGGGTCACCCCTCAGTCTCCTTTTTTCCAAGCTCAAAACACTCGGCTCCCTCAGCCTTTCGTCATCACAAGATGCTCCACTCCCTTCATCACCTTTGTGGCTCTACGCTGGACTCTCTTCAGCAGCAACGTGTCTTTCTGGAACTCAGGGGCTCAAAATTGGTGGGAAAAAGTGGAGACAAACAGCATGGCTGAGGCAAAGCAAACACACTCCTGGGCCATGAGATGTTAGCAGGTCAGTAATCCTCTGCAGCTCACATCTGTTTGCAGCCACTCACCCCACTGCGACTCAGTTATTCCAGCAATTAAACCCACAAAGGCAAGAACAATTCCCTCTGGCCAAGAAAAAGGGAACCAGCCCCACAGAATCAGCCCAGCGGCTGTTCCAAATCACACCAGCAGCTCAGGCTCCACTCCCATCTCTGCGCTTCCAACAAATTACCATTTATTTCACACACGTCCAACCTTAATGGGATTATTTGCCATGTAAGGTGAGATCAATTTTAGGCCAGAACTAGAGCAGCGAGAGGCCACAAACATCCTCCTGTTTTAAGTGCAGCTGTAATTACTTTGTAAGACGACAATCCGGCCAATTACCCTGGGGACCCTCGGTGATTGCTATTACACAGCTCACCCTGCCGAGCAGAGTCGGTGAGGACAACCCATCCTCGCACTCACGAATCTATAACCTGATGAGATGGGACAAGGGAGAAGAGGGGAATCAAATACCGACGCTAACGAGACGGTGTCGGGCTGGTGGTAACCGCCGTGTGGCAACAAGAGCTTGCAGCACCAGGGAGTTGTTTTCTCCCCTTTTACTTCTGGTTTATTACATAAAACAGGAACAACAGGGGTCTTATGCAACGGGGCACAAGAGATGGGAGCTTTCAGCCCTTAATCCCAACCAGAGATCGATGTGCAGATGTTTTGGTGTCTTTACAACTTTTCTAGGGGGTACCTGGATGAATTCAAGGGAATGCTGTCAGACAGAAAACAGAATCTAATTCCTCAGGGCATCAGTAAGACTGTCCCGACCATTCCGGGCACCCGCTGTCATTAGGACCGTCCTGTTTCAATACATTGATCTAGCCCTCGATTTCTATGGCACTGGCCTCCGACCCATTCACAAACTCTTGGGATCACTAGTCCTGATCTTTCAACTTCCTGTCGGAAAGTTTGTTTTCTTCATTTTGATCCCCGCAAACTTCAGCCCCGGGGGATGTTGGAGAAGTCCTCTACATCTTTATTGCACTGGATTTAGGGATTTTTTTTTACATTTCCGTTTTCACACTCCCCAGAAGTTCCCAGCGGAGCTGGATCAACCCGATTTTCTCGACCACATTCTTGCAGAACGACTGGAAATGGCCAAAACCAGCCCAGCACCAGCGACATTCAGTAGTTTTGCCTGTGAACAACTTGAACGCCTCGTCCGAAGGCGCTCGGCGCGGACTCTCCCCTCAGGTGAGGCTTCAAATACTTTTCCCCCTTGGAAAGGGAAGCGCTGGGGGCTCCTCACCTCCCGCAGCCGGGCCCGGGGGCCAACGCCCCCCACCCTACGGCGCCATTTCCCCTCACGGACCCCGGGCCGGGCCGCTCCAGCGAACTGGCCCCGCCGCCCCCCGCCGCAAGATGGCGGCCGGCGCCTTCCCGCGCTCCCGTCGCCACTGCTGGGCCAAGAGGATGGGGCCCGGCCCGGCCCGGCCCGGCCCGGCCCGGCCGCCGCGGCCTCTCCCGCGAACCGGGTTTTTTTCTGTTTAACTCCGGCAACACTTAGTGCCCGGCGGGGTCCTCGGGCGCATGCGCGGGCGGCTCGGTCCCGGCCCCGGCTGAGGCGGTGCTGGGGGCAGGGCGGGAGGGGGAACCGGGATGGGCACCGGGATGGCGCTGGGGATGGGTACGGGGATGGAGATGCACTGGGACGTGCTGGCACTGGGCTCGCACTGGTCACTGGGATGCGGCAGGCACTGGGACAAGCTGACCCTGGGATGGCACAGGCACTGGGAGTGGACTGGGCACAGGCTGGTACTGGGACGGGATTGAATCTGGACAGGGAGGCAGTGGGATGGAGGTGACTGGGACGTATATTGGAACTGGCACTGGGATGTCGAGGTACTGGGACAGGCAGGCACTGGGATGGGGATAAAGTGGAACATGGTTGGCACTGAGAGAAGTGCTGGGACTGGCTGTTATTGGAATGGGCTGAGACTCGGTTGGGCAGACACTGGGATGGGGATGGACTGGTACAGAGAGGCACTGGGATTGGGATGCACTGGGACATGGAGGCACTGAGATCAGTTGATACTGGGATAGGCAGGGACTGAAATGGGACTGGGACTGGACCAGAACTGGGGCTGAAGCACGGGCAGATGTGGGTCTGTGAGGCACTGGGACCAGGGCTCTGGCAGTGGGGCCGATGTGGATCCATGGAGCACTGGGAACAGGGCAGGTTGGGTCTGTGGTGCGGCTGGGGCTGGTCTGGGAATGGCTGTGGGACACTAAGGTGTTGGAGACACCAAGTGTTGGAGGTGCAGGAAGCACAGCTGTCAGTCAGTCGCCGTCACTGCTGCATCCAGTGGATCGTGACCATGATGAAACGCTCCACTGCGCTGCCTCCCTCGCTGATGATTAATATATTTCCCCCTCTTCACTGCGTTTGTTAAACTTGTTTTTCTTCTCATCTGAGAACCTTATTTTCCTTCCTATTTCAATTTGGAAGCAATAAAAGAAGTGGCGGAAGGATGTTTTAATGACACTTTGGGGTTTGGGGAAGCGAGGAAGGAGCCCAAGCAGGCCCCAAGCTGTGACAACTTAAATGGAATGGGATTCCAGGAGAATAATAAATGACATTTGAAATAGCTCATTGGAAATACACATCATAATATTCTTCATCCCTCAAGCGAGGCACATAAAATACTCGTCTTTAAAATTAGTCGGAAAACAAATACATATCTCATCCGTGTCAGTAAATTCCAGTTAAAACTCCAATTCTGCAGGTACTCAGACTCACAGAATGATTGAGGCTGGAGAAGCCCTCTGAGCTCAGCCAGCCCAGACCAGCACCTAACATCACCCTGTCAGCCAGACCAGGGCACTAAGGGCCACAGCCAGGCTGTTGTTCAATACCTCCAGGGATGGGGACTCCACCACTGCCCTGGGCAGCCCATTCCAGGCTCTGATCCCCCTTTCCATGAGGAAGGGCTTCCTAACGTCCAACCTAACCCTCCCCTGGCAGCTTCAGGTCCTGGCACTGGTTGCCTGGGAGAAGAGCCTGACCCCCATCTGACTACAACCTCCCTTCAGGGAGCTGTATAGAGGGAGAAGGTCCACCCTGAGTCTCCTCCAGGCTGAACAATGCGGCCTCACTGGGTCCAGGTTTACAGGGACATTGAGGAATTTACAAAGAACTGATGATTCAGACTTGTATTTTTATTTTAATTACAGTAAGGTCATTTTTGTTGAGAGATTCCTGCTTTAGGGCTTCTTGCCCTTTTATCTCACTGGACAGAAAATGCCACATGAATTTCTGCTTGCCCTCCTCTGAGCAAACCAACAAGTTGCCTTTTGCCGCACAAGAGGGGTCACCTAACCCTCCTCACTCAGATTTCAGGATGGGTTTTCAGTGATTTCTCCATCCCACAGCAGGTTTTTCTCTTGTTTTTAGTTATTCAAATGAAAACATTACTTCAAAGACTACAGGACTATTGCAAATGTTCCATTCTCCATTATTATTATTAATAAGAATTAATAGTATTAACAATAATTTAAAATTGTTACTAATTTTGTATCTATAATTTCTTAATTATGATTTTATAGCCATTATTTTACATTATTTAATATTATTGTACATTATTACTGTTGTTGCACTGGCATCACAACTGCTGCCAGGTAGCTCCCTGCAGTTTCTTGAGTGCTTTGTGCAGCATCGTGACTGCAGGAGCTCCAGGCAGGACAGCACCAAGTGCCAGCACAAGGGAGTCACAGGTGGGACACAGCTACACATTGTTAGAAGGGACCTCCAGGGTTCATCAAGTCCAACCCCCCTGCTCAAGCAGGACCATAGAAACTAGGGAGGGTCACACAGAAATGCAGCCAGAGGGTCTTAAAATTCTGCAGAGAAGGAGACTCCAGACCCTCCCTGGGCAGCCCATTCCAGTGCTCTGCAACCCTTAAGGTAAAGAAGTTTCTCCTCATGCTGAGGTGGAACTTCCTGTGCTCCAACTGACAGTCATTGCCCCTTGTCCTATCATAGGGTGCAAGTGAGAAGAGATTGTCTCTTCTTGACAGCCAGCCCTCACGGATTTGTAGGGAGTGATTAAGTCCTCTTGTAACCTTCTCCTCTCCAAGATGAAGAGTCCGAGATCTTTCAATCTCTCCTCATAAAGCAGGTGCTCCAGTCCCCTAACCATACCCATAGCCCTCCACTGTCCCTCTTGAGCCCGGGAGCCCAGATCTGTGCACAATATTCCAGATGAGGTCTCACTAGGGCAGAGTAGAGGGGGAGAAGACCGTTCTTTGATCTGCTGGACACACTCTGCTTGATCCATCCCAGGATTTCTTCGTGGCCACAACAGCGCAGTGCTGTTTCATGGAGAACTTGTCCACAAGAACTCCCAGATCCCTCTCCATGGAGGTACTCTCCAGTAGATCGTCCCCCAGCCTGTAGTGATGCATTGCACTGCTCCTTCCCAGGTGAAGGACTCTGCACTGATTCTTGCTGAACCTCATTCCATTCCCCTTAGCCCACCCTCTCCATTCTGTCCCAGTCTTCCCAAATGGCTGCACAGCCAGCAGGTGCAATGCCAGACCTCCCAGCTTAACGGCATCAGCAAACTAGCTGAGGAGACACTAGCCCATCCTCAAAGTCATTAATAAATATATTGAACAAAACCAGGCCCAAAGACAAGGGGCACCAAGTGCAAGCTGGAACAGAGGAGGCTCCATATCAATATGAGAAGGAACTTCTTCCCAGTGAGGGTGACAGAGCCCTGGAAGGGACTGCCCAGGGGGGTTGTGGAGTCTCCTTCTCTGGAGACATTTAAAACCCTCCTGGCCATGTTCCTTTGCGACTGGATGTAGGGGATCCTGCTGTGGCAGAGGCATTGGACAGGATGATCTTTCAAGGTCCCTTCCAATCCCTAATGTTCCGTGATTCTGCAATAAAAGCATCACATCTCCTTCTCCTTCATTTCACAAAGGCACCGTAAGAAAAGGCCAACGGTGTGGAAGAGGAGAAACAATTGAACCCATCAGCTGTGGAATAAAGCAAAGTGCACCAGCTGATGCTTTGCGTGCCAGCCATGCTCACCTCTAGCATCACTGAATCCAAATTAGAGACGGGCACATTGAAATCAGGTGTTAGGAAGAAGTTCTTTAGCAGGAGCAGAGTTGAGCACTGAAACAGGTTGCCCAGGGATGGAGTTGAGGCCCCGTCCCCGGAGATCTTCAAGGGGAGGCTGGACAAGCCTCCAGGCAACCTGATCTAGTTGAGGCTGTCCCTGCTCACTGGAGAAAGGTTGGACTGGATGGCTTTGGGAAGTCCCTTCCAACCCAACCCAACCCATTCTGCGATTCTATCAGCTGCGCAGGGTGTGGAACAAACAGTAACTCCAGCTGGCTTGAGCCCAGCAAGGAAAGTGGGTGAAAAATATTTCTTTCCTCTATCAACATCAGGAGGACAGAGCGCTCTGGAAGCTGTCCAGAAGAGAGCACCCTCCCTATGAGGACAGGCCGAGCAAGTTGGGGTTGTTCAGCCTGGAGAAGAGGAGGCTCCCAGGTGACCTTCTAGCTACTTTCCAATCTCTGAGGGGGGTTACAAGGAAGCTGGGGTAGGGCTTTTGACAGAAGTGGTGGCAAAAGGACAAGGGGAGAGGGTTACACACTGGAAAAGGGGCAACTGAGGTTGGACATGAACAAATTCTTTGCTGTAAGGGTGGGGAGATGCTGGAACAGGTTGCCCAAGGAAGTTGTGGCTGCCTCATCCTTGGAAGTGTTGAAGGCCAGGTTGGCTGGGGCCCTGAGTGATCTGAACTAGTGAAGGCATCCCTGCCTCTGCAGGGGTGTCAGAACTGGATGGTCTTTAAGGTCCCTTCCAACCCTGGCCATTCTACAATTATGGAAGCTGAAGCTCACTTCTGTCATTTGCAGACACTGTGGAGAACAGGTTTGTCACCTTCTGCTCCTGGTTCCTCTTCCTCACCTTATTGCAGCGTTTAAAGTGCTAAGTTTGGAGAAATGAATTCTTTTGACTGCAGTGTCGTGACTGTTGAACATAAAGCTGCTTTCAAAGACAACGAGCTGTTCTCTGAGGATCATAGAAGCATCATGGCTAGAAAGGACCTCCAGGGTCACCAAGTCCAGCCCTCATCCCAACAGCTCCCAAACCCCTAGACCACAGCCTCAAGTGCTCTAGCTACTTGATTTTTCAACACTCCCAGGGATGGGGACTCTACCACCTCCCTGGGCAGCCTGTTCCAGTGCCCAACCACTCTCTCAGGAAAGAACTTCTTCCTAAGATCCAATCAAAACCTCCCCTGAAGCAACTTGAGGCCATTTCCCCTCATCCTCTCATTAGTGATTTGGGAGAAGAGACCAGCACCAGCCTCACTACAACCTCTTCTGGAGGTAGTTGTAGAGGTCCCTCAGCCACTTCCCATAGGGCCTGTTCTCCAGCCCTCTCCTCAGCCCTTCTCTGGCCTCACTGCAGCCCCTCAATGTCCTTCTGATACTGTGGCACCCAAAACTGAACCCAGTACTCAAGGTGAGGTTTCATGAGTGCAGAGTACGGGGGCACCATGACCCCCCTGCTCCTGCTAGTTGCCTCATTCCTGACCCAGTCCAGGATGCTGTTGGTTTTCTTGGCCACCTGCTGGCTCCTGTTCAGTCAGCTGTCACCCAACACCCCTAGGTCCTTTTCCACCAGGCAGCTCTCCAGCCAGCTGTGCAAATTCAAGCTCATGCCGATCGATATAAAACACCGACAATCACAACACGACTTCACGTAACCACCACCAAGTGTCATCAAGCAAAAATAGTCTTTATTCAAATCTCATGGAAACAGGAATCACTGGACTTTGCAAGACAGGGAAAAAAAATAAAATAAAAAACTTTAATATAAAACAAGGCTATTGTCACAATACCAGGATATGGAACTAGAACTCCTTTTCCCTATGGATTACTGCAAGTACCTCTATTTTATTGGGGTGGCTTTTTTTCTCCAGACTGTGCTATTCACAACTTTGGAAGTCCAAAAAAAGATGGAACAGAAGTAGTATGAAAGGTAAGACTGAGCACTTCCACTAATGGTCTACACCAAAGGGCATCAATCCAGGGACAAAGACTGCTGAGGCTGTTGGACCTACCTACCTGCCATCACTGCCACCTCACAGAGCCACCTCAGCCCAGTGCTCCTTCTCCGTGAGGCTCTGCCTGGACAAACAGGGCAACGTTGGTGCTCTAGGAAGAGTTAGATTGGAAAAGAACCTTTCCACAAGATAGAAGCTGAGTGGAAGAGCCCTGAGCGCAGGGAGCATTACGGGGAGGGAGCACTGTGCTGAACAGTGACAGACGTACCATCGGGGTTGTTCAAAATGTACAGCATTGACATGTCTTCTACTTCAATCACTTGTGCTACAACTACGAAACATGTACAAAAGATCTCTCCAATTGTTCCAAGTGTGGCTGCAGCAAGGCTAGGATCTGGAGCGAGACCTTGACCGTGATCGGGAGCGTGACCTAGAGGCAGATCTGGATCTAGACTTGGACCGGGACCTAGGCTTTGAGACAGATTTAGACCTGGAACGAGAATCTGATTTGACATTTGGTTTTGATTTGGACATCGACCTAGACCTGGAGCGAGATGCCTGATGTGCAGCTGCATCCTCGCCCTCCCCTTTCATCTCCTTTTTGTCAGAATCTAATTTCTGATTGTCCTTGTCCTTGGAGACTGACCTGGACCGGTCATGGCTGCCCTTCCTTTTCTTCTTGCTACTTGGTTTGCTGTCTCGCTTGCTGCGCCTCTTGCTTTTCTCGCTCTTGCTGCGGCTCCTGCTTCTACTTCTGCTGTCATCTCTGCTTCTCTTCCGACCTTTCCTTTTATCCTTGCTGTGGCTCCTGCTCCTACTCTCATCCCTGCTCTTGCTCCTGCTCCTAGCCTTGCTAATGCTCTTCTCCCTGTCTTTGCTCCTACTCTTCTCCTTGCTCCTGCTCCTCACGCTCTCCCTTGTCTCTCTGTCCTTACTCCCACTCCTGCTCCTACTCTTTTCTTTGCTGCGACTCCGGCTCTCTGCTTTTTCATCACTGTTATGGAGAGGGCCCTCGGATTTATCTTTACTTTTGTTTCGGGATTTCTCTGCACTCCTGCTGCGGCTCCTACTTTTATCCTCTTTACTTGGAGTCCTGCTTTTCTCTTTTTGGCCTCTGCTACGGCTCTTGCTTCGACTACGGCTCTTGCTTCTGGAACGGGACACAGACCTGGAAGTACAAAGGCAACAGACAGCTCCACTTTAGTGCTGTTTGGACTGGATTAGGAATTAACAGAGTGGATCACACAGCAGGGAAAGGAAAAAGCAAACCGCACTCCTACAGCAAATTTAGGACAACATTTCTCATCTGAGCAGGTAACTCCACTTCTTCCAGCACATGGACATACCTGGATCTCGATCTACTCTTGGAGCGACTGCTACTGGCACTGCGGCTCCTGCTCTTATGAGAATGTCTGCTTCGAGAGCGAGACCTGGAACAAGATCAATCAGCTTCACATTAGTGCATGCCCACAGAGAGCTCGGGATCCCCTGGGGGTAAACCCCAGGCACTAAAAGCCCCTTCGAGCAGTGGAATGGTGAGTGTGTTACACAATGACGTTACAGACTCAGAGCACCCTTCTCCCCACAGCTCAGCCCCTGCTGACAGGTCTGGAAGAGGCAATCCAGAAGAACATATCCAGCCTTACTGAAGATAAAAAAGGGAGAATCACTTTCCCAACTGAGTCAGAGTCTGAACACAGCAAGGTACTAGGGCAAAGCTCTGACCTCAGGCTTTGATTTCATAAGCAAGCTGTTCTGGGAACAGAAGTCTGCCTGAGCTTTCTTGAGACAACAAGTTCTACCCCAGAATGGAAAAGGGAAACCACGTGGTGCTGCCTGCCGAAGCGCTTCTCTCAAACGTACAACGGAAGCAGCAAATCTTGAAGAACAGGGAATGGGTGGGGGTTTCCAAGCTGAGAAAGAACTGTTAGTCCCGGTGCTCACAGCAGAACATAGTGTTCAGAGACAAAGTGTTAAAAGCACCTTCTGTTTCATTCTACAGGCACAGCTGCACCTGCCACAAAGCTCGCTCCTGCAACACAGCGAGGACTGGGGACCTGACATAACTGGGAGGAGCAGCAGCACTAGTCAGCTGTTGGATATCACACACACTCTCCTCAGGAAACAAAGGCCTTGTTTCCCTGGGGTACTTAGTTTCAGGTAACCAACACATTCTCACACACTAAATCTATTGAGATGTCTGAAAAAGGCATCTTGGAACCTGCTCTAACAGCAGCAGGATTCAGCCCAAGCTCCGTTCCCCAGCACCCACCTCGAATGGCTTCGGCTCCTGGAGTAAGAGCGGCGCCGTCTTGATCCAGGTCTGTCTTCCACTAATCTAATCTTTCTGCCATTTACTTCTGTCCCGTCCAGCTTTTCAAGGGCTCTTTTCATGTCAGAATAGGATTTGAACTCAATCACACCTTCATTTTTCCTTCCTTTGTGTGCATCTGCATATGTCACCTCCCCTGCCTGACGCATATAATCCTAGAGGAAGAGGACAGAATAGCCATTGCCTCGAATCCAGAGCCAAGACTCCAAGCTGACCCCGTGTAGTTCTGCAGTGATGCTCACTGAAGCTTCTTGTATTCACACGGGTGTCAGCGAGGGTTTTAACCAAGCCACGTTGGCAGTGGTAACATTCACGTCCCTGAGCAAGCCAAAGAACACTCTGCTTTCAGAGTTCAGGTGGTTAGGACCAAGGAAGTGCTGATAATTTTGAGCCAACTGATGATTTAAGTTCTTGAGTCTGATATCAATCACAGTCTGTATGGACTGTGGCTTCAAATTTAAAGGAGATCAAAGAAATAAAATGCTTGCTCTCTAAATTATTTTCAAAGGCAACTTGGGGACGGTGATAAAATTAGAGGTTGAGTATGAAGAGGCAAGAAGACTATAGGCAAGCAGACCTCCCTCCATCCTCCACCCAGGTAACACATCTTCTGCTGGAAGAAACCCCCACCAAGTAAAACCTCTGTTCATTTTCCCACTCTTTCCCAAACTTTCCTGGTTTCTCCAGTTCAATCACTAAATCCCTCCGTGGATCAGGGAGGGCCATCCTGCCCTGCTTCGAGGCAGCCATCAGGCAGGGCCATCTCTGAGCCGCTGCAGACTCTGGCTGCAATGGGAATGGGGCACAGAACTCCAGTTCAGTCTCTTTTTTCAACCCAGCTACTCCCAGCTCAAGTACACTGAAACGAAAGCTCTTCAGAAGCAGCAACGCACCCAGGAGAGGATTAATCATGCCATGCTCTACTTACAATGTTTAATACCAGAAGCAAAGACAAGCTATTGATGGGGTGAAGCGTTAACAACAAAAGCCATTGGAAGCATCTCAGTACGTACCTGAACCTGGGTTACACATTCAATTACAGACCAGTTTCAACTACGTCAAAGTTTAGAACAAATTTTACACATCCTTAAAAAGAGAACCATCAAAGAAAGGGTTCCTGTAAGAACAAGTGCTTTTAACCATCACTGCCAAGTTTGATAAGGAAACACTGTCTTCTCACACCTACTACTGAAATTCTGCTCCCTCAAGTCACGATGCAGATCATCACCGGTCAACACTTCACCTGCAGCATATGGGGAGGACCTGTAGGCTACACAGTGTTACCCAACACTGCTGAGAATCACCTTCCACTCCTTTGGACAGGAGGAAAAGGTTGTTGAATCTGAGGATGGGAGATCCCTGGAACAGGCTGCCCAGAGAGGTAGCAGAGGCCCTATCCCTGGAGCCATTCAAGGTCAGGCTGGCTGGGGTAGTGGGCAACCTGGTCTGGTTAGAAATGGTCCTGCTTGGGGTTGGACTGGATGACCTTTGGGGGTCCCTTCTACCCCAATACATTCTGTGATTCTATGATAAAGAGTAGCTTCTGGCAGAGTTTTGCATGGCTGCTCACTTTGGGAACATCCTTTCCCTCTAACTCTGTTCAGAACAACTTTACACGGTGTGGAAATTCTTAGCAGAGGCTGCAGGAACGATGCTATCGGTTCCAAACAGTGCCAGCACCTGACAAGCTGATGAGTAAAATCCAAAGTGACAAGGGCAACCTCCTCCATCTCTAGTGATCCTACCACTGGCGTAATGACTCTGGTTTCACTGGGCTCAAAGATAAAACACCTCAGAACATGACATTGGTTTGTGTGAAGGACAAAGGTTTTTCCTCCCACTGTTCAGTGACACCAAAAGCTGCAGGAACAGCTCCTGGTGTCGCATTAATGATTTCACTGACGCGAATGCACTTCCATATCAACCTCACGTGTGCATCACTTACAAAATCTACCTCTATGTGTATGAGCACAAGGACATTCACCAGCTGGAGCCAAGAACACAGTGCACACCAGTTTCTTTGTCGAAACAGAAGCTTTTTTACCCTTTGTGCTCTTTACTAGAGAGAGGGTAAAGAAAGGGGCCCCATACCTTAAGATCTTGCCAGCTGCAGCGGCTTGACAAATTTTCCACAATCAATCTGTATTCTGTACGGGTAGGAGGACCGTACTTATCTCTTCCGCTTCTTCTATAACCATATCCACCTTTAGGAGGTGACAAGCAGACAGCAGTACTTCAACCAGGGAAGTGGAGCGCTCGCTCTGCATCCCCGACGAGATCTGTTCTGCCCACCCCGTACGCTCGCACAGACAGTCAAGACCCCTCCACCCCTCATCCCGGCTAAATTCCACACCCCACACCCCCCCCCACCTTGTAGAAAACATTACAAAGATCCAAAGCATTAAAATAAAATGGAAATAATAATGTTACTGCGAGCACGTGATCAAACCAAGGCACACGGCTATCGTTACGCTACCATTAACATGCAATTAAATGTAAAAGGTAACGGTTTGAACAGAAGAGTTTGAAAGAAGAAACCGAATTAAAGGCAGTTTGCTCATGGTTACTTACATTGCTTAAAGGTTTTCTGAATATCTGACATGAATAAAGCTTTTCAGGCACCTATTTCAGATTAATCTCATCTGTCTCTAACCCTTGGGGTCCTCACCACCCAGGTCTAATGGGAAAAGGCTGCGGTCGTCACATGGCACAAGGGCCACAAAGGTCAAAGAGCCACTCATGGAAAGGTAACCCAAGGTCAGCAAATGGAACGGGCAGTCATCTTAGCCTCAAAGGACTCTTTCAATTAAAACATTGAGGTCTTTGTTAAAGCTATGTTAAACAGCACATTGCAAATAAACCATTCAAAGAGTTAAAACAAAAGGATCATCATAACTGTTTATAAAAAAAAATAGGTACAAGAACTGTGTTTATTAAGGTCTCAGTTAAAAGAGTTTAATACAACAAAACAAGTGAATAAAGATTCAGATCCACAGTTACATTTACAGTTACAAAACACTATTCACAACTTCAGAAGTTTCTTTTAAAATTACTTTAAAAAAAAAAAAGAAAAAGTTTTATTTAAAATAAAGTCACAGATACAAATGCATGGTAGTGCTTACTGCGTCCGGAACCGTAACTGCTGTCTCGACGGGGGCCTCTGGCATGTTCCACGATCACTCTCTCCCCACAGAGATCTTTACCATTTAGCTCATAAACAGCATCGTCTGCATCCCGTAGATCATCAAACTCCACAAAGCCATATCTAGTGAGGGAGAGAAAGTGGTCACTGGGAAAGAAAAGAATCGGAGGTATCCAGCTCAAAATCAACCTGCTTCCCTGCAGCAGCAGGGAGGCTGGAAGGGCATCTGACAGGTCCTACATGGATTAGGATTTAATCATGTTTTTGAAGAGCCCTGGGTTTGTTCCTGCACCTCACCTGGAAACAGTCCATCACTGCAGGCTTGAGTGGTCTGTACCCCCTGCATGAAGGGTCCAACAAGACAGGGAGGTCAGGACAAGGGATTTTGCTCTCATCAGAGTCATTGTACTCGTGTTGATGCCTTGGCTGTAGCCAGGACCAATGGTTTGGGTAAAAAACACAACATCCTCCTGCAAAGGGCAGATCTTCCACCTGCTGAGGTACCTATTGGCTTCTCATGAAGTGCTGCGAAAGTGCTTTATGCTCATAGTATTTCCATTATTTCCAACATCCTGGCACCTGAGAGAGCACAGAGAGGCCCATCCCTGTGAAGGGGCTTAAGACAACAGAGCAGCAGTAAGGAGTAACCATTCCCTGGGCGAATGAAGGGTCCACCTGCAGCCAAAAGGCCACACAAGAGCAGCACTGTCCACACCCCACACATGAAAACTGGAAGTGCTGTGTTGGAAACCATCTGCTGCAAGAGCCTTGCAAGTCACAGCCAGATCAAGCACAGGAAGGAGGATACAAATTGGAAGGTAAGTTGCACAGTGCTGGACTTCCGCACTCAAATGAACATGGTGGCACTGGTTTCCTATCACTGACATCAAACGCAGGACAAGCACTCAAAGAACAGGTTCATCTGAAACACTCAGCAGCTTCAATTCAATCTTCAGCAGTGGCACAGGCATCAGAGCCAAACCCAGGCTGCTGCAAGAGCGTAAAACCACGGATACTGATCCCAAAAGACAAAGCACTGGGTTTCACATCAGATCTTGCAGCTGGTGCTCAGGGACAAGCTGGGCACTCTTGATTCACTTATGTTTGCAGCACTGATATAAAACTGCCAAATTCTCACCTGATGAGACTCAGACACCTGTTTAAAGCCAACCCCACCATTGTGTGAGTGCCCCTTATCCAAACAGCTCAGGGAAGAGGACAAACATCCCAGAGCTGGTACAGAGTCCACTGGCAGCCGAAATAACTTCTCTTCCAGTTACCCACCAAGACCAGAGCTGAGGATGCTGCAGCCCCCTTCCTGCATACGTGGGAACCTCTTTTCAGCTGCAACCACTGCAGCCAAACACAGAATCCTCAACGTAGGATTTTAGCAAGCCTGGGGGAACTTTGTGAGGGCTGGTGGTCTGAATAATCATAAAAGGGTTTGGGTTGCAAGGGAGCTCGGAGCTCAACCAGTCCCAAACCCCTGCCATGGGCAGCAACACCTCTCACCAGATCAGGTTGCCCAGAGCCCCATCCAACCTGGCCTTGAGCACTTCCAGGGATGGAGCAGTCACAACCTCCCTGGGTAACCTGTTCCAGGGCCTCAACACCCTCACAGGAAAGAACTACCTCCTAAGATCTAACATAAATCTCCCCTCTTTTAGCTTGAGGCCATTTCTCCTTGTCCTATCACTAGAGTTGCTTCTTAAAAGTCCCTGCCCAGGTTTTCTGTAGCCCTTTCAGGTACTGAAAAATACTATAAGGTCCCCCCAGAGCCTTCTCTTCTCTAGGCTGATCAGCCCCAACTCCCTCAGCCGGTCCACAGAGCAGAGAGACTCCAGTCCTCTGATCATTCTTGTCACCTCCTCTGGACTTGCTCCAACAGTTCCATGTCCTTCTTATACTGGGGACTCCAGAAATAATCCAGCAGAACAAACCTCTTCTTTCAAGTCATTTCATTTTTAAGCTTTCTCTCAAGCTCCCCTGGTGCTGCCAGTGAAAGCTCTGCCGAGTAATTGTACCTGTATCGACGATGCTTCAGGCTGGCTAAAAGCACCACAAGTACAGCAGCTGCTTTTGCATGCAAGTGCTGCGGATTCATGGAAGGAACAAGCATGATTGATTTATAACAACTGAAACAATCACAGTCATTACAAAACCATTCAAATTGCAACTTTTCCCCCTTCAATTCCAAAAATAAAGCCAGCGCAAGCGGTTAAACGAGATCTCACCCTGAAGGCAATTACAGGGTGAAGTGCCTGGTACTTTCAAGACAATAAATGCACAGACACATTTGAAGGCTGAATAAGGGAGGAGAATCTGAAATTGCTCAGAGCACTGTACAGAACCCAGAAGTTGCTTTGGGGGGCACTTAAGGATCACACCCAGACACAACAAAGCACCTCCAGCACTACTGGGCTGGCACTGGTTCCTCCCCTTTGCCTCCCGCAGGAATCTGGCCTGATGTTGGTATTAAATCATATCCTGAGCTGTATCAAAAGTGTGACCAGCAGGGCAGAAAAGCAGATTCTCCCCCTCTGCTCTGCTCTTGTGACACCTCACCTGCAGTCTTGCAGTGACTTCTGGAGTCCCAAACAGGGTAGATCTGGGTTAGAAGAAATCCCTCCCTGTGAGGGTGCTGAGGCCCTGGAACAAGTTGCCCAGGGAGTTGTGGCTGCTCCATCCTTGGCAGTGTCCAAGGCCAGGCTGGATGTCGCTCTGGGCACCATGGTTTGGTGACAGGTGTCTGCTCATGGCAGGGGGTTGAGACTGGGTAATCTCCGAGGTCCCTTCCAATCCAACCTAGTCTGAGATAAATCAATAGGACTTCGGCCAAAATGTCAACAGGTTTCCTTCTTTTTGCTCATTCCAAAAGGGAATCATTATCACAGTCCCAGTGCTGTTGGGCTTTTTGATCTGGGAATATGTAAAACCTGAGAAACCCTACAATGACAGAGCACTCTGATGGAAAAAGAGAAAGCAACTTAAAGTTCCTTTAAGGAAGCTCATAAACACCTTGTGAGGACTTGTATTTACAGAACTCTATAAAAACTCATGCCCCACATCACTCACAAATTGAAGAAGCACAGATGCTCCTGCTCAGTTTGTTTAACACTGCACCACAAGGTCTGAACCCACAAATCAAACCACACCAACAGCCCAGTTCTAC
This sequence comes from Rhinopomastus cyanomelas, assembly GCA_013400115.1. Lineage (NCBI taxonomy): Eukaryota > Metazoa > Chordata > Aves > Bucerotiformes > Rhinopomastidae > Rhinopomastus > Rhinopomastus cyanomelas. The sequence continues at coordinate 262,327 of VXBP01000718.1, read as the reverse complement.
ACCCCAGAAAGCCACAACTGCTAACACAGCTGTGACTACACCAATCTGAGCCCACTGAGAGGAAACAGCAGCACAAGTAAATAGTCTTTAAACACTGCTGCTGCTGTGGCTTCCCATGTGGCATTCAACAGCTTACGAAGCGTCACTGCAATCACTTCAGCTAACGTGAGGCTGTGCTGCCTTCATGTACGGAAGAAAGGATAACCCCCAGGTTCTCCTGAGCAATTCCAAGAGACTGAGCTTCCCAAAAGGTGAGTTTTTTAAACCTAAAGTGAAAGGAAAAATGTTACTTCCTGAAATTGTTTAATAAAGGACAGACCCTCCTTTTCTCCTCTCTCCCAATTGGCTTTGCAACCCCTTCCACACCAGCCCGCCAGGACCAGCATAAAGCCCCCGTGTGGCACTGTCAGGTCTCTGTTTTTTCCCCAACTACTGATCAATAACTTCTGCTGGAACCCAAAAGCAGGAGTCCCACACACCAAGAAGGGCCTCAGAGCTGCTGCTCCTGCCCTTTGTCAACACAGGCCAGAAATTAATGAGGTTTAGATGGGCAGAGATCTGGCCCTGCGGCAGCAGGGTGGATTCAACAGCTGCTTTTCTGGTTCCCAACCAAGAGAGACCTGCTCGATTCCTGTCCCGCTGTCCTTGCCACAAATCAAGCTGCTGGTTTGAATCCCCCACCAAACACTCACTTCAATAGTTACTGAAGTTCCAATGCCAAAGACATTAACTTTCAATACTTTATCTACTTAAGCCCTAAGGCTTGCTCAGGGATTGTTTGAAGTTTCTGCACCACTGACAAACTTCAATGGAAATCTCTGGTCTTGCAGCACAATCAACCACCTTAAAGTAAAAAGGAATTACATTCTCACTTTATTTACCCTAATATTAGCAAAGTACACAAATATAATCCACAAATCCACTGGCAGCAAAAACCAACTCATCAGCAGGTCACCTTATCACCAACTATAGGTACTGGGTACACTAGGTTGTGAGACTACTTCTTTTTAACACCAATTACTTTAAATTGAACTTAATGGGCATGAAATATTTTGGAGGGGAAGGTAGAAGGAAACCAAATAATTCCCCTTTGGGGAACAGATAGAGAGTTTGAACCCGTATCTGGATGGAAGAATTGAAGTCTGAAGCTTTTAGCTTTGATTTGCATTCCTCAGTCCCCTGGAGGAGTTACACCCCCACCTTGCAGACATTTCACCAGGACGAAGCTGTGAATTCTCAAAAGCCAGTCGGGGAGATGCAGGTAAGTCCACAGGTGGAGGTATTTGCTAACCAAGTGAGGCTGTGTTTTGGTTTCCCCATCAATGGAAGCCTGCAGCTCGCAGAGTTAGCACAGCATGGTTCTAGGAGATAGAGCAGGTCACTCAGCACATTCACAGCTCTGAGCAGGAAAAAAGGATCTGAAAACTATGAGCATAGAGTTAGGAACTGCAGCTTAGAGCAGAGACTCCTTCAGCAATCAGGTATTTCTTTCCCCCATCCATCTCTCAAGTAAACATTGCTTTAAACCTTCGAATCACAAGCTTAAATTACAATTAGCAGCAAGTGAGCCCCAGCTCAGCTTTGAGGACTCCACTGTATCACGTTGCAGTTTCAGCTTCTCGCTAAAGCGTTTCAGGCTAATCTCCTGCCGGCTGAGCCGTGAGGAGAGCCCACAAATTTCCAGAAGAAAGCAGAAGAATCTCTCACGTCAAACGCCATGCAGTCATTTTTAATCGTTTGCTAAGCACTGCTAAAAATAAGTCTGGGAGAAAGGATTGGTGGAAGAACGAAGTCAAAAAGCAGAGCTGGGCTGTCCCAAAGCAGCCTGAGCTCAAGGAAAATATTTATTGAATGACAACTTAACTACAACCCAACTGAACTGCAAAGCAACAGCAGCCTGCTGAGAGAATATTAAACTCAAAAGATAGCTGTTCATTCTAGAAACACCGCCTGAGCTCACGCTAACCCACACAATCTGCTCCAGGAGCAGCAAACAGGAAAGTGAACAACAACTCAGTCCCATTGCCTGAACTCTTTCTCTTCCCTTAGCTGCAACTTTTGAACTCTGTCTCCCCTCAGTGAAGTTCCAAACCCGTCTTTAGCTCTGGGACAAATCCTATCCCAGCAGAGCACCTGAATTCTGGCTGGAGGAAAGGCTGTGCCCCCTCCACTCTGTACCTGCCACTCACATTCTAGGAGCCACAAGCCTGGGCTGCTCAAGCACATCCCTAAAGCAACTCCTGCATCTTCTCTGCAGGCCAAAAGTCACACTGGGATCACTGGGCTGGGCCTTGGCAGGGATTTTTCAATAAAGACCAGAAGACAAGTTGTTACCACAGCCACCACCTCACCTGGCAGTTTTACATTGAAGAAAAAGTCAGGGTTGTTGTTCCCCCCCTCAATATCTTCCTGAAACAGGAATCTTAGACTTGAAGGCTTTAAGTAGCAACAGGAAAACTGAGTCCCCTCAAAAAAAAAAAACAAACCACCTTTAAATGTTTGAAGGTTGGAAAAGAGCTCAAATATTTTCCTTCAGGGCAATCTTCAACACTCCTGGAGCTGTTCTGGTTTGAGCACTGCTACATGCACACCTGTTTGGTTTTATAAAGGAATCTGTTCACCTTATAAACCTCTTCTAGGTCCAGCTGCCAAGACAATCAGCACTAAAAAGACTTGACTTTATTTTTTAAGGGCTAACTTTTACAAGAAATTCCTCTTTTTAACTTCTAAAGTGAAATTAATAATTGATTGTCCTGGCTAAGACTAAGAATAAAACTCCATATACCACTTAACCTTCCTAAGCCAGACCTGAAGCTGGATTTCCTATTAAAAGTAAACGTGCCAACACTCTCAAGGCTTTGAGTGTTGGGGGGAAAAAAAAAATCAATCAAAAATCCACTAAAAAAACCCATATTTGGTTCCTCTTGAAAAATCCCCACTGGAATGTCTTGGGCAAGTCCCAGTGGAGCAGGATCTGACCCCTTAAAGTGCAGATGGGGACAGCAGCACAGTCCACACATTGCAGGTCTGGGTCTCAC
>VXBP01000718.1:235228-258596 GCA_013400115.1 Rhinopomastus cyanomelas | reverse complement strand
GAACACACGCGCGCGCGGAGGGGCGGAGCGAGGCCGCGGCGTGACGTCACGACGCCAGGCCAGGGAACGAGGCGGAGGGGAGGGAGGGAGAAGGAGGGAGAAAACGTCACGGCTGGCCACGCCCCCTCCCCGCCGCGCGGGTCTTAAAGGGGCGGCGCTAATTTAAAGGCTGATGGGGTTCGTTTGGCTCTGGTCTGAAGGGTTCCAGTACCGAGGGAACGGGTCGGGGCGCTAATGAGAGATCCCATGTGCCAGGAGGATAGTGGGGTCTCCATTCACCTCATGCACAGGGCACGGTGGGGGTGTCCCCCTTCCTCATTCACTTCATGCACAGGGCGCGGTGGGGGGGGTCCTCCTTCCCCATTCACTTCATGCACAGGGCAAGGGAGGGGTCCTCCTTCCCCATGGAGTCTTATGGGGGCCACAGGGTTCTCCCTCAGGAGCTGCTGAGCTCTCCCTCAGCCCCCAGCAGCTCATGGTGGGCGTGGGCTGTGCAAAACCTGCCTGGAGAAACGGGTCCGAGGGGTGATAGGGACTAGAGTTACACCCAGTTGGTGGCTGGACCCCAGTGGTGTCCCCAGAGCTCAGAACTGGGGTCTTAAAGTCTTTATCAATGAACCAGAAGAGGGGATCAAGGGTGCCTCAGTCACTTTGCAGGTGACACCGTCGTGGGTGGGAGTGTGGATCTGCTACACTGGGGGGTCTGGCCAGACTGGAGCAATGGGCTGAGGCCCATGGACTGACGTTCAACAAGGCCAAGCACTGGGTCCGGCCCCTGTGTCACACTAGCCCCAGGGAAGGCTACAGACTGGGGGCTGTTTGGTTGGACTCCCCTCCAAGGGAAAAGAACCTGGGGAGGTTGGTCAGCAGCGGCTGGAGATGGGGCGGCCTGTGCCTAAGCAGCTGAAAGGTCAGCAGCATCCTGGCTTGTGGCAGCACTGGTGTGGCCAGCAGGACCAGGACAGGGATCACCTACCTCCCTGTACTGGGCCCTGGGGAAGCTCCACCTCAAGTCTTGGGGTCAAGTCCCCCTACCCCACATGCCAGGCACATGGCGGTGTCTTCCATGTGCCAAGGTACTTATGGGGTCCCCTGTAGGGCAGAGGCTTGTGAGGTGCCCCCTTCCCAATATGCTGCTGACAGGCTCCTCCGTCCCCAAACACAGGCAGGGATGGGGTTCCCCATCCCCACATCCTATGGACAGCCGAGTTTCCTCCGTGGTGTTCCCCCTCCCTCAGCCATTCCTCGTTCCCGTTGATGAGCAGCAACTCTTACTGATCCCTCAATGCTATTTTTGGGGATTTATTTTTATGGTTTCAGTTGACAGATCAGATCCCTAAATTACACCCAAACCCCGGCAGAGGCGCTTGGGAACTTCTCAGCTTCAGCAGTCACCACCCCCCTAACAAAACCCACCATCATCCCCCTTCCCAAAATGAATATCACACATGCAGCAGCAGCTGGGTTTCCAACCGTGATCCCAATAATTTGAGAAATCAAGTTAAATTTAATTATTTAATCTTTCGTGCCCTGGTGGAGGAGGAAGCACTCGGGAACATTTTGTGAAAGGAAGAGAGTTCTCCAAAGCTGGTTAGGTTTTATTGCCGAGTCGAATAAACAAGGGAGATAAAAGCTTTGCATTAATTTTTCTGGTTTCTCTCGTGCTTAATAGTGCTCCTAACGATCCCAAAGTCCTCTTCTGGCCTCTCTCCCTGCTTTATTCGCCAGTTGGGACAGCACTGGAGCACACGATGCTGCTCTGCCTCTGACACTGATGGGCTTTGCTGTGGGGGTAATGAATATGCAAAATGCTCAGGGTTTAGCAGTGATGGGAGAGCAGAAGGGAGGTGCTGGCGAGGAGTTAACGGTGTGTGATGGCCAGTAGGGTTCTTGCTCTGGTCTAACTCAGGTCTCAGAGCCACAGGTTATAGGAGGGATAAAATCGCTTCAGTATGACCAGGTGGCTTTAGCTCCTAACACAGGCTGTGAAGCTGGATTCCAGGGGTTTGCTCTTCCCAAAGCACATGTGGGTGTGGAGGAGCCTTCTGTAACTTTGGGGAACATCCTTTCCTCAAGGCTTTTCTCATCTCCCAGGACCCAGAAATTTCCCCAAAAGAAGATAGAACCCTTAACCTCTTACTTTTACTCCATTTTTTTACTGTGAGGGTCCCAGAGCCCTGGCACAGGCTGCCCAGAGAGGTTGTGGAGTCTCCTGCTCTGGATGTCCCAAAACCACCTGGACCATTCCTGTGGGATCTGCTCTAGGGGATCCTGCTCTAGCAGGAGGGTTGGACTGGATGATCTCCAGAGGTCCCTTCCAACACTGAACATTTGGTGATTCTATGATTTTCACACTCAAAGGCTGACATTTTTGAGTGTTGGTGTTTTGCATCACAGATCACACTCTGAAGGAGGTCAGTGTCCACTTGGGGCTGTTCCCTGCCAACTGCAGATGACAGTGATGGAGCAGAGTGCTGTGGAGACCTTAGTGTGGCCATTCAGGGCTTAAAGGGGCAGATAAGAGGGGTGCGGATGGACTTTTCAGCAGGGGCTGCTGTGACAGGACCAGGGTTGATGGTTAAACTGAAAGATGGAGATTCAGACTGGAGACAAGGAAGAAATTGTTGCTGCTAAGGGTGGGGAGACCCTGTCCTAGGTTGCCCAGAGGGCTGGGAGAAGCCCCATCCCTGGAACCATCCAGGTCAGGATGCCCTGAACCTTCACTCTTTCAACCACACTCTCCTTGTTGGTGAGTGTAAGACCCAGCAGTGCCCCTCTCCTAGTGGGCTCCTCCACCATTTCAATGAGGAAATTGTCACCAATGTCCTGAAGGAACCTCCTGGACTGTGGGTGGCTGGCTAAGTAGATCTTCCAGCAAATATCAGGATAATTAAAATCCCCCGTGAGACCCAGGGCCTGTAGCTGTGAGGCTATTGTCCGCTGCCTGTAGAAGACCTCATCAACCTCCTCATTCTGATCTGGTGGCCTATAATAGACACTCACAACAGTGCTGCTGTCCTGCAGCAGCTTTTAGCAGGATCCTAATGCCATCATTTTACAGAATGCCTGCTGGGTGGAAAGTCCCTGAGGATTTAGGATGTGAAAAGGGCCAGGCAGCAGGGGAGCCTGGGGTGCTGATTTTGCCAATTCGTGATGCCACAGATCCCTGCCTGCCCTCCCAGCCCTGAGTGGGCATGGAAACAGTTACTGGCAGCATCTTACAAAAAGAGAAGTCTATTGGCCATCAATTGCAGGAGGGTCTCCACATGATCAGTCGCGACAGCACAAACAGCAGCAAAACTGGATTCAAGTGCAAGGATTGCAAAGAGCCCCCCCTTGCTCTGCTGCAGGGGTCCAGTCCCCACCTCAAATGGCCCTGACCCCAAAGAGGCAATGGGGTCTCACAGCTCCCACTGATGGAGCAGTGCTGGCAGGGACTTGGCAGATTGGCAAGGCTCTGTACTTTTTGCCTTTTGAGCTCATTATTTGGGGTGAGGTGATGCCAAGGGCTGGCAAAACCCCCTGTGCCCTTGTCCCGTGCCCCATCCTGTCTGCGAGGCAGAGGCTGGGCAGGGAAATACTACATTTTTATCTGCATTTCCGTAAGGGGAGTGGCCCCAGCCCGAGGGCCCTTGGCCGTTGAACTTCATGGTAGGATATGGAAGTGGCTCAGAGGCTGCAGCAGGGCAGGGAGGGCCGCACTGGCTCAGAGAAGGGCAGCGACCTCCTCCATGCAACCCTGGCAAGTCGCCACAAAGCAGCCAGAAATCACCTGGAGGGATAGTGCAAACAGCAGGACAACAGTTACAGCAGATCAGCCAGACAGGAGGTGGCAGTGCCACCCTTTGCCAGCCCCAAAAACACCCATGAGGGGAGAACTGCAGCTCTTTTGACAACTTGAGCTGAGTGAGCTGCTGTCTCCAGGCTCCCTGAGCTTTATCTTTCCCCCAACCCCCCTGCCAGCCAAAGCACAACTGCAGCCCTTCCAGGCACCGTCCCACAAGCTGCTGCCTGTGCAGAGCTCAGAGACATCAAAATCTTCAAGTAGGCACCCAAACATTAAAAAACAAAGAAAAATCAGTGGATCTGGAGGGCTGTTTCCTCCTCTCAGGATATTGTCCTTGGACGAGGCAGCAAAGTCTGGCTGTGGTGGAGCCCTGGGCTCAGCTGCTGCTGCCCACGTCAGAGGAGGAGGATCTGCTTGGAGGACGTGAAGGGCTTCATGGAGGCCTCCAGTGCTGCCCTGTAATCCTCAAGTGGGACTTTGGTGCAGGCTGGTGGGGTCAGCTGTCCCCCTCGCATGAGCCGGTACAAGGTATCCATCATGGTGTTCATCTTCTCTGAGTCTGCACGGGAACAAGGGAGCTCTCAGCATGGCCAGAGCCATCGGCCAGCCCTGGGCAAACACCTTCCTGCAGCCATACAGGCTGCTGGGGATACTGGTGCTCCTAGTTGGGGCAGGTAGGATGGGGCAAGAGCCCCAGCATGGTGGAATTGCCACTGCCTGAGCCACACTGCCCTCAGCACCTGCCATGCAGCTGCTCTGAGCATTAGCAGCACTCATGACACAAGCAAGGACAAACTGGGTGGCACTGGTGTTGTGGTTCGGCACCCATGCACACCCCTCAGCCTCTGTGCCCCCCCCTCAGCACCCGCTCCTGTTCCTCAGCTCCCATCCAGCTCACCCTCTGCATGCTCTTTCCTCCACTGGCTCATCCAGAAGCCACGGAGCCGCACGTCCTGGAAGATGAAGGCACTCTGCGGAGAGAGAAACCAGCACAGCCAGGTCAGACCTGCCTGTCTCCTCCCAGTGCCACAGAAGGAGCAGCTGGTGACGGGCTCCTTGCTCTCAGGTGGGAGCCAGGGCATGGGGTAGGATGCTGAGAAGTGATAAGTCCCAAGTGTGGGGTCAGGATGGTTTTGATGCTCAGCAGCTCCAGGGCCAGTTTCCTGCTGGGAAGGCGCCAGAAACGAAGCCAAGAGACTCACGTGGATGCAAAGTAGCTCAACCCATGACAGACCCCTCCCAGTTCAGTAACAACTCTGCAGGCAGAGGAGAGCCCAGGGGATGGGGACATCAGTAGTGCATAGAATCACAGAGTATGTTGGTTGGAAGGGATCCCCAAAGGGCACCCAGTCCAATCCCCCAAAAACAATCAGAGCCATCTCTCACCAGACCAAATTCCCCAGAGCCCCATCCAGCCTGACCTTACATGGCTCCAGGGATGGGACCTCTCTGGGCAGCTGGTTCCAGGGATCCTCCACCCCTAGATTCAACAACTTCTTCCTCCTGTCCAGCCTCACTCTGCCCTTTTCCAGCTTCAAACCATGACCCCTCATCCTATCATTCCCTGCCCTTGGGAACAGCCTCCTCCAGCCTTCTGACAGCCCCTTTCAGGGCTTGGAAGGTTGCTACAAGGTCCCCCCACTGGGAGCCTTCTCCTCTCCAGGCTGAACAACCCAAACTCTCAGCCTGTCCCCAGAACAGAGGGGCTTCAGCCCTCTGAGCATTTTCATGGCCTCCTCTGGATTCACTCCAACCAGCTCCACATCCTTCTGGTTTTGGGGGCTTCAGAGCTGGATGCAGGGACTCCAGGGGCCCTGCCCTGAGGAACATCAAGAACATCTCCAGTACTTACCACAGGCACTGACACAGGCTGCTTCGCCATCCCCCCATAGGTGACCATAGTCCCTTTGGGCCTGGAAGAGGAAGGGGACATTCAGTTCTGTGGTCCCCAACATGTGGCTCTGACATAGAAACCTCTCCCTCTGCTGTCCCCAACCCCACCAGGGCACCAATGGGGCTGTTCTCAGACCAAGGGCTCCTCAGTTACCTCTGGGTCTACTTCCCAGAGCCCCACTCTTGCACACTATTAGCTGGATTTGCAGCTAAATGCACCAGTTACACCTGGCCAGGGCTTGCTGGACCTTCATCATTGGATCTCAGCCATCTCCAGCCATCAGCAGTGTTTGAGACAGTGTCAATAGATTTCTTTCATGTCCCTGGTACTTTCCAAACCAAACTCTTCTCCATTCACCTCTCCTCTCCAGAAGTTCCATGATCGTAGAATCATCAAATAGTCTGTAATGAAGGGATCGTGAAGATCACCCAGCCCATGGGCTGCCCCAGTGCCAACCCCCTGCAATGGGCAGTGACACCTCTCACCAGACCAGGTTGCCCAGAGCCCCATCCAACCTGGCCTTGAACACTTCCAGGGATGGAGCACCCACAACCTCCCTGGACAGAGAGATGGATTATGACCAGCTCACACTATCTCCAGCCACCTCTCAGATCCCAGGGGCTCTGGAGAGAGACCTTCCAGTGCTGGGTGCTGTCCCTGAGCCCACACCCAAGCCAGCACCCAGCCCAACTCACTGCAGATGCCGCATCATCTCCGTAGTGCTTTTGCCTCCGACGCAGTTCAGGGCGAGCCGGGGCTTCGGGATGCTCTGCAAGAGTTTATTGTGAAGGTTTCCAAATTTGAGGGCTCCCTCTGAGGATGGGACTGTCCTTCATGGAGCCGCTGTCTGAACCTCAACCTTTACCTGAGGGCAGCTGAGAGTCACAGAGCTAAAAACCCAGCTCTCATGGCAGCAGCAAAAGCTCTCAGCTTCTGGAACTAAACCCTCATCTAGACAGAGATTAGTCCTTCCCATCATTCCTGCAGCCCTGAACTGGAGGGACAGTCCCAAAGGAGCCCTTCAGCACTGAGGTACCTTAAATATTTCTTTCATCTCTGGCTTTCTCAGCATCTCCTCCGTGATGACGTGGTCGGCGCCCAGAGCCATCAGCCTCTCCACCAGCTTTGGCAGGTCAGGTCTGGAGGAAGAAAAACAAAGGACCCAATGGAGCCAGCAAGCAGAGTGTTACCTTCTCCCTCCTGCTCAGACACAGCCTGGGGATAACAGGGCAGCAAACACGAGCAAACCCTGCATTAGATGGGCACCATGACCATCTTCAGCTCCCAAACCTCCCTGATCACAGGCTGAGGGCAGCTCCTGTCCTGCAGAAGCCCTTTGCCTCTGCCAGGACCCACCTGTCCCTCACCACATTGATGGTCTTGAAGCCGGAGGCTTTGGCGATCTGGATGACAGCCTGGCCCACCCCGCTGTTGGCCGCGTTCTGGATGACCGAGTCACCTGCACAGGGACAAATCCACGGTTTCCTTGCAGAAGCCCCCAGCAAATTCCCAGTCCCCCAGGATTTCTTTCCAGCCAGCAAAGCCCTACCCGGAGCCAGGCTCTCGAAGTCGGCGAGCATGCGGAACGCTGTGCAGGGGTTGACGGTCAGCGTGGCAGCACACAGTAGCGGGATGTCACTGGGCACCTTCATCAGCTTCTCTTCAGGGAACACCCCTTGCGTCCTCCACATCCCTGTGGAACCAGGTGGGAAAGGGAAGGAGAAGACTATGAGACCCCAACACACACCACGGCCTTAATGCCAGTCACAGCAGCATCCCACACCCTGCACCCTGTGGGACCTGGGGAGGGAACTGGAAACACTTTCCCACATGAGTATGGATGAAGCATTGTCAGAGGCAGAAGATCAATCCCTTGCTGCCTGTTGAGATTTATCACCCAGCAAAGTCTAATTTTCAGAAGGATAATGGGACTGGGGCTCCGTGTGTGCTGGGAGTGAGCAGAGATAATGGAAACACTCTCCATCTTATGCAAGAGCCCATCTATTCAAGCTAGTGCTCTTAAACATAGTCCCTGTGCATTTATAGAATCACAATGTGTGTTGGGTTGGAAGGGAACACCTAAAGTCATCCAGTCCAGCTTCCCAACACCAAGCAGGGCCATCTCTCACCAGACCAGGTTGCCCAGAGCCCCAGCCAGCCTGACCTTCAATGGGTCCAGGATGGAGCCTCCACCCCCTCTCTGGGCAGCCTGTTCCAGGGATCCCCCACTCTCAGATTCAACTACTTTGTCCTGCTGTCCAGCCTCATTCTGCCCTTTTCCAGCTTCAAACCATGACCCCTGGTCCTATCGTTCTCTGCCCTTGGGAACAGCCTCCTCCAGCCTTCTGACAGCCCCTTTCAGGGGTTGGAAGGTCACTAGAAAGTGCCCCTGGAGCCTTCTCCTCAACTGTCTCAGCCTGTCCCCAGAGCAGAGGGGCTCCAGCCACCTGAGCATTTCCGTGGCCTTCTCTGGATTCACTCAAACACTTCCATGTCCTTCTTATATCGGACAAAGTGGACTCTTTCTAAATTCCTGTTCAGCAGAAGTGATGGCATCACTGCTGCTGCTACTGCAAGTGCTTGTTGTGTCTTGTATCCCATTCACAGGAGTCCCCGTCCTCAACCTCCACCCTTCCCTGTGTCTACTCTTGCTGTGGGATCAGGTACTGAGCCAGATTTAAAAAACACATAAAAATAGAAAAATATTATACAAATAGGTGGTGGAAAAAAGAAACCTTAGCCCAAGGTACCAACAGGTAAGAAATTAAGTTGCCCTCACACACCTCCATCAGTTTCCCTGATGTTTCTTGTCTGAGACTATCCAGCCCAATATCACAGAATCACAGAACATTGGAGATTGAAGTGACCTCAAAAGGTCATCCAGTCCAATCCCTCTGCCACAGCAGGATAACATAGATCCAGTCACACAGGAACATGGCCAGGTGGGTTTTAAATGTCTCCAGAGGAGACTCCACAGCCCCTGTGGGCAGCCCTCTCCAGGGCTCTGTCACTCTCACTGGGAAGAAGTTCCTTCTCACGCTGATGTGGAACCTCCTCTGTTCCAGCTGCCACCTGTTGCCCCTTGTCCTATCATTGGGTACCACTGAGCAGAGCCTGGCTCCATCCTCCTGACACCCACCCTTTCCATATTTATCAACATTAATGGTGTCACCCCTCAGTCTCCCTTCTCCAGCTGAACAGACCCAGCTCCCTCAGCCTTTCCTCAGCAAGGAGATGCTCCCCTCCATCATCTCTGTGGCTCTGCACCAGACTCTCTCCAGCAGCTCTGTGTCCTTCTGGAACTGAGGGGCCCAGAACTGGACACAATATTCCAGATGTGGTCTCACCAGGGCACAGTAGAGGGGGAGAAGAACCTCTCTCGTTCCACTAACCACCCTCCTTCTAATCCCCACCCAGACCACTGGCTTTGTATTTCTGATTAAGGCAATGTGGCACTACTTGGGTTCCAACTGCTGCCTCCCTCAACCAACAGGTTCTAATGGAGCTGTTTTTTCCCCAGTTTAAGTCTCCTCTGCTGTCAGTGGGATGGGTCTGTGGTTCTCCCAGCAAAAACCATCCTCTGCAGTGCAGTGGGTACCCTCTCCTCACAAAACCCCCATCAGCTCCTCAAGCATCAACAGCACAACCAGGGATTTGTTCTTGGTGCAGACCTGGGCAGATCCTGGTGGGCTTGAGCATCTCAAAACTCCCCCAGGAAGATGCTCTGCAGGTGAGGGGATGCAGCAGGGTCTCACTGGTGAGGGCCATGGCTCCCAGGATGCCCGCACACTCACCCAGTCCAGTGATCGCTGGCACGACCCAGTCCCCAGGTTTCAGCCCGGCCACACGCCGCCCGACCTCCAACACCTCTCCAACGCCTTCGTTCCCTGCCACGGCGGGCAGTGGGGGCAGCATGGCATAGGTCCCTGCCAGGAAGCCGGAGGTGAGTTGAGGAAGTCATCATCCCCACAACCTTCCCAGCCCAGGAGCTGCTCCCAGAGCCTCAGAGAAGTCCCATGAGGGGTGTCATGCAGAAGCTAATACACAGCAGAGATGCAGCTGGTGAGTTACCTTGGATCATGTTGATGTCAGCAGGATTGATGGGGGCTGCCAACATCTTGACATGGACATCGAAGTCCCCCAGCTTGGCCATCTCAAGGTCCTTTAGTCTAAGCAGGAGACACACACAGTGCATTAAGATAGGCTTGGCTGATTGCTTCTGCACCTTGCATTAAACTGAAGAGAGGTCCTTGCATCACCTGCACACACTTTGGAGCTCAAACAGCATCGTGTTCCTCATCCCATCACAGAAACACAGAGTTACTTAGGTTGGAGAAGACCTTCAAGCTCATCTAGTCTGACTCTGAACTCAGCTGTCCCATTCCACTGCTAAACCCTGTCCCTGAGCTCCATATCTCCACAACTGTGAAACACAGCCAGGGATGGTGATTCAACCCCCTCCCCAGGCAACCTGTTCCAAGGGCTGAAGGCCCCTTCCAGGGAGAAGTTTTCCCTCAAGGCCAACCTAAACTTCGCTTGGGGCAGCTTGAGGCCATTTCCTCTTGTCCTGTCCCTTGTTCCTTGGGAGAAGAGACCAACCTTCACCTCTCTGCACCCTCCTGTTCAGGCAGTTGCAGGCAGCAATTCCTCATCTTCTCCAGACTAACCAGCCCCAGCTACCTCAGCTTCAGACTTCTGACCCCAGTGAGCTTAGCTCAGGTTATGCATTAGGCAGCCAGATGTCTAACATCTGGAGAGAGGCAGCAGCAGCACAAACCACCTGCCAGCACGAGCAGGATGAAGTTGGCTCCTCGCAAAGCCACTCTGAACCAAGCACTGGGCTCTGGCAGGAGAAAATAACTTCTCCATCCTGTTTACAGTTTATAAAACCCTCTAAAAATGAAATAAAAATCAGCACTACAAGATGCAGGGACCCATCTGGAGGCACCAGAGCTGCTGGGCACCAGGTGCCTCCTGCTCCCCTGGAGCCTGTTGATAAATTTCTACCTTGTCAGGCAGCAAAATAAATGGGGTGTTTCCACCCTCTGCCCACCCGACTGACTGAAACCCCTTCCTTCTCTTTAAATGAGGTTAAATACTGAGGTTAACCATAATAATATGCAGCACCTCCAACCAAATGTAGTTTCCATCACAGGTGGTGAAAGAACAAGTCCAGAGGAGGCCACCAGGATGATCCCAGGGCTGGAGTCCCTCTGCTATGAGGAGAGACTGAGGGAGCTGGGGTTGTTCAGCCTAGGGAAGAGAAGACTCCACAAGGACCTTAGAGCTGCCTTCCAGTACCTGAAGGGAACCTCCAGGAAGGCTGGAGAGGGACTTTTCCCAGGGGATCCAGCAACAGGACAAGAGGAAACAGTTTGAAACTGAAGGAGAGGAGGTTCAGACTGGATCTGAGGAAAAAGTTCTTCAGTGCAAGGGTGGAGAGACTCTGGAATCAATTGCCCAGAGAGGCTGTGGCTGCCATTTCCCCGGAGGTATTCAAGGCCAGGCTGAGTGAGGCTTTGAGCAACCAAGTCTGGTTGAGATGTGTCACTGCCCCTGGCAGGGGGTTGGAGGACATGAGCTCTGAGCTCCCTTGCAACTCTTGAGCCAGTCTGGGATCCTATAGCATCAGCCCTGTGGGCACAGACCCTCATAAAATTCCATCACATTCAATAAATCAGGTTTATGAGGTGGATGGGCAGGTTGGTGATGGAGGCAATGACCCAATGAAGCCCTGTGTCACCAAGCAAAGCGAGACTCCCCAGTCCCTATTTATTAAGGGGAGAAGCTGTTGTTTGAGCCAGCCGGGCACGTTACAGCTTGTCCTGCCTTGCTTTAGGGGTCTGGTAACTCCAGTACCTTCAGAAAACTGCAGTAAGGACGTCATGAAGCACCTTGCACAAGCAACAGGTTGAGAGGAACAAACCCCAGGAGCTGTGGGCAGTGATAACCACCATTGCACAACTCAAAAGTCCTAAGGAAAAGCACTCAGCCACTCCCCAATAAAAAATAATCCTGAGGGTTTGGGATCTGGATGGCTCTGGATCATGTATCAGCATCCCTTGCTTTTCTAGGGGTGATCTGAGCTGGAGTTCAAGTGGGGTGGCGACTCCTCAAGGTCTCCAACCTTGGAAAAGAAGTCAGAAAATGCAGTAAAAAGGGACCCAAAATGGGACTTTGGGAAGTTTGGGATGGTTTGGAAGGAAAACTCAAGCACTGGCTGCTGTTCCCTAAATGTTCTCCTGACTCTGCCTGGTGGAACAGAGGCTTGTCCCTGAGCTGAGACCCCAAAGAGCAACCCCAGTGATGGGATGTCACTGAATTCAGGGTACTCAAATTTCACATGGGGGGAACCCCAGGGATCCTCTGTGACACCAGAAGGCTCCAAGTACCCTTGGCACTGCCCCTGGGGTGGGCAACCACCAATTCCCACCTCTAGCAGGCTGCCAGAGCCCCTAGACTCACCCCGTTTGTCTGTACCCCTCTGCAAGCCCCCAGACCATCCCTATGGCCTCTACTGTACTGCAGCCCCATGCCCAGCTTTGACCATACAGCTGCACCCCTCTCTCCCTGCAAGGGAGCCCCAGCTTTGACCTCACCCCATTCCTGTACCCTAACTGTGATGCACCCCAGTACAGACTCCCCTTGCACCCCAAATGCAATGCACCCCAGTACAGACTCCCTCTGCACCTCAACTGTCATGCACCCCTACTGCAATGCACTCCAGTACACACCCCCTCTGCACCCCAACTGCAATGCACCCCAGTACAGATCCCCCCGGCATTAGAACCCCATCTTCAGCCCCCATTCCTGCACCCTCGCCTTTACTCTCACCCTATCCCTGCACCCACATTTTCACCTCCACCCTATCCCTGCACCCCCTTACTTAAATGCAACCCCACAATGACCCCAACACTTTAACCCCCTGCACTGCACCCCCACCTTAACTCTCCGAATTCCTGCAGCCCTACTACGATGCACCACAGCACAGCCCCTCTCGCCCTTCCATCCACGCAGAGCTTCACCTAAACCTCATCCGACCACCTCTACTGCAATGGACCCCAACTATGACCTACCTGGGACCCTCGGCACTGCACCCCCACTGTAACTTCCACACTCGTGCACCCCAGTAAATCCCCACCCTTCACCCCCTAAGGTCACCCCCCCCATATCCGCACCACCACACAGCCCCTGCACCCCCATACAGCCCTCCACTTACTGCAGGACGGCGGGGGGGTCCCCGTGTCGCTCAAAGACCAAACCCCGGGGGCGGCCCTGCGTCGCGCACGAGCGCGCCCGCACTTGGGGGGTCCGCGCTCCGCGCAGCGACCGTGCTACGGCCCGGTGCATCTGGCAGCGCTCGGCTCGGCCCGACTCGGCCCGACTCGGCTCGGCTCGGCTCGGCTCGGCTCGGCTCGGCTCGGCTCGGCTCGGCTCGGCTCGGCTCGGCTCGGCTCGGCTCGGCTCGGTCCCGCTCAGACACGGCCTGTCCCGCCTCAGCTTGGTCCAGCCCGTCGCGGCGACCAGTGCGTCACGAGGGAAGCTCCGCCCCTGGATGATAGACCACGCCCCCACAGGAATCCACGCCCCTTACTTGAAAGCTACGCCCAGCATATGACCACGCCCAGTACACGACGGGTCCCGCCCCCTGTTGGCTCGAGTGCCCCCCCGCCCCCTCCGCGTTCGGCCGGCTCGGCCACTGCTGCGCTAACCCTGTTCGGTCTCTGCGGGGCAGCCCCGGGCAGGGCCAGGGGTATCTCTCGGGGTTGCCGGGGTCCCGCTGCGGGGCTGGTGCCGGTGCGAAGGCAGGGCCGTTCCGTGTGCTGAGCTGTGCCAGCCCAGGGACCTCGGGGCTGGGCACTGGAGCAGCTCGCAGAGCCCGGGCAGCGGGAGTTGGAGGGTGACGGGACATTTAGGGGGACAACCCCGTCTTTTTGCTGCCTTATTGAACCACCCCGACAGACCCGGCCGTGCTTGCTGCAGGCAGCGCAAGCTTTGAGGCAGACCCAGCGCAGAGTTATTTAAAGCAGCAGATGGCTGGCCCGAGCGGCGAGGGGAAAAAAAAACTCTAATAGTAATTTAATTCAATGTTTTATCTAATTATCTTGAAGGAAAGGTCTCATTTATTCTCCCAATTAGAACTGATTAAATCGCAGGGAGGGAGGGGAAGTGGGGACGCCGGCCGTACTGATCGGCCTGTCACAGAGGAATAAACAAGCGGCTTTAAAAAATCATTTCTTCTCTCATGGAGAGGCTGGGTGGCAGGAGCAGCCCCATCAATCCTGCTCTGCTCACCACAGCCTTGCTGCTACGTGCAATTAGCAGAGTCCTTCATTACTGCCAGCCTGGGAGTTCTGGATGCTACCAGGGACCAGAACACCCAAGGGATGCTGAGTGGGGAGAACTCACCCCATGGTGGGGCTGATGCTGCTGCCCCTGGGATGAGAGCAGATCCTGCACCCCAACTTTGCTGCCTGGGTTTGAGGTCAGATGTCCTTCCCTGCCCCATGGCTGCTGGGTTTCAGTGGCTGGCAGCACCACCTGTAGATCCAGCTGCTTTCCCTTCATAGAATCAGAATTACCGAACCACAGGACAGTTTGGAGTTGGAAGGGACCTTCCAGGCTCCTCTAGTGCCACCCCCTGCAGTGAGCAAGGACATCTCTTACTGGAGCAGGTTGCTCAGAGACCCAAGGTTCAACCTGACCTGGGATGGGTCCAGGGATGGGGCTTTTTCCACCTCTCTGGGCAGCCTGGGCCAGAGTCTCAGCACCCTCAGTCTCATTCTCAACCACCCGGTATTTTATTCTCATAAAATTCCTATGCCCAGCAGTTTTTCCTGACTATCCCCATCATGGTGACACAGCACACCCAGACCCCGTGGGCAACCAAAGTTGAGGTTCCATATAAATATCAGAAAGAACTTCTTCACAGTGAGGGTGATAGTGCACTGGAACAGGCTGCCTGGGGGACTGTGGAGTCTCTTTCTCTGGGGATATTTAAAACCCACCTGGACATGTTCCTGCATGACTTGGTCCAGGTGATCCTGCTGTGGCAGGAGGATTGGACTAGATGATCTTTTGAGGTCCCTTCCAATCCCTAATGTTCTGTGATTCTGTGATTGTGTGACACTGCACTGTGCAAAGTGACTGCACTGCAGAGGAGGGTCCCTCCAGGCTCAGATGACCATCTCTGAGGACATAATGACTTGAAATAACAGACTGTGGTCAACCCACTTGATATTTTGCATCAATTGATTAAGAGAAGATAAAACCAGCATTTTTTTGGGGTACAAATTTTCATGAGGAGGAGCTTTGAGATGAAGGGGAACTCCAGTTTTAGGAACAAAACCTCTCCTGGAAGGTGCTGATGAGGATTTTTCTCTCCCCCTACTTCCCTGGGTTGGGATTTACAGACACTTTTGGGGTTTTCAGCCCAAATCAATGAGGGAGGCTGGTTCTGCTCCCTGTTCTCACAGCTCCAGTGCTGCCCCATACATGCAGTGAGTTTGAAAGGGCTTGGAGCAACCCCATCCCATCAGTGACAGCACCACAACGAGCCATTGAGCACCAGCAGAGCCATGGAAGGCAAAAAGGGCTTTTCCCACCTCAGTTTGGTGGCACCCTGGCAGCACCTCTGCATGAGGCTGAGCCAGGTGTGCGGCCACCTCGGGGATGGCTGGTTGCTTCCCATCACTGTTTTAATCTAATTATAGCAATAAAATAATAGGATTTTAACAGCCTCACAACCCACAGCCTTCTGAGGACACTGAGAGCTCAGCAGGTTTGTTATGGGGTGGCTCTGGGCTCAGCAGACGACGCTCACAGTGCCGGGGAGCTGCAGGACGGGGCTGCCCACACTTCACACTGCATGGCAAAGGGTTAATAACTAATTAGAGCGGCCAAACGAGATGCTTTTCCATACCCCCGAAATGCATGCATCCGCAAATGGGGGCCGGCAGACAATTTATGATGATTTTGTTAATGCTTCTCCTGTAAGCAGCACAATTTCCTGGTGATTAATGACCGCTTCATCTCCTGGAATTGCAGTTTTTAGGAGAGATGCATGAAAACCCGCTCTGCAGTTCAGGGTTTAGGGCTGGATGAGGAGAGGAGGAGGAAGAGGAGACAGTTCCTCAGCACCCGGCGCCACGGTGGGTGCCCTGGGCCGGGAAGGGGGGTTGCTCTCCCTCTGCTTTAACACTCTGTCCTGGTTAACAAGCTGTGATTTATTGCAGCCATCGATTAATCGGAGTTATTTGTGCTGGCTCTTGGCTGGGAGGCAGAGGTGCTGTTGCTGAGGTGGGTTTGCTCGTGCAGATGTGGGGAGCCCCCAGCCCGAAGCCTGGGGGGATATGGGGTTGGGGGGTGAGCTGGATGACACCAGGGTGATGTAGCTAACATTTTATCCCCTGTTGAGGACAGAGAATTCATCCCCTGGTTTAGCAGGATGAGCCAAGCTCAGCGGGTTCAGCCCAGCCCCACAGGGTCATGTGTGCCACCTCCAGCTCTCCCAACGTTTAACCAAGTTAATGTGGGATCAGTAATTCATTAGCTGCTTGCAAGATCAATTTTATTTTTAATTAAGGAAAACAATAATCAGTCACATTTCCTCTTTTCAGTGGAGGTATGGAAAGTTCAGAGCTCTTCCTAAACTGGGCAGTGGGACCTCAAACCCAGCAGCTTTGCCTCTGGCAGCCTCATTGCTCTGACCCCAATCATTTTTCTATCAGATGTGTCTGAATCTTCCAATAAACCCCACGTGGTGCTGAAACACCCGCACTACAGAATCCTCCACTTATCACTGAATCCCTCATTTAACCCCTCAGATGGTGCTGGACAATCCCATAAACTACTGAATCCTCCACCCTCCTGCTCAGGGTAGAGGCAGCTAGATTCCTGAAGCCATGTTATTTTATTTAAGCCCAACAGCGGCTGCTTCTTGCCCCTGTGATTTTTTGATCCTACTTTAAATTCTTCCCTTGTCAGGTAATAATAAAATAATAAAACACTAGAAAGCAGAATCATAGAACCATCACACACGATTGATCTCTGAGACGGAATCATAGAATCATCCTGGCTGGAAAGGACCTCCAGGATAATCAAGCCCAGCCCTCATCCCAACACCCCTGTAACCCCTAAAACATGGCCTGAAGTGCTCAAGCTACTCAGTTTTTAAACACCTCCAGGGATGGGGACTCCATCACCTCCCTGGGCAGCCTGTTCCACTGCCCATCCACTCTCTCAGGAAACAACTTCTTCCTAAGATCCAATCTAACCCTCCCCTGGCACAACTTGAGGTCATTTCTCCTCGTCTTATCATTAGTAACTTGGGAGAAGAGCCCAGCACCAGCCTCACTACAACCTCCTTTTAGGTAGCTGTAGAGAGCAAGNACCTCCTTTTAGGTAGCTGTAGGGAGCAAGGTCTCCTGTCAGCCTCCCCTTCTCTAGACTCAATAACCCCAGCTCCCTCAGCTACTCTCCACAGGGCCTGTTCTCCAGCCCTCTCCTCAGTCTTGTTGCCCTTCTCTGGCCCTGCTCCAGCCCCTCAATGTCCTTCTGATCTTGTGGTGTCCAAAACTGGACCCAGTACTCAAGGTGCAGTTTCATGAGTGCAGAGCACAGGGGCACCATCACCTCCCTACTCCTGCTGGCTACCCCATTCCTGATCCAGGCCAGGATGCCATTGGCCACGTGGCACCCTGCTGGCTCCTGTTCAACTGGCTACCAACCAACACCTACAGTTCCTTTTCTGCCAGGCAGCTCTCCAGCCCCTCTTCCCCCAGCCTGGAACTGCTGGGGTTTGTGTGACTGAAGTGCAGGACCTGGTACTTGGCTCTGTTAAACCTCATCCCACTGGCCTCAGCCCATGGCTTCAGCCTGTCCCCGTCCCTCTGCAACTCCTCCCTGCCCTCCAGCAGATGGCCACTGTGGCTTCCTTTCGTGTCACCTGCAAATTTCCTCAGGGTGCATTGGATGCCCTCCTCCAGGTCAGTGATAAAGATGTTAAACTAGACTGATCCCAGCACTGAGCCCCGAGGGACACCGCTGGTGATCGGTTGCCAACTGGACTGAACTCCATTCACCACAACAACGGAGACCTGCCCCTTCGAAACCTCGTGGCTTCTGCTCACCCCTGTTGGGCTCAAAAGCCCAACAAGCTCTTTTCATTGGGAACTGCCGAGCTCATCCTTTCTCCAGCAGGGTTCTGAAATCCACCAAACTGGAGATGCCGGTGCTGAGAGGAGGGTGAACAGGAGGGAGAAGGACCGACCCTTCTCCCCTGCATAACCCCAAATAAAATAAACCCAAACAAGCTGTAAAAGCCAATCTGAAACCATAATAAATAGATGCTGGGTGCAGTATTGCTCCCTCCTTCCCTTCCAGCGGGGCTTTTTGGCGAAGGCTGATCCCACTCCCAGCTCTGCTCAGGCTCCAGCCTGTCAGCGCCAAGCAATGATGATGAGAAATCTGAGCAATATCCAAACCCCAGCTCTGAAAACAAACAGCTTCTGCGATCTGGGATGTGATTAGAGACCCAAAACACCCCGGGCTGATTTACATCCCCCTCCCTCAAATAAAACCAGCCCCAATGCAACAGCAGAGGAGATGACACAGAAGGTTTTGGGGTAGAATCACTTGGTTTAGGGACTTCATTCTGGTATTTTGTGATCATTTTGTTGTGAGGTTTTGGGATGGGTGAATCCACAGGGCTGGGCTGGGTTCAGCCCTCAGCGGACGGACAGACAGATGCTCTGGAATATTTAGGGGACAAAAGTAGTTTGTAAGAATCCCAGGAGCATCTGCAATGCTCCCAGACAGTTCTGGAAGAGGGGAAGGGGGAGCAGCATGGACCCTCGTGTGCCAAATATTGGGATTTTGAAGTCTTTTACACAGGACTAGTGGATGGCTGGTGGTTTCTTTCCCTGGTTTCGGGCTGTGGGGAAGCACGAGCTGCTTCACCCCCACCATCACAGGGGTCTTACTGGGGGTTGAAAAAAGAAACAGAAATGACCTGAAGTGAGGTTTAAGCCCCAAAAATGTTAACATGGAGGAGACACTCGGGCTGGAGGTGACACTGGAGGGGCCGGTCCTTGAGTCCTCGTGAGGGGTAGAAATGGGAGGTTTTAGTGGGGTGGCTGAGGAGGCACAGGCACAGCCCCCCAACAGCAGCTCTGGGGGCTGACATTTCAAAGCAGAGCTGCTGCCTCAGCCCATTCCTCACCAGTCCAGGGTGATGGAGGGCCTGGGGGTTTTGAATCTCCCTAATAAAATCCCTTTAAAATCCATCTGGACACTGGGAGGTCGGTCTGAGCTGGCTGGGGATGGGCTGGGACAGTGCCAGGGACCTGCAAATCTGGGCAGATGGTAGGTGCCTCCAGGCCAGTGCTGGGGAGTTTGGTTTCAAGGTAAAAGAGGGGAGATTTAAGTGAGATCTGAGGCAGAAATCCCTCCTTGTGAGGGTGCTGAGGGCCTGGAGCAAGTTGCCCAAGGAGTTTGTGGCTGCTCCATCCCTGGAAGTGTCCAAGGCCAGTTTGAATGGGGCTGTGGGCAACCTGGTCTGGTGAGAGGTGTTGCTGCCCATGGCAGGGGGTTTGGATGGGGTGAGTTCTGAGGTCCAGCCCAACTCTGTGAAGCTCCTGCTGAGCTGGAGAGCAGCTTTTCTTCTGCAGCCAGTGCCTGGGGTGAAACCCCAGCAGTTCTCCGGATGGTCCTCAAACTCAGCCGCACATCAGGTGTCTGTGGGGCCGTGCCCTCACAAACCACTGTTGGAGCAGCACCTGGACAAAGATTGAGCTCTGGGTACTGGGTGCTGCTCCTCGTGCCTCCCAATTCCTTGCAGAAAACCCCCAGCACCCTCCGAATACAAACGGGGAGGCAGGTTGTCAGGGGGTCAGGTCCTAAATTATCACCTCGAACATCTTCTACCATTTTCCTGGCTGTTTCCCCCGGGAACTCTTGTTCGTTGGTTGCACTGAAGGGGAATAGGGAGGTTTATTTGGACGAAGACGCAGAAGTTATTTCATCCTTTCAGGCTGTGATAACTCATCTAATAGCCCCATTATATCCGGCCACGGCACCGCGTCGGCCGTCTGACCGCTCGGGGCTGGATGGACGGCGGAGGAGAGCGGCGGGATGAGATAATCTATTTTGGCTGTTAGGGGAGAAAAAGGGTTTTTGGCACTAGGAAAAGGCAGGTGATTTGAGAAAATGGCAGGGACTTATTAGAGATAAAGAACAGGACCGGGTGTCATCAGCGGAGGGATAGAAAAGGAAGCGGGGGGAAGAGCGAGAGGGACTGGTGTACAGGGAAAAGAGGACAAAAAGAAGAAAGAGGTAAAAATACAGGGAGGGAAATTGCTTAATTTCAGTGCAGGCTGGTGGGGGTCATGTTCCTGCAGCTCTACAGGGGCTGTTTGCTGCTGGGAAGGGACTGCTGGGAGCCATTTCCTGGGGAGATGCCAGTTACTGCACCCCATGGGCTTAATGGGGAAAAATGGGGAATGACTGAGCTGGTAACAGAAGGAGGAAATCTGAAGGCAAAGATAAAATTAAGGGGGTTTGGTGTGGAAAGCTGTGAGCCGTGGGGAGATGCCTGTCTGGCCAGCTTGGGTGAGGCTGGTGGGTGCTGTAGCTCCACCCTACTGGGTGCAGGGTAAGGGCTTGGGGCAGCCCCTTTCCTTCCATCAGCCTTTTAAATGGATTTTTTATGGAGCAAAATAATCCTCTCCAAAGTGCTGTTGCCTCCCAAGTGCTTCAGACCCCTAATCTAAGCTTTTTTACTCCCAACCTGGGGAGATCTGAGGGATGCAGTTGGGATGGGATGGCTGCGTTTGAGGCTGTTGTCATCAAACACCCTGGAGCTGAAAACATCTGTCCCTGGAATGGGAGGGTTGGTTCCAGTGGAGACCATTTGCAATCATGGCCAAGCCTGTGTTTTTCTGGCAAATGACTGTACTTGAGGAGTGATTTCTTCATCTTCACTCAATTGCTCCTGCAAGGCGCTCTGGGTGTGGTGGCAGTGGGAAGATGAGGCAGGGGAAGGGCTGGGGACCTGGAGGGGGTCATCCTAGGGGGGTGATGAGCTGTTGCCTACTGCTGCCAGCCAAGCCCCCTGACTCTAGCTCTGGAAGTGGTAATAGGTCCTTCACTAGACCTTCCTCCCATTCAGACCAGTTGCACAGGCAGGGTTTGAGCTGGACATGCTGGAGAGGGAGCTGCACTCACCCAGAGCCCCAGGGTTTGGGTTCCTGCTTGTCCCCAAATCTACTGGCAGTGTGAATGTGTCTCCCCCCATGCACAGCCACAGCCTTGATGCACTCCATCCTTCCTGCTATCCATCATCATACATGCACTCATCCATCCATCCTGTCCATCCCTACCTTCATCTCTCCATCCATCCTCACCATCATGTCCCTCCCTCCATCCATCTCTTCCTCCATCCCTCTCTCTATCCATCCATCGATCCATCCCTCCCTCCTTCCCTCCATCCTGTCTATCCCTCCCACATCCTTTCCTCCCTCTCTCCCTCCCTCCATCCCATATCCATCCCTTCATCCCTCCCTCCATCCATTCCTTCATCCCTCCATCCTCTCCATCCATTCCACAACCCTCTCTCTCTCCATCCCACATCCATCCCTTCACCCCTCGCTCCTCACAGCCAGTAGCACCCTGGGGGCTCCTCCAAGCCCTTTTCCCTAAGGAAGGACCCCTCCGGTCCCAGCGGCCCTTTCTGTTGCCTGGTCCTGGGCCAGTGCCAGCCCCTTGGGCAGGAACAAGGCTCCTTTGTAGGGCCCACGGCTCCTCTCAGCCAGAATTCGGGCTGCGTTCCCTGGGGCATTAATGATCCCCCTGAGGCGACCGAATGAACCCTGGAGCTCAGCTGAGGAGGAGCTGTCTGGGATTTCCTCCCATGGGCTGTGGGGTGAGGGGGCAGGATGGAGACAGGCTGGGGCACTGGGGATGGGTTTGCTGCAAAGTCCCCACTGTGGAACCCTGTTTTGCAAAGCAGGGGGGGGTCAGAAGCACAGTTTTGGGGTTTAACCAGCAGTAGAAACAGCACCCCATGAGGTTGTGAGGTGTGGAAGCCTCAGCGTGGGACAACAAGCTCGTTGGGTTTGGAGGGAGGTGTCCATCAGCTTTTTCTTTCACCCCAATATGGTCCTGGGTGCCAACCTGTGGTGTCTGTGGTGTCCAGTTTGCCCCTAGATCCCTGGAGAGAGAAATCCCCGCAAGCAGGGGCCACCACATGGGGCTTGCTGGGAGGAACTGGAGGGAACTGGGAATGGAGGGAACATGTTGCATATCCCTATGGCACAGGGAGACGTGACACTGGGGATGCTGCTGGGGTGATCCCAACCCTGGGAGGTCACTGGGAGGTGGAGGATGTAGGAAGGGTTCAGCGCAGTGTCCCCAGGGCTCTGTGTAGGGGTCACATGTGGGACTGTGGTGACAGCAGTGTCCCTGGGGCAGGACAACGACCTGAGGCCGGTCCCAAACCCAGACACCACGCAACAACCCCATGACCCCCAACCTGTGGCCTTCATCCCCTTCTCCTCCTCCTCTCTGCGAAGCAGCCTGTTCTAGCTCCAATTTAGCTGGTGCATCCCAGGTTTTCCACAGGGGCACCAAGACCCTCAGGCCTAGGGAGCCCCCACTGGGATCCCAGCAAAAGTCTCTTTCCCAGGAAATACCCCTCTGAGATGTGAAGTTCCAACCACGAAACCAAGACCAGGGTGCAACGCACAGCAGTGACAGTCTTGTTGGGGTGCCTGGTCCATGATCCGCACCCCAAGAACTCGCTCTGGGGTGGCTTCATCCTCCCCAGTTTTCCCAGTAAGGGTTTCTCCCAATAAATATATCCCCTTGATGTGGAGACGTGACACCAGTGGGGATGAGCTGGGCCTGAACGATGGCTTTTCCACCCAGCCAGGCTGTTTCCCACCTGGGGCTGGGTGCCCCAAGCACAGATCACACTGCAAAGCTGAAGCAAACTGCTCCCAACCCTAAACCCTTGGAAAAACATTTTCTTCCAGAAATAGGGCCGGGGAGGATGTGGGTGAACAACAAGGGGCTTTTCATCGCTGCTGGCAGCGCTGGAAGGGACACGTGCGGGCTGCCAGCGCTTTGCGCCACCTCCTGCACCCGCAGACCCCTCAGGAAAGGGCTCAGGATCTTCCTCCTGTTCAAGGGTTTTCTCCCCTCTGCTGATCTCCTGCCCCTCCAACACCTGCTCCCCACCCCAAGGGATGGTGGCTTTGCTGAGTGTCACTGGGGTCCTCAGAAGCCACTGCCCTGTCCAAGTTTCCAAGTCTCCATTCCTCAAGGACACCCAGCAGGACACGGAAGCTGGAGGGCACCCGAGGGCGGGGTCACCCCCACCTTGCTCAGCTATGGGAGGTACAGGACACCCCTGCAAGGGTGTTTGCAACCCTCCACAACCCCCACCCCAGGAACCCCACCCCAAGCACCCACCCTGCAGCTGGGGACTCCCCAAGATCTGCTCCAGCTTCGTGGGAACCCCCCCAGCTCTGACCATTAGGGACACCCCCTCTGCAACCGGGACCTCCTGGAAGCGGGGACCCCCCGGCAAACGGGACCTTCCCTAAAACCGTGAGTCCCCCGCTCCTGCAATCAGGACCCCCCGTGCAACCAGGAATCCCCCTGCAACTTGGAACCCCTGCTGCAAA